>OZ010729.1:62564907-63093587 GCA_963932275.1 Andrena praecox
AATGGTAATCGGTAATATCGTAATTAATATCGATTTCTCTGACGCTGCCTCGTAATTTCCCGCGGTAATATGCCGCGTAATCTCGCGTTACACCGCGCTATTCATGTACAACCAGAAAGAATGTCTAAAAGCATATTCCCCGTTCCCCATGCATGGTAAAAATGGGAAGATACGAGACAGGAACACTCCCATCATTATCTCCTCTGAATTGTATTTATAACATAAAAGCCTGCGAACCTGGCGCCCCGAAATTCATTAACTTTTCGGGCTTTAAAGTGCTGGGTAATGTGCCCTCGATTATAATCTGTGCAGATTTGGCGAGGAAAACATACTTTAACGAATCCAATGCGCTGCACCCGCCAATCCAGAACGCCACGCGATTTCATTGTCCGAGGTGCTCATCGCCAGGACTGTTTATCTCGGGAAGTCGGCGCAACTCCCCAGCAACTTGGCGATGGGCACGGTCTCTTTTTCCACCGAGTGTTTACTCGGACTTGCGCTAAAAGGATTAATTATCGTGCTGGCTCCGATGATACCCGAGGATCGTGGGACCCAAGACGGCAAGGAGCCGAGAAAAACAGTAGGGAAGAGAAAAATATTCCGGCCAGAGCCGGGGAACGAGCGAGACGCGCCTGTTGAGCGACGTAAAAAGTAACGATTCCAAGTTCCGAGGGAGTTTTCCCTATCTGATCCTCGGAAGCGTTACGATCCCTTTGACGCTCGCCCGTAGAATCCTTCGAATTCGACGAATTCCGCTCTGTGTACTTAATCGAAGCCCATAAAACAGCGAGGCTACCTGGTTACCCTCGCGAGCCGAAGAATACTTTCGGTCCCACATTTCTCAGGCGAGGTTTAACAAACACGATTTTCACGGAGCGAACCGTTCGCAGGGAACTCGTTCGCGGACGTTTATAATTTTGAAAATGGTGGCAGTAATTAACGTTACCTTTTAGCGGATCGCCTCGTCAAAGAACATAAATTACCTGTCGCTATGAATCTCCCCAGCTCCTCGGTGGCTACGTGGAAGTTAAGTGGTTCGAGGCGGATGCGAAGGGGAAAAAAGAGGAGGCGGTTGAATGGAGAAGCTGCGGCGAGGGCAGTAACGAAAAATCCAGGAAAATACCAGAGTCTGGAGGAGCGCCATTCAAGCCCTGTATCTCTGAGAGTTGTAAGATCGGTGCTGGTAACACCGCTTCCCAAGGACAATCGACGAAATCCCGTTTAATTAGGATCCTCGGCAAGAAGTTGAACGGTCGCCATAAAAGAATCTTAACTGAGTTTATAGCACCATGAAACTTCACTGTGTTCAACGAGCGAGCAACCGATCTCCTGCGTGTTGCATCGCTGGCTTACGATAAGCATGATAGAAAAGTTAGTCGATTACCATATGACGTACCCTATAGAACGTGGTGGACAGAAAATTATGGGGAAGCTCCAGTCAGAGAGGCTGATATCGCGTCCAAGTTTTGGTATTCTCACTCGGGGCTAAAAGCCTCTCGAGTTGCGGGCTACTCGACGGCTGCCAGCTGCGTCTGAGGAGCCGTTCTCCCATCGTTGCCACGGACGATAATTTACAAACAATTATTCCGAACCGCTCCCTGGCCCCGGGGGCGGTGTTTTCGTTCTCGACCCGTTTTTGGCCGCTCCTCTCTCTCGCACACAGGATCGCAGAGCACCCCCGAAACGCTCGGCCACGAAAAATCAACCGCCACGGGATGGGAATAATATCACGCGGGGAGGGAAGAGGGGCAAAGTGTCGTGAAACGTAATAACCCGGCAGCGATTTAATCGCGCCATCGGCGCCCGTTGCCTGTCCCTGATAACGACCATCGTCCTGGCGAAACAGATTATCTTAATGGAATTTAATCGCCGGATTCGTTATATCGTGAGACCGGGAACGTTCTGCCCTGGAGACGGCGAAATTCCGTGGCGAGTGTGAGCACACGCTTGGGCGATCGCTCGCCGACTGGAAGGGAGTTCCAGCGTAATTCGAGCCGCTCGTAATTCAGCATTAACGGTCCCCCAATCGGGGGCGCGTGGATGAAATTGAAGAAATTCGATAACGAGCTGCTCGTGGCGTTAACACTCTCGCGATTCAATGAGATAACGTAGAGCGGTCGTTAAAGTATAACACTTCTTTATTGCTTGAATTAATACCACTGTACTTGCGTGTTGCAAGGTCATCGATTAGAAAATTTCAAAATTGCCTGCGATGTTTCTTGAAGATCGTAAAGAATCGTCAGGTATCAACTTGGCCAATTTTATTGCGAGGAATTTGCTGGATGCAACGACCGCATATTTCAATGCACTTTTCGAGGCAGAAAGTGAATGAACGGCTCGACGACTGACATATCGCTACGAGGGTGATAGCGTGACATACAAGTATATTGATGATGCATGGTTTTATGTCCCGATGCATCGTCCAGCATTTGTGTCCGCGCGATAATTAATACAGCTTCGAGAAGGTAATCGTGGGGCATTAAAATCAAAGATACTACTATGCTGGCCTCGCGTTCCATTAGGGAACTTCGTATCTGAGGTCAGGGGAGCTGTGTGTGCATAGTGTTCGATGTCGCCTGAAAGTGATGTCATAATCCGATGATGCATCTTGTCCATTAAAAAACATGTTATTCTATGAGAAAATACGAAGGAATGTGAAGAATCTTTCTAATTAAGGGGACCTCCCACCCTTGACCACCTCAAAATTACCAAAAATGAGCCTCTTTGTTTTAGTTTTAAAACCAAAAGTTTATAAATGCTTTATAAAACTGGTTGTAGAATTTTCCCAGTGATGATTGTAGGTCACATCGTAGCTATGGGTGTGCCAAAGCTGTGCTGAAAATTTCAAGACTTTATGTCGAACGGTTTTTGAGATATCACGTCGGCCAGCAGTGATCATCTCAAAAGTGAAAGTTTGCGGTTTGAACTACTGTGGTTTTATTCAGAGGTGAAATTGACTGAATTATTATTTTTTATGTTGTGTAAGGCTAGCCCTTTCAGAAATATATCCACTTTCTTCAATATGTCTCATAGTTTTTTCTTGCAATTTTTCAACAAAGAGGCTCATTTTTGGTAATTTTGAGGTGGTCAAGGGTGACAGGTCCCCTTAAGAGTCACGATATTATATCACTTCTTCTTCTTCTTCTTCTTAATTTCTTCTCCTAATTAGTGTAAAAAGTTGTAACAACAAAAAGTCTTTCTAACAGTAGGGTAACATATACAGTGATTGACAGTTTAAGAACGAGTGCTACATTATTCATAGAAAGAAAGTGTTTATCGCTAAAATCGGAGAGTAAAATTTGTTGTTATCACATTAAAAGTGTTTCGAAAGAATAAAAAAAATTACTTCATACAACTGCACACAAAAATAACTTAAAAAAATCATTAAGTATTAAGATGTTCTTAAAATTATAATGATTGACCGGGTTTTACATAGTAATTGGCAGGCTCTGTAACAGTGATTGACCCTTGTTTTAGGACAGGCATAAAAACACTGATGAATCATTTCAAACATACAAAATTGTATTTGTGCTGTATTTTTTTAAATGTTAAACAATTCTAATACATACTTATAATTAATAATCCACTAAGAATATAAAATAGGTAGTCGTCTTAAATGGTTATAATATCTTATCGCTGCTAGATGTAATTAATTTAATTTTTTTTTGACAAATCACATTACTGGTAACTAATGGCATGCCACGTTTCTTTCGATTAATTTTATTTCCATTCGTTTCTACTTTCTTCTTTTTCATTTGTGCCAATATTTTTTGTTGTGCAAGAGCTTCTTTTTTTTTTAATCTTGCAACTATCTTTGCTTCCTGTTCTTTTCCTTTTTCTTCTTTTTTCTGTTGTCTGTCACATTTTTTTGCTTCTTTTTCCATTTCTTTCAATTTGCGTTGTTCTATTTTTGTCATTTGATTTATTTTCCATTCTGATGATGTGATCGCATATGTTATTTTCTTTGTCTCTTTTTTTCCTTTACGTTTTGGAGCCTGTGGGAATTCTAAGAAATTCGTAATTTCTGAGGTATAATTCTCCTTGTCATCATAATTAAAATTATTAGGATTATTACTGGTATTATGATTGTTGACGATGGGCTCTGCAATTACTTTGATTGCATTATCTACATTTTCTATTGGCAGCACTAGTTCCTCAGTTGTATTATTTAAATTTTCTACTGGAAGCAATAGTTCCTCAGCAGTATTATTGAAATATTCTACTGGGAGCAATAATTCCTCAGCAGTATTATTTAAATTTTCTACTGGAAGCAATAGTTCATCAGCAGTATTATTTAAATTTTCTACTGGAAGCAATAGTTCATCAGCAGTATTATTTAAATTGTCTACTGGAAGCAATAGTTCATCAGCAGTATTATTTAAATTTTCTACTGGAAGCAATAGTTCATCAGCAGTATTATTTAAATTTTCTACTGGGGGAAATAATTCCTCAGCAGCATTATATAAATTTTCTACTGGGAGCAATAGTTCCTCAGCAGGTGGTGAATTGCCACGATTCGTAACCGTGGATTGTTGTAGTAAACTATGTAAAATACGAAATTCCCTACATTTTTCAAGCTTGTTTTTTGTAGCTTGTAACTCAGACATTAAATCGGTTCCAACTGTCTTTTGAAAAGCTTCAAAAGACAAGGTCGCTATGCTATTTAGATGCACAGCTGCATCTACTGATGGTGTCTCTTTTTCAGCACCAATACACTTGGAATAGTCAATACTATTGCTATTCCAGGGATAAATACCACAGGTTCTAAAACCATTCTTTATAATGTTATCCAATGATAACAGATTATGAATTGTTTTTTCTAAAATTGGGGCCATTTTATCCATTGTTATTATAGCAGTGGGATTACTTCTCCTCCAGTCTATCAATGATTTTTTCCACAAAGTTTTGATGGGCTTAAATGCTGCGACATCTGCTGGTTGCAAAATTCGTGTCGCATTTGAATAAAGACAAATGAGTACAATTTGTAGTTTGCTACAAAGTTCACTGACTTGTAGTGTTACATGGCTTGCATGTCCGTCGACAAATAAAATTATGGGAAATATCACTTTTTTGTTAACTAAATAGGGATACAAAACATTCTTTATATATTCAATAAATAATTCTGCAGTCATCCAACCACGTGGAGTCACTCCTATCCCCCAAGTATTAGGAACAGATTGTCCCACTGCAGCAGGCAGTCTTTGGTATGGGTAGACAACCATAGGAGGTGTAACTATGCCACTAGCACCAAAGGTGAATAATACAGTCAAGTTAAGTTTGGCATTTCCTTTGTCAATTTCATATACATTGCTGGTACCCCGAGGAGCTATTACTTGTTTCAACTTTGGACACACCATAAAACAAGTTTCATCACTATTAAATATTCTTGTAGGATCACTTAAAATGTCCCAATAGTTCTCCTGTTTTAAATAGGTCGAGATTTGACAAAACCATTTGCGGATATCGCTTTCACTTACACATGCACTAGCATTTGATACTCCTTCTGGTTGTCTTTCTGTGAGACAGGGATGTCTTTTTAAAAAAGCTTTATACCACCCATTGCCTGGTACATTATTTGTAAAAGGGGTCTTTCGTTCCTTGTTGCCATCTAAGTAGGTTTTAATACTCATTTGTAGATCCTCTTTTCTTCTAGGAAACCCCTGGCGATGGCAAGCTAAGATCCAATTTACTAAAATTTTTTCTTCTTCTACTGTCAGAATAGAAACAGGCCCTGGACGTTCTTTAATGAATTTTGAACTTAATCTAAATATTAATGTAGATCTGGGTATTCCATATACGGCAGATGCTTTCCATTTTGACATCCCATTATTCACAGCATCAATAGCTTTCTTAATATTATCACAAGAATATCTTTTCTGATATTTATCTCCTTTCTTTATATTTGGCATCTTTGACTAGGATGATAATTGCAAGTAACCTAAAAATCATACATTTTGGGAAAATATTTTACAAAATCCAACTTATTTCAGAGTAAATATTATTTAATTTGCAATAATTCTATTTAAATTATTTATCGATTTATTTTATCATGACAGATTATGTAATTATAGTAATACTTACCAATAACACTAACTAATAACAAATTGCACGTCAATCACTATAAAAGTACTCCCATAACCTTCAATTAGTTATTGCCCCCCCCCCCTGGTCAATCACTATAAAGTAGGAAGACTTTGTGACAGTTCTTGACACCTCTTGTATATTTGAAAATATAGACATTTTTTAGTGAAATAACTTTTTCTCGCAAACTTTGGACCATATTTTATACATATGTAATGATTATATATACAGTTACTGTCATTATTAATTGAAAATATGAAAAAATCATTGGCTACAACGTTACGATTTTTAGATCAAATTCCATCGATTTCATAAGAATGGTAGCCGCGTGATATTTCCGATTTATCTATACATTTTCAAGATGTGGATCATAATAAAATATAATTGTATTCGGAACAAAAATATCTGGGCTAGTGAAATATAGATATATTTTATTATATAAAAAAAGCATTATATTATATTTCCTACTTTTTGGGGAAGAGGGTCAATCATTGTATAGGGGTCAACAACTGTATGCGTTACCATACAAAGATTTTTAAAGACACACGGGGTGAAGTTCGAAATTTGTTTCGCTGAGAACGTGAAATACCAGAGACTGCACGCTGCTTGCTCGTCACGAAGCCCTTCTCAAAACAGAAAATTAAATTCCATGGAAATTTCATTCGTTGGCGAGTCTGAATGGATTTTTATTCGCAGTTGGGGAACTATTCCGCGAGTCTGGCCGCGCTCAAAGGTATGTATTCTCACGCGCTCTGCCCACCTCATACTCCCTCTCTATTTTGTCTATGGCTTACCACGGATTTTAACAATTTATTTGCCATGCAGGTCGTGTTTGAAGCCCCGCCAGGTATTATACGGAATTAAATAGCCATGTTAGGCTTCGGGCTGAGACCATGAATATGTACCGAGAGCAGTATTTACATGGCTCGGCTACGCGTTATGAACGTCAATTTGCTTTTGAGGTCGGCCAGATTGAATTATATTTACTCGCGGCCCAATTACGGCGGAAACTAATGCCGAAAAGGGACTTAAAACGCGCGGTGCTCCAATTAGCGCTGAAACTGCGCTTCGCACAAAAAGTATTACAAAGCAGCGCGGCCGTTGTCCGTATCTCGAAGACACTATCGCCTGCAGACACCAAAGGCAAAGACCACCAATGACAAGAACGCTCTCGTTCGTAAACCTCTCCCCCGTGAAACTTCTCTCCTAACGCCACAAGCACCAGAGATATGTGCAGTCGCACACCTAAACGACTCGCTCGGTATATAAAACGCGGGGCGTAAATAGGTGGAAACAGTTAAATCACCCTATACAAAGTCGTGGCGAAGTCGAAGCGGCGCGTGGAGGGGCTCCATCGTGGCGCGAATTCGCGGAAAAATTTTTGTTATGCAGAACCGCGCGGAACACGCGCGCATTCCCCGGCGCGCTCCGGGCACAAAGCGTTCGCCCCCTCGTGTGCATGTGTATAACGTCTATATCGTTTATTTCCGCGTTCATCGACCCGCAATAAAAGCTCCTTCGCGGCACTTGAGCGGAAGAACAGTTTCGCCTCGTTCTCCCCCGTCCCGCCGCGATAGAAAGAAGGAAAATGGACCTTCAAATGGTAAAGTAAAACGGCAAAAAACGTGGATGGAAAGGGGGGCCACCGGCGGGTGAGCTCGCCCGATCGAAGCTCGTTCCCGGCGTTTCCACGCCGTGTCAGAATCTTGCATTCGTCTCTTTGTAAGCGTGAATCGGAGGTGCACGCGTTTCACGGAGGAAAATTGAAAAGACGTCGATGGGGGAGGGTGAGAAGTCAAGCGTCGCCGTAATAAGCAGCGACGTGACCATCCCGGAGGCTTGGGAACGGAATGATAAATGTTATCGCTCTGCGAGTCTGCAGCTTTATTGGCGCAGGAGCCATCGAGTTCCTTTCAAAGGGGCTTGGAGAAATTAGGTGCCTTGAGAAACCGAGGTGAATGGTGACCTATCGCTCCGCGAAAATAAGATGTTTGAAAATAACCCACATAATTCTCTAACTCGCGACGAAGCATCCCACTTTTTAGTAACGACTTTAGTTGGTTTTTTTTTAGTTCGTCGACGAAAAGATGCACGCAGGTCTCGCGCAATGGTTAATTGACTCGAAACTTCGAATTCTTCTTAACAATGAGGAAGTTCATTGATACGAGATTCGCGTCTCGGAACGGTCAACAAGCCGCGAGCAAATTGCAAACGAAAGAAACGAAACGATGTTGCGGTGCACGCGAGCTGGCAGCTATACAAGGGAGCGGGCGTAGTTTGAAAATTTTATTGCAACCCGTGGAACGTTAAGGTTATGTAAGTACAAGGAGGTCCACCGACTTAACAGAGTTGGTTGAAGCTGAAGGGTTCTCGCAGTAACGATGTTCGCTGCATTAACGGTAGCCACTCGAAAGTCTGCCCGTTAACAAAGTCCTGCGACGTCGGTGGAGTCGGAAGGTCGAACTCTTTGAAAACTTGCAGCGCATTTTCCGGCAGCGGGCAATAAAGCAATCTCTCGCTGCGTTCTAGACACATTTAGCGATCGACTTCGATATTCCACCTGCACGCAGCTTCACCTATTACCTATTACGTATGCTTTCTTCATATTTTCTCCCAATTTGCGACAGTGATGCTCGCCCGCGGGCACCTTTAACATTTCACTGAAATAGAAACTCCATGAAAATCAATTTCAGCGACTTCCAAGCGAGTCGATTCTTCGATTACAAGTGATCAGCGTACAAATATTACTGTATACAGACAGAAAGGTCAACTCGTCGACGGGTTGCGTTAAGGGGTTATGCCTACCTGCGAGGTCTGTAAAAACTTGTACATTCGGTAATTTTTGGGGGAAGAATTTGAAGGCTTTTTTAATTAACCCTTTATGTATTCAAGAATAATCACATGAATATCTCGTTTGTAAACTGGTTTCAATACAAAAGACAACTTTTTAAATAAAAACATGTAAATTTAATAGCTCCGTTTGTGCGCAGCGTTTTGCTGCGAGCAACACGGGTCGATTGAATTTTAATGATTTTTAAATAGACAGTGGGTGGTTTTTGGCCGAAAAAAATGGTCCAGTCGACACGTTAACGAATTAGAATTCAATCGTGATTGCAGTCGAACGTGGAAGCCGCGTTAGTTACCGCTTCGCGATTAAATGCCGGTGTTCCCATCGATTTTATCTTCTGCCTGCCATGCACGATACCACGAACATGTCGTACCACCGTTGTTGCGTGGACGCGTAAAACTGTCAAACTGATATGAACTATTAAACAACGTGACGCTCGTAAGTCTCCGCCTGTGCCTCGTTACGGTTTGCACGGCAACGTGTTCCATGCAGAAGCTTCTTCGTCGTTGCGCGAAGAGAAGTCAGATGAATCCACACTCTCGCGAAACCTCTGGCACAGCTGAATATTGTTGGAACTTTTATATCGCGTTAGAGTCCCATAACAATTTCCTGGTTGTCCCGTTGAAATACGGACGATGATATTCGTTAGCGGGTTCAGTGGAGAAAACACTCTGGGAACACACTCGATAGCGAGTCGTTCTTCTTCTTATTTTTCTTCTACGGTGTCGATGCTTGTGAACGTTGAATCCTCGCATTTCTCGCGGGAATATTCCCGAAGAATATCGATTCGAGATACCTGGCGAAGCCAGGTTCTCCTGGTCCATACAACACTCCGCTGAATGAATATTCATCAGTTCACTTTCGTCGGGCCACATTACCATGCAACATTTTACGGCGCGCGTGAAATTATCATCGCTATAAATTGGAGCGAAAGGAAAATTCTCCGCCCCCTCTCCCTGGTTCGAACGGGAGCGTAATAGATTGTGCAAATCGTTCGGTTCGGAATGATAATTCGTAACACCGCGACCGATGAATACGAGGGAGTTACGGACCAAATATATCAATTTGAAAAACAACTGTTGATAAATTGATAGCGCTCTGACTGTAATTAGTGACGATACTGCGAAATTAGTATAGAAATTACCAGTGAACCACAAACTCTGCTCACGTGGCGTATACAATGCTCCGAAATAGCAGTGGGTAAGACTCTAACTGCACCCTATCTATTTAAGAGCACAAACCTCGTGCTTCTCTATCACCGAGAGTGCAGTTCAATTGCTAAGAAACTGGTACCTCTATCCGTAACCTTCTCCTATGTACTACGAGATACTGAGTCACCAAAGATATAGGAGGACCTAGTGCACTCGTCGAAGCTAAGCGTCTACAAACAACCATGTGTCGTAAAGGTGATGCATTTTAGCTCAAGATGTCTTTTCGAGATCGGACTGCCTTTCGCCGCGGTCCGTTCGCCAAGTCATTGTCGCGTGGCGACCCAATTCCCTTAATGAGGCCGTCTTTCGGCAGGGACCCTCGACGTGCACATTGAAAGGTCTAGTGCTATGGCGGAGACGAAATACTGGGGGAAACACTGGGAGAAACACTGGGCCCGGTTACACTCCTTGGGCGGCAGTTTTTGCACCAGGGAAAAAGGCTCTCGGTCGCGAGGTAAATCACTCGTGAATCGTTCGGTTCCTTGAAGCTTTGAGATACCGAATCAGTCGCGCGGGATCAGAGACACGCTCTAAAGTGAATCCGAATCGTTCCATGAAATCGTCTGCACGGGATTTATTTACCACAGCTTTCAATATCGTATGACTTCAACTGTTAGTTAGTCCGTATAGGATTCTGCATTTCTCCCTTTAGTCCAGTGAAATTAGACGGAAATCTGCCCAATCTTCGGAATAAATCCCAGCAAGCTAAATTTTGGTATGGGCCTTTATTTGGTCGTTTTAAACAATATGTCAAAAGTCCCCATCGATCCGAGTGCCGCTAAAAATTTTACAGAGGGTTGAAAAAAAAACCAGTTTTTCGCGAATATCTCGTTATCTAGCAGTTTTGCGACAAAAATAGGTCTCACACAATTTATAACCTAGGAAATTCTCTACAAAAAAGGTTGTATGAGTTTTTTTCGTAGGAGTAACCATTTTCATGTGTGCCGGGTTATCAAGTTTCAACCCCCATACTTTTGACAAGGGAAGATCCCGAACCCGGAAATTCAGAAAATTATGAAACTCTGTAAATATGTAGCGGAAGTCCTGCTGAGTACAACGCAATTTCGTTTGCTGCCCAAAGTCGCTCCAAGAGGGTGCAATTGACCCCTGAAAAAGTTTTTATTTTGTATTATTACTCGCGAACTGTAGGAGATAGAAAAAAAGTGTTCAGGAAAAGTTACTTCTCTTAATTAGGACTAACATTTGGTAAATTATAGTTCTTACAGTTCTTACGGTTCGTGAGTTATAACACAAAATCGGAAAATAGCCGGATTTTCAGGGGTCAATTTCACCCCCTTCGAGTGAACAAATTTAAACTTTAATCTTTGGGGATAAGTAGAGGATATATAGGTATGTATTACTCAATTTTTGTTGCTGCCCAAATTCACTCTAAGAGGGTGAAATTGACCCCTGAAAATCCGTTTTTTTTTTTAGATTTTGTGTTATAACTCACGCACCGTAAGAACTGTAAGAACTATAATTTACCAAATGTTAGTCCTAATTAAGAGAAGTAACTTTTTCCTGAATACTTTTTTTCTATCTCCTACAGTTCGCGAGTAATAATACAAAATAAAAAAATTTCAGGGGTCAATTGCACCCTCTTGGAGTGACTTTGGGCAGCAAACGAAATTGCGTTGTACTCAGCAGGACTTCCGCTACATATTTACAGAGTTTCATAATTTTCTGAATTTCCGGGTTCGGGATCTTCCCTTGTCAAAAGTATGGGGGTTGAAACTTGGTAACCCGGCACACATGAAAATGGTTACTCCTACGAAAAAAACTCATACAACCTTTTTTGTAGAGAATTTCCTAGGTTATAAATTGTGTGAGACCTATGTTTGTCGCAAAACAGCTAGATAACGAGATATTCGCGAAAAACTGTTATTTTTTTTTTCAACCCTCTGTAAAATTTTTAGCGGCACTCGGGTCGATGGGGACTTTTGACATATTGTTTAAAACGACCAAATAAAGGCCCATACCAAAATTTAGCTTGCTGGGATTTATTCCGAAGACAAATCCTAATTTCACTGGACTACTTCCTCAGCGACGAGTTACGACCGGCGCGAAGAAGTGACTCGGCTCGAAGCAGACAGAAATTCAGGACTTCGATATTTCATGCTGACAAGATATGTTTGCGTGTCGCCATTTTCGAAACGCGGCCGTATGCTTCAGAATATATAAATGTTTTTGAAGAGGAAATCCGTGAATGCGTGAATACTCATTTAAATTTCAAGGGAAGGACGGAGGCGCGTTATTCTTGGATTTCCTATAGTACGCGGCTCGCGGAAAACGTCACTTTTTGCGTGGCCGCGTGAAAACTTTTGAACACGACGTACGGTGAGGTATGACGTTTCATGTCTTTGAGAGGCACTCGTTATCTGGAAACTTAATGCTCCACCTGAGAGACGTACTCGACAGACGTGTATAAATTTCTCATGATAATGATCTTCATTAAACCTGCCGCCTTTCCCTTCTGTCGGTTGTCGTCGCGGGATTTGGAAACTCGACTCCCCCTGCTCCCTCATCCATAAAATATTTCACCTCTCTCCCAAGCAAAGGAACGGAAAACAGTGTACCCCATTCGTAATCGAATACTTCAAAAGAGGGCGAGAAGAGCACGATACAAGTGTGATTAATTAAAACTTAACGTTTAAAGGGATCGACTTCAGATCGAAACTATAATAGACGAGCTGTCTGCGATTCAAGCAGGAATAGTCTCTCTAATACACGAATCCTCGACGCAATTGATTCGCCGATAAAAGCCTGGAATTCCGCACGGAACGTTAATCGCCCGACTGTAGGTTTGAACGACTCTCGCGTTTAAAGGGCGCGGGATTTGGCATGCAAGATTACGCGTCCAATCGTCCGGATCGCGTTAAACACCGAAAACTGCTGGCCCGGTGTCTGGATACCCGAGTCTGGACAGCGGCCAAGTTTCTTGCGAATCGCCCGGCGGTCAGGGATATCCGCGGAAAGCGGGGATTACAGGATGCATCGTTCAGGGAGCCGCGGGAGCGTTATCGCCAGATAAGTTTTGCGCCGCCTACTCGAACGAATCTGTATAGGGAGGTTCGTGAAATTCGCGAGCGGCCAGCTTAACGCGTTCTCATTCTGGCCACTTAGCCGAAGAATCCCTCGTCGGTTCGGTGAGACGATAATCTTCTTGCAACGATGAACATAACATATTGAATTCGCTTTTAAACGCCGTGCATTATTCTCGACCATTATAGAGTTCACTGCGCGTTAATTTATTAGGCGATTTTGAATGGAAAGCAAGCAAACCGTGTTTCGCGAAACAACAGCTAAGTCGAGGAGTATCCGAGACCTGGAGCACCAAGGGTAAAGCGGGAGGATTTCCCAACGGGAGGCAGAATACACCGGGGCCAGGGTCCGGGAACTATCCCCGTCCCATGGCGAGAAGAGAAAAGGAAAAGCCCGGGGAAAAAGGATTCAATTAGAGAGGGAAGCGGCATCGAGGGACACGGTGCCCGCTACAGAACCAATCGGACACGGTCTTAACTAGATTTCGGCGGAGTGGAGCCGTCGGGGCGCGGTGAAACAAGGAATCCAGGGGACTCGAAAGCTCTCGCCGCGCCTCTGAAAAGAGTCAATTAGAAGTTAATCGATCACGACCGCGAACAACGGGGGTGGACGGGGATGAGAGGCGAGTGACGCGTCCGAAATGATTTTTCGCCGCTCGGCCAGCTGGGAAACTGGGAAACCCAGCCTATCCCGATGCTGGATCGAGGATAACGAGGCGACGGCCTCCGTCTCTGTCGCCCCCTATAAATAGCCGGATGCCTCGAGGAGCTAATAAACGAGGCAATTAGGCGGAATTATGATCGCCGTGGGCGTCCGCCGCGACGACAGTTCAACAGAGGACTTACGTCACCGAGTATTGTACCGCGGTGGAGAAATTAAAAGGAACGACCCGGGCAATTAGAATCGCCGATACCAGTCGGTCAGCGTGCCCGACGGTCATCCCTTTTAATCGCTCCTTCGCGGGGACAGGGAGGACTATTTGAAATGGTGGTCGATTCGTTGAGGTTGACGGGGGATTGCAAGTAGGCAGGTACCCGATTATACCGAATCGTTTAGAAACTTCTCAGAGATAACAGGTAGCTTTTCACAGTCAAGCAACAAAATCTGTTTGTTAAGGCAACAGAGTTCTTGCTGAATTATTCAAAGTACACATAGACGCTCTCGAAACGTGCTCCACCGCAGCGAGATAAATTCGCTGAAATTTCTCGCTAATTGCGAAGCTGCGAATTGGATCTGCACGCGTTGAAGCTCGATCCCGAATTTTCCTGGGAAATATTGCGGGTACCTGGTGCCGCGCCGAAAAACGATCGGTCTCGTTTATTTCCCCGGCGAGTGGGCGCGGCAAGGTGCATTTGCATCGATAACGCCCGTGCTCCCCGCATGCGTGTCTTCGAGGCGAAGCGTTATTTATTGCGAAGCCGCGCGGCCAGCCACCGCGCGAGAAGAATATCATAAATCTTCGCCGCGCATGCAGTAAGCCATCGTGCGTGCCTTTGGAACCTGACGTCCGATCGAAACAAAACGACGTGTCTCGTAACACTTTCGTTGAGTAACCCGGCAAGAAACTGTCGACGAACTTTTTCCTACCATCGACCGTCGCTGGCTCCTTCATTTTCCTCGTTCCTCGTTTTTCTCGGGCGCGTCGAGAATGTCAGCACACACGTGAGTGTAATAACAATCTGCAGCCAGAGGGATAATTCGATACTGAAATTTCAGTAGTTTAATGGCGCTTCGACTAAAGTTAGATTATTCGATGTTCCAGACTATTCAGGGATATATTATGTAATACTTTTTGGCTCTCTATTCCCGCTGGTAGAGTATGTTCGACATTACAGCTTCGCTATTACAGCTACGCTGTTACAAATTGTTGCGGGAATGTTATTATGTTACTTCTGTGGTCAGCCAGGGTACACATTTTGGCACAGTGGAATGTAAGTTGCAATTGTTTCCTCTCCGTGGAGAATTGCTTGTGGTATAGGGTAGATGTCCCAATTACTGCCAGTGTCCCAATTACTGCCACTTGATTTATTATATGTAATAAAAACGTAACGTATAAAAAGAAAGGTACAACAAATAGTTATTATTAAATGGAGATTCTGATTTACATTAAAATAAAAAGATATATGTACTCATATGTACCTAGGACAAGATGATTTTCGAGGTGACAGTTATAGGTACACTAGGATCGCTCGCGAATTTTAATTAATTATTAATAAATTCTTCGTATTTAATTCATAAAACTATTTTTTTTTAATAAAAGAGATGTTAAATAATATTATGTTTCAAACTGAAACAATTTTTAGGTTACACAACACGCGAAATGATTAAATGAAGTTGGGTTATAATCTTAAGGTGGCAGTAATTGGGACATCTACCCTAGATACGATACATAATGTTAGAAAGCAGAGCTGCTGGGATCCAGGCAGGGGAGCGAGAACGTTGAATTTGGTCACAGTTTCTCACGGTACCGTGGAACAGAACACGAATTTAGACTTTGAAATAGAAGCGAAGGGTATGAGGAATAATGCTTTCTATAGCTGCTTCGAAATCGTCTCCGGAGCCTGTAGGCTGCCCTAAAATTCCGACGAATCCTTAATGCCAGCGCACGAATGCTAATTAAGGGGACACCGCGTCGAACGACGCCGCGATTATTCAATTCCGGTGTCCAGCGTTCAACAAACTGTCGGGCCGCGGCACGATAAATGTCCCTGGCAGCAGCGACAGCGTCGCCCCGGAGAAAAATACATACCAGAATCTACCGTTTTAAGAGACTCAGGTGTAGCGGCAGGTGGCGAGCGAGCTGCTCCCTTGATCGACGGAGAAAGGAAGACGTCGGTGGTTGGATGTGGCGTCGATAGCGACCGTTAAGCACAGCGAGATCGAGCTACGGGACATTAGATTAATGGCCAGAGGCGTGTTCGATATTTGTATCGTCCTCCGCATCGTCGACCAGGCACCGTTGTTCCACGACTCTTAATATCTCCAGCGATATCTCTTTTTGTCCTCGAGTAACGATCAGCAATTTGCGGCGAGCGCTGCGAGCGCGATCAGGTTATCAGTCGTCGACCAGAGACATCAAGAAAATGTCAAATCGATGCGGACAGGTTCGATACGGACACAGCTGTGGGGATAGTCGAGCGACGTTCGACCGTGGATAATATTCGTGCACCGAATTTCTGTTTTCTGTGACGTGAACTTTGGGGCTGAAACACAGAATGACCTAGAAACGGTGGTGAAATTAAGTGGCAGTTGATCTCTTACGAAGGGAGAAGTGAAACGTACTATTACCCGGCGAAAAGAAGACTCCTAGCAGGCGGGCTCGGGCTGTGCAGTCCGTCGCTGTGACGATTGGTCGAGTCACCTATTTGGGACACACTTTTAAAGACGGGGCACACATATTTTAGTTATTGGCTGAAGTTGCCACATACATTGTCGCACCGCGCGACGAAGAGAGCGAACGAAACACATCGAGACCGAGTGGGATAGAGCGATCTGACCAAGCGTACTGCCCTCTTTAGTTAAAATGTCCTATCTAGCATTTTGAAACAACCGAGAAAACTGAAGTTTTATCATTTACTTTGTACCGTCCTTATTTTCCTTTATTCACATTAAAACATGTTGTCATTATTTCGTAACAGCCTAATATATTTTTTTGTAATAGCTGTACCGGTAGGTAATGTATTATTAACGTACCAATTAATTAATTGTTTTAGATAGGATATTTTAACCATTTGGAAATAAGTTAGGTTAAATACATTAGACTGTTTATAAATCTTTACGAAGCACTTAGAGTTTTCTAACATTACTTAAAAGGTAAAAGACGTGTGCTACTTCAAATATTTCAACATATCTCAAAAAATGAAAAAATGCTAGATAGGACGGTTTAACTAAGGAGGGCAGCGTAGCCTACGCTATTGTTTTGACGGTCGTCGGTCGCCGGTCAGATCGCTCTATCCCACTCGGTCTCGATGTGTTTCGTTCGCTCTCTTCGTCGCGCGGTGCTACAATGTATGTGACAACTTCAGCCAATAACCAAAATACATGTGCCCCGTCTTTAAAAGTGTGCCCAAATAGGTGACTCGACCAATCGTCACAGCGACGGACTGCACAGCCGGAGCCCGCCTGCTAGGAGTCTTCTTTTCGCCGGGTAATAGTACATACCAAATCTTTCCGATAGTTTCAACAGTGCGAATGAAAAATGACTTTGCCCATGACGTTACGTATCAAAGTTTCTTTGCGGTGCCTCCCTCGCTTCGATAAATCAGCTCGCTCAACTCGATTTACTGCCAGCGTCGACTGGCATGAACTTTGAGGGTGAAATATCAGAGTTTTCTGCGGCTCTTAATTGCTCATTGTATTCTCGCGTTTAGCCCCCATAAGAGCCATTGCACGCGTGATCTTTGAAACAGAAATATTGCGCGGAGTGTCGGGGCACTATATCCCGCGCGTTCATCGGGTTAGTTCAGCCGCAGCTAATTAGATTCTAAACGCGGCGAGAGTCGAAAGGACGTGATACCATTAATATCCAATATAATATTCGTTGCACGTACATCGATTGTGCCCAAGTTTAACAATAGTGTGGAGAACGTAACCGTGCCGCTGATATTCGGCCGTTCCGTGACAAATGGTAAACACAGTAATTTTCTCCCGTATACGGGCGCGTATCGATAATCAATTTTTGTATAACACAACGCTGGTAAACATATTGCTCCGCTGGCTCGCTCGCCGAATGCTTGTAATCTACTCTTGTATTCGATTTACCGTTTGTGGATGCGCGTTACCAATCGCCGCTCCCAGTTAATTCCTGCCAGGCAGGGATGCGGGCTGGCGGGCGAGCCGGCCCGCGGACCTCGTCTCCATTTACCGACGTTTACATTTCGTTAATGTCCCCGTCGTAAAGCGGACGCGTCCCCGCGGAAGGGACCTCCGGCCACGGAAGAAACAGAGGCGTCGTAATCGTTAAACGGGCCAATAAATTCCGCCTGATTTATGGCATGCTTTTACGATCTGATAATAATGAAGCACCTTCTCTATCGATTCCTCCCCTTTGTTATTCCAAGAAGGAACAGCGGATGGGGCATTGCCGGCGCTTCGTTCCTCGGGAATGAAAGCGTTTATTGCTCGTTTAAAGAATCCCCGAGTAGACGCGAATAAGAAGGCGAGGTTTGAATGTGATTCGCGAGGCAGAGCTCCGCCCGTCGCGAGATATCGTTCCCTGAAAGAGGCCACTAACGATCGAATCCAGTACGCATTTGTTCCCCCACGGCTCTATCGACGATAGGAGCGTCGGGGCCAGGATGAAATGCTCGAAAGGAGAAGTTCCGATGCCGGCGATAAGTGCGAGGTCTAACGCTGAAGTTACGTGCCTCTATGACAGCCGCCGAGGAAATTGATGTGCCGCGGATCGAAATGGAATGAAGAGGGAGAAACAGATTGACCTTTTGATCCTGTAACGCCTACGTGACATCCGTAAGATCAGCGTGACTCCCCTGGGCGCCTGACTTCCCGGTTCCCTCTTGCACACGAACGAATCCTCCGCGAGGGAACGAGCGCGCGGGCCTCTCAGCAACGAACGACGTATGCATACGGTCCATCTGCTAACCCAGTGCCGCCTTTCATTTACATCTCATCTCTCCGAGGCCCTCCTTTGAATCGAATCACTCTCTATCCGCCGCCGTCGAATCGAACGGAAGCACCTAGATCCAGGGAGAAAAAGCTTCGTCGGATTCACCTTCATCCGCTGCTGATCCTCAATTTTTGTTCTCTGGAATAGAGTAGGCGGCTCTCGTGCCAGTGGCGCGCCAGTGGTGCAGAAGGCACCGAGAAATAGAACAGTTGACGAATTAACAGAACACGAAGAAATTCGATTCGATTCGTTCACCCGTCCATGATAAGCTGGAGGAAGGTCGGGGAAATGGAATTTCTAGAAGAACGAATCTTGTCATTGTCCACGTGGACGGTAAATGCGAGCTTACATCTCGCGTCCGCGTGTTTCCCCTTTACGCGCGCTCCTCTAACCCCACAGGCTTATTGTCATCGTGCATGTCACCGCGAAACGCGCCGAGGTGGTCCCATTATAACCGCGGGTACGCGAGCAGATGCAAAGGGCCGTGTGTCGCAGGTTACAAGCGTGGAAATGCAGCCGCGCGACGTATAAGGCAAGGCTGTCTGACGCGGCTCCGCGCACGCTCGTCCCGCTTGTGGGCGTCGCTGTGGGACGACGCGCGATTCCCTTTTCTTATGAAACGGCCACTCGTCCATGGAACGGCGGGAGTCTCTGTTACACTTCGCCGCGGACCTGGGTCCTTTCTTGCCGATGCCCGTTGCTTTCTCGCGGCGCCATTCAGGGCTGGGGGATTCGGTGCGCCACCTCGATCATCCCTGGGCTCGCCAACCCCCGAGTGTTTCAGTCTCATGGACACTTTCCGATGAGTGATCAATCATGCTGCCTTTATGCTCGAATATTGTAAGTTTTAGGTGGCTGTAGGACGATTTGGAAGTGCTCGGATAATTTTTATAGGAGACGGAAAAAGGAAAGCCACGGCGCCGGGAATCGAACCTGGGCCGCCCGCGTGCTGATCAGCAGCGTTAGCCACACCGGCTACGCCGACTCTCCACGGTTCCTGTCCTCCGAACTCCTATCTAAATGGACGCCACCTATGTGCTAATGTCACACACTAGGCCGTTGCCTAAATGCCCTGTAGGGTAGACCGGGGGCGGTAGTAACACTTTGACTTCGGAATACGATTACGCAAAAACTATTACAGTTACAACAAAAGTTTTTTTACGAAAATGTTACTTATTTATCTGACATTATTTGAGCCACAACAGTTTCGCTGTATGTCAAGTAATATTCCGGTTATTAATAAAAAATGAGAAGCGGAGAAAGTGTTACAACCGTCCCTGACCCCGGGTCGGTTGTAACACTGCATGGAGTCGATAGTAGCACAAATATAACTTTACAAAATTAAAATATTTATTGATTTAAATTATAATAATAAATGAAAAAAGTAAAATCTATAATAAATTATGTGGTATCGCAATTGTGGCGGAAATAAAAGGCGTTTTGGCTGGTGCATTCTTCATCTGCTCAATCCTTACATTCAGTATATTGCACCCATTTTTCATTTGGTTTGCTTGTGCTATGCTATATAATTTCATGCAAATAAGACAATATTATTCGCCTTCTTTGTCCCTATTCGGTTCTGTTGCGGTAAAACCGACCCCGACTGCCGATGTTACAATCGCCCCCGACCATGCTTTTGAACTTAAATTATAAATTTTGACTAACGAGACGCTTAAAAGTGCCAAGTAACGATCAATATTAGTTTAAAAAAGGTCGAATTACAGATTAAAAAATCGAACAAGCACATACTTGCAAAGGGAGTGTTTATATTACAATTTTAAGTCAGTAAGGAAAAGTTACTTTAGGGTATCGAAAAGTTGTTTTCTTCACTATCCATGTCTATTGCGTATCTGTACACTTAGGGCATGGAGGTGTATATTCCAAATGTCATTCTTCATCATATATCCAAAATTGGTGTTAATATCTATTATATGTTTTGAGATATTTAGCGTGTTACATTCGCCCCCCTGTTACTACCGCCCCCGGTCTACCCCATGCCTACTACATTTTAAACGGACTTGGACGAGAGGGTCTGCCACGCGGACTCGAGGAAATCGCGCAGATGCGCTACTATTAAGTGGACGTTACTTAGCGAAATAATACGGTGTTAAGTCTTCACACCAGCGAAAGGTAGTGAGACTATATCGAGCTCAATTTCTACCGTCCCGTTATTCAAAGACGTTGCAAAATACTATCCAGAACAGTCGGCCGGATGCACTCTATCAAGCACACGTACGCGTGCATCCAATAAATGAAGGGGTTGGGATGATCTCGCGGCGTTTCGCGCTGGCACTTCGCGTTATCTTATTTTTCATCCGCCTATCCCTAACATGACTCGCGAACTCTGCCCGTTCGCCGCGTGTACGCGAACAGGTCCTGCCAGGCTATAAACCGGGCGATCTTTAAGATCGCGCTGCGTTCTGGGTCTCCGGGTTGATCCCCTGAATTTATTATTCACGATGTATTTGTATCTTCACTTATGGAACGATCCTCCTCAGCCTTAGAATCTGGTCGAACACTGATCGCGAAACCTCCCATCGTTCCTCGGAAGTGGCTAATAAGTGCCATAATCGCAAGCAGCTCGCCGCTAATTGGAACGAAATAACGGACAGAAGGGGGCGGTCGCCGCGGCGTGGCATCTTAACGAGCGGCAATGAAACTTTGCACACGTACGATCTCCACCCCGTGGCGACCCAAATATCGTCGCGGCCTGTCATTAACACGTCGTACAGCGTCGCGTAAGCGTATTTTATTATTCGGCCGACGAGGGACTCGCGACGCCGTGTTCCCGGTGGCAATTAAAACCGCCACCTCTAGCCTAATTACGCGTATCGCCGGTGCCCGAGCGTCGCAATAAAACGACGCGGCCCGCTCGGCCTGGACCAAAGCGGTCGAATAATTATATCGATCATAAATCAGCGAGTACGATTAAGCCGGCGGGTAATTGCCACTCCTGGCCGGCTAGGACACTCGTCGAGGAGCTCGAGTACCGAGCTCCGAGTCTCTTTGTTGAGCAACTAAGCGGGATTCCTCGGGACCGGGCCCCCACCAGTTAATTATCCTACGACCGACGGAGCGTCTCAGATGCTGACTAACGATTCGAGCGACGCTCGTGACTCTCCTTCGGGGATCTATTATCGAAGCAACCCCGGGTCCCTGGGAATCGCGGCTTTTATTCGGCCTGGAGAGGGAAACGAGGCAAGCGACAAGGTGCGATGGAACGCGACTGAGAGGGAGAGGCGAGGCTGGAGGAAACCAGTCCTACGCGGAATTCCAAATACAGGAGGGTAGAGAACCGGGTAATAAAGAGAAAACGACGGAAAACGACAGCGCGTAGTACGGTGTCGGGCGAGCGCGATTCTCTGCCCACGCGAGATTCGCTTTTATCGATTCATTCAGTATTCCCGTGGTGGCGCGAACCGGCTTTTTTAAGACAACGTCGGCGCGGGTATCGAATTCGCCCCGCGGAAAACTGCCCCGTACGATGGGCAGCGCGAACCTCATTTTATCAATCGTGGCACGTGTAATAAGAGCGATAATGTTCAGAGAGAGATTAATACGTGTCTACGTTGGAACTTTTCCTGAAGTTCTCCAGCTATTAACACTTTGACTGCCGCGTCAGCTATTGATATAACGCTCCACTTGATCCAAGTAACAGAAAATAGAACTATCCTTGGGATGTTCGTGAGTCGAGCCACTAGCAGCGTGTAATTGCCACGTTTCGAACTTCCAACGACAATCGGAGCGAGAGCGGAGGAAGAAAAGCGCGCGGGATCGCCGCGGCGATCAACATATCACCTCGAGCGGAACACGTCGTCGAGCCAGCAATTCTGGCGCTCTAATTAATTTCAACGTGGCGGGTACAATAAGAACCGAGGATCGAGAGAGTATCCTGGAAAACGACGGGGCGAGCCAGGGCAGATTAAAGGGTGCCGTTCGAGCGTGTCCAGGTGAAATGACACCTGGTGCAATTAGATAATTCAGCTGGTGCAACGAAAAAAGGAACGTTTCTTGCTTCTGCCACGGGAGAGAGACGAGGGCTTTCACGCGTCGACGAGGACCGTCGGAGAAGGCTGGTCGTTATGAGGAAGCAATTGATTGCTTGGCGATGCGAGATGCGCGCGAAATCGGTCGTGACGCGTATCCTGTTCGCTCGCACGGACAGTCAGGATAATTAACTATTATATGCCCGATTTATAAAAATTTAATTACACGCCGCAGCGAATCGCGCGGGATCGGGAGTGGGAATTGTTAAGATCCTTACGACCGAGAAATTTATGATTTAATTACAGTTTAAGCACAGAGGATGCGCGTAATTCCCTTTTGCCCCAGAAGCGTTTGTGGCCCCGCTCCGTGGTTCCTGCCCCGTCGCATAGCGAAGCGCGGTGTAAATTATTTATTTACAAATCGAACGGTCGGCTTTACGTCATCCCGCGCCCCGGGGAAACTCGTTAATTCCCTGTATCGAAAGTACCCCGTTTCCGCGCGAGAATTATTTGTCCCTTTCGGAGGGGCCGTCGTTGAACGTTAAATCGTGGGCAGCCTTCCCGTCGGGCTGTTAAATTAATCGATGACTTTCACCGGACGCAAATTGCCCCGGACGGATTGCGGGCAGGTAAATTATTTTTTTGCGCGTCTCGCGGCGAACGAGGCGCCCGTGAAATCCAGCGATTCGTTACACGATCGAAATTAATTATTATCGGCCGGGGGAGCGGGCGAGACAGGCCGGCAGAAGAGAAAGCAGAGTGCTTCGCGAGCTGCAGGGTTCCCTGACGAAAGGCTTAAAAATGAGAACGAAGGTTACCGAGCATAGCAGATGATGCTGCCTGACATTTGCAGAGGAGTCGAACAATTCGAACGCACTTGTGCACACCACTGGATCACTTTAGTGGAAGCTAAAGTCCTGCCCCGAGAATTAATTCTAAATGTCATGGCTGGAGAATGCTATGTCCACCATTCGATCCCTCGCTCTTAGGGCACCCCTAAGTTTTCCCGGTCCAAGCCCTCGACACCTCATTCTAGAAGCCATAACTGAGGAAACCGGTATCCTGAATTTACGCATCGCCGTCAATACCGAATGAGTGATCTATGGAACCACAGATCTCCTCGCGTATAGCTCATAGTAGCCAGCTGTCTCTGTCGAGGCAAATGCTCGTTTCGCGTAGAAGCGAAATCACGAGATGGGATTGCCCGGACGCCGGTTCGCGGTGGAAATTCGCGCTACTCCCCCACAATGGACGTAAAGCGAGCGTGCACCATGGCTGCAATAACGCGGCTGCGACGTCCGGGCGATGCTATCGGCGTTGTAACGATCGCTCGTCGAATGTCGTTCGATCCGGGATGAGGTGCTTTCCAGATAAACCAGCTCGAAGCTCGCGCACCCGCCCACGCGGCGACCACGTGCGTGGGCAAGCCTGCATTCTCAATACAGAAGATACGGCGATGTTGGTGAATTCAATTACCCAGACCTTAAACGCTGCATTCAGCAATTTTTCTCACTGGCACGCGAGATTACGTTTCCGTAAATAAATCCTTAAACACCCGTCAGCCTAACAGACGGACGGACCGAGATGCCCATCAGTAGGTATCTACATACATACACGAGGATCCAAAGTGATCCATCTCAAGCCTGTTAATCCACCAACGTGGGGCAGCTCGCTGAAAATCTCGATTCCGATTGGATGTTAATTAACCTGGTTAAAAGCCGCGGCTCGACCGCGATTTTCCACACGCGAGTCTCGATTCACGCACGCGGAACGAGGGAATCGCATCTCGGCGCCCGGCGCGGAGGACGGCGGCCCTCTAATTCCGCGACAACGCGACGCTGTGCATAACAAACGCGACACGCTTAACGTTTTATCGATCTCCACCGTGCACGGGTTAATGTCTGTATCCGCATACTATCGGCGGTAACGCGCGCGTCGAGCCGTGTAACCGCCTTTCGTGGCCCTCTCTCCTCTATTCAACAGAAGCCAGAAAAGCCCGGCTGCGCTTTCGTGGCGACCGGTCGCGAAACCCGTGTCCCCGCCTACGTCCCCGAGGATCAACGTCCTCCGCGGACGTTTCGTAACGTCGCTGTCGGTCGCGGGTGATCTCGTACTACCGCCGCGCGATGTGCCTCGTTGACGGAGACGCGCCGCGGACCAATCGCCGTTCCGCGATCACGAAACTCGAGAATCGAGGGGTTGAATCGGGGGAACGATCGAGGGAGCTCGATGCGAACCAGAGGCGATATTACTTCACAGACTGTATGACGTGCCGAGGGAATCGATAGCGACCGATAGGCATCGCACTTAACCCGTCCACGCTTGTAAATTGAAAGCAATGTTACTACTGAGAAGGAGGACGATGGTAAATCGAAGCCTCTGATAACGACAATTGCGCCATTTTACGCTTTCAAACCTACTTTCCCGTCTTCCTCTTTCTCTCTTCTTTTTATTGACACGATGCATCGGGAGTCTACGAACGCGTTGATGCGATCTAGGAGAGTGCGCCTCGATTATCGCCTTCTACTTCATTTCGCGACGAAGCGCGATGCTTCTTGGAAGAGATTGTGAATAATGGATCTCTAACACCCTTAGAATGAGAATGCAACCTACTTAGGGGAGAGTCTTGCAGTACCGACCGCTCTAAGTTTTTTGGTTATATCTTCGGCTAGAGTCGATAAAAATCAAAAATTCAAAAACATGTTTGTAGTATAGATGGTACTTAATAAGAGGAGGGAAATTATTTTTGTGAAATTTAATAATAAGAATTGATAATTCGCAAAAGTAAAAAAGTTGTAATTTCTAGGAAACGAAAAAGTGTCGCCCAGTACCGACCAACTGTTAAATTAGAAGATTTTTAAGTCTAAATGACTAACAATGTTAATAAATAGACATTTAATTGTTACAATAGAAGATTTTTTTCAAATTTTATTAGTACACACATCGCAAATAAAATAATTATATTTTCCTGATTTGTGCATTCGACGTGTGCCCAACCTTCACATTCGATACACTGCACCCAATCTTCGTCAAATGATTCCTTGCAAATAACACAGGAAGAAGGAAGACTAAAGGAACGTCTTATAAATTAATCTCAGTTGCTATCAGATTGAACTTACAGATAAAAAAAATTTGATCTCTACTGGTTGATAGTCTGTTGGTCGGTACTGCACGACAGTCGGATGGTCGGTACTGCACGACAAAAATGTGGGAACATTTTAGATCATGATATATTATGTACCAAAAAATATTGTAAAACTAGGGCGTTTTATTAAACTTAATAGACTAGAGACAGTACACATCATAGAGCATAATCATTTACATTACCGGGCGAAAAGAAGACTCCTAGCAGGCGGGCTCGGGCTGTGCCGTCCGCCGCTGTGACGATTGGTCGATTCACCTATTTGGGCACACTTTTAAAGACGCGGCACACGTATTTTGGTTATTGGCTGAAGTAGGCACAAACATTGTCGCACCGCGCGACGAAGAGAGCGAACGAAACACATCGAGACCGAGTGGGATAGAGCGATCTGACCGATGATCGTCAAAACAAAACAATAGCGCAGGCTACAGATCGCTCTATCCCACTCGGTCTCGATGTGTTTCGTTCGCTCTCTTCACCGCGCGGTGCGACAATGTTTGTGCCTACTTCAGCCAATAACCAAAATACGTGTGCCGCGTCTTTAAAAGTGTGCCCAAATAGGTGACTCGACCAATCGTCACAGCGGCGGACGGCACAGCCCGAGCCCGCCTGCTAGGAGTCTTCTTTTCGCCCGGTAATAGTACTTACACGAGAAACAAAAAATCGGCTTTGCAAAATAACTTTTAACCTATGGAATATTGACGAATACGTTTAATGTCTCATAACATCAAGCGCAATGGCGTACACGATACGACCCCGAAATAGGTTATACAGAATTGTGATTTTTATTTGTTTATTCAAGTAAAAGGCGCATATCTGCCGGAAGAAGCGAGAACTAGCTTTGGTCGGTACTGCAAGCTGGTCGGTACTGCAAGACTCTCCCCTACTTAGCGTGCCTCTTGATACATTCATTATGCTGCTTCAACATCGAGGAGGTACCAAAGAAGATGAAGGTACAAGTTTGCTCTCGTTAAAACAGCATGGACCGCCAAATTCCGAAGCGAAACAGACATTCCACGCAGAACTGAGGAGAGTTGCCCAGGTTTCCCCGCCAACCCCTCGGACTTCATCCATAACTGATTGTTGCGCGGTCCCCGTAAATAAACAATAGCGAGCAAGAAGCCGCTTTTTCCCGGTGGCAAGGAATATTCCCGACGAGATAGCGGCTGTCGTCGATCGTTGCATTTTATGCGCGGCCCGATTTGAATTGTTGATCAAGGTATTAAGTTATGCGAGAATAACAATTACTCGCGGGCACGCTTCGTCGTTCTCCGGCTGGCACTCGCGGCCGGAATAAGCTTGTGCATTTGAAACGAAGCGTGCAACGCGTCGATGACGCTGTTCCGCTTTGGAATACAACGCGAGCTGCATATTTCGGGAGGTAGCGGAGATAAAATACACGGACCGGTGGCGAATATTCTGTGCTGCGAATCTTCGCGAAGGGGAAACTCAGCTACGGCATATTTTTCCGCCAGAGAAGTAACGTTTGGAGCAATCAAGCTACAGAATTTCGTCGATCGGTTATTGAGAGTCACAGGTTACACAGAAGCATGCTCAGGTTCCGCACCGACGGGCTTATTTGTATTCATCGTCAAATACTCACGGGTCACGTTAGGTTTGATCCAGCGAACGGAAAGGGATTTGCAGTGGCTTACCTGTAACAGAAAAAATTATGGTCATTGTATGTCGATGGAATGAGCAAGCTCGGCGCGGGGTCAAGGACCCTTTCAAAGGACCCCCGTGATTTGCCATTCGCGAAAGACACCAACCGTTTCACCCTTATAAACCACCCAAACCTAACACAGCACATCGATTACCAGAGAAAAATTCCCTACGCAGAATCTCAACAGACACCGATAAATCGCGGGGAAAAAACTGCCCACATAACCCATCCGGGCGCGGCAAATCGCGTCCCGCGAGCATCGCTTCAATTTTTTTCAAAGACAAGAAGAATCGCGCCAGCGAGACCCCTCCAATTCGTCTTCGTCGGCCCATTTTCGCGGCCCTGCGGAATCCGTCTTTTTCCAGCCAGCGCGTGTTGCCCGGTGGCAAGAGCAACAGCGACGAACGACGCAGTGAATCACCGTTGCAGGTGGACAGCGACTCACGCGAACCGATCGATTCTGTCCCGTTCCGTGTCTGAGAGCGAGGAAGGGAGACGCTCCACGCGCCTCCTCGGGAACGAGCCACGGACAGGGGCATTGTTTTCGACAGAGTCGTCGGCCAAGTTGCCCAGGAACTTGGTCCTTCTGGCTTTGATTCGAGGCGACACGAGGCGCGGGGGACTTGGACCGTAAGGTGTCCCCTTCCTGTCCAGACAGATCGATGCCGGGGAATGAAGAAAGTCGTCAGTCGAAGCGATAAACGCGCTCCAACGTTTAACCCGCCCCACTTCCTCCCGACACGCTCTTTCGCGCGATGCCCAGTCCCCTCGGCTGTTCCCTCTCGTTCCGCGCGCTCTCTCGCTGCATCCTCGGGTCTGTCCGTCTTTCCCGCCACGAGAATGGCGAACGTGCCGAATAAACACAGCGAGAGATCGCGGACCGGTTTGACCGGACGCGACACTGCATTGAATGGGCCATTCACTAACTTTGACGTTTCCTCCCACACAAGTTTCCAGACGTTTTACGAGCTCGCTGCCCGCGATCGTCCCCCGAGTCTATAACCGACGACGTCTGTTTCGACCACTTTCGGAGGCCTCGCCGGAAAGGACCATGACGTTGACATTTCGTGGATATTTCGAGTATTCCTCGAGCGTTTGGAATTTTTCGAAAAGCTTCTAGATTTATTTATTTATTTATTACTGTCAACGGGAAAACCCTTTGGTATAGAAAGAGTGTGGATCTAACAACAACAACAATTATTCGGCCTGAGGAAACGCAATCAGCGAGCATTAAAAACTACTTAGGTGGTTTCTTAGGTGATAATCGTGCGACACGTCACTTGTGCAGGTGATTTCGAAGGGTGTCGAGGGGAATAGAAAACAAGTCAATATCAGCGAGACATTTATTTTTGGATATTGTTTTGCAAATTGTGTGTGGTGAAATTGTGAAATGTGTAATAAGTTGGTTTAATGGTTGCGTACGCCATGGGCTGTTTGTGTGATGCGTGTTGGGTGGCAGGGTAAACGTCACCGGGACAATTTTCGGTCACCGCGATGGAGGATGTCACACTTAGAAAGTACACTGTTAAACGTTTATTATGGATTTTGAAGGAATCACGGTTAGATGTAGGAAACATGACGATGAAACGAGCACTGCAAGCCAAGTCACCGTCGAACGTTCGGGAGCGCGCACAAGCCGACTGACGGATCAAGAATCGAAAGCACCGGGGAAATGATAGCGCTGACGTCAGCGCCGCGCATCGCGGTTCGCGGCGCGCGAAATTCAGAACGTTGAATATAGTTTTAAGCTTTTATGATGATTGATTGTGTACGTAGCGTAGTAATAATTATAAAGTTAAGTTTTTTCGTAACTACTATTAATAAAGTAGCTTCAGGCATAGGGTAAATCCGGGAGACGCGGTCGGGCCGGAAAGTTGGTCGTGTCGCTATATTTCAGAGTCTATACGTAAAAATGCATTAAAGTGCAGACCAATAGTTGAAGCCAAATAGTTGAACGAATAGCGTTATTTTGCTTCCTTCTGTGATTTTCTGGATTTATAGGCTATAAAAGGTAAATTGATGTTACATTTAACCTCTTTTGTCAAACAGCGGTTGTACAGAATCGTATTTAAAATATACTTCTAAGTTTATTTTCCTTTAATGTTTGGAATAATAAGATAGTAGAGACATTGCGGGACAATGCAGCCGAAGTATTTGGCCATATTAACTCTTCCTCTCAAAGCTAACGAGAAGACCATGTCTCGCTGCAGAAAGGTGAGATGGTTGAGTTATGATTTTTTTATTATTTTTGTTTATTTTTTTATTTTTTATTATTATTTTATTATTATTTTTGTTTATTTAGTTTATTTATTCACTTTTGTATCCATTTTCCTTGCTAATCGCCTGTAGGTAATTCACTTTTTCTTTGATGTGTTCTTTACTTGTTTAGCGTAAACAAATTAAATATCAATGAATCCGTAGTTGTATTCACTCATAAATAATTTTGCTTTATCCGTTGTTAATTTTCAATGAATAATTATGTGAGTGGTCTCTGCCAACGACGAAAACCATTTCTCCCGGCACCTCGGGCGAGGTGGTCAGATGTCATGACTTCAGTTTTCAACCCGATTTACAGTAAATATTGTCTTAAAGCAAATATCGACCAGTTTTTCTGAATCGGCATAAAATTCTGAACATATTAGGTTTGTTCTGATAAAATAAGTAATATCTATATTAGTTTTAATAGCCATTTTATAATAGGTCGATCGCGTGTCCCGGGTTTACCCTAGTATTACGTCCAGCGTGAATTAGTATAATTAATAAATTAACAGGTAAACGAATTATATTGCACACGGTATTCTCCTACACAACATCGCTATTACCAATCAATTATTGTGACGCCCTTACTTTGTAAAAAGTGAAATTAAATACAAAATTCAACCAATAAATACTCACACACGTATATATATATATATATTCAATGGGACTTTCTCCAAGAATCGGAATTGAACGGGGGAACGTTTTTCGAAACTAAACACCTACAAAATTAGCCTACATGCACACGGGAGAGAGCAAGTAAATTCCGTGTCGTTCTTTTTCCGCAGAGCTCTATCGAAATCGTTGCTTTATTCCTACCCTATCAATGTAAGACGCAATTATGCATCGGCCCGACACGCGCGCGATCGCATGCCGTGAACGCCAAACGAGTTTGATAGACAATTATGGATATCGCGCTCATTATTCAGAATCACCGCGGCGCGATACCGTATCTGCCTTTTTTCACGCTTTCGCCGCGTAAATCTCGTGTATCAGTTAGCGGGCGCGTACGAAAGTGGATATTGACGGGTTGGCCGCCAATTAATCCGACACCGTTGCTAGTGGGGGTCCCTTATTCAGCCAGCGAACCCCACCGCGAACTACTCCCGGCTGCTCTGGCCCAACCCCTCGGAAAATCCTACCAGAGGCCGCGTTGCTACGTGGCCTCGGCGCGGTGACACAGGAAACTCGAGGAAACAACTTGTCTAAGCAGCCAATGCAACTTTCGCCCGAGGTGTCTTTTCGCAGCCGGAAAGAGAGATGAAAGGAACTTCTGGTCGAGGAGCCGCGTGTACACACGCGTGCGCCTCGGGAAGAGGAGCGATAGCAACAATGGGGGCCGAAAGAGGCGGCGTTGAACAACGACTTTGAAAGTTCAAATAAATTCCAGGGAGTGGCGGATCGTCGTATCGCGCACACCTTTCATGGGGAGGATTCGCGTATCTGACTCCCCAGTTGGCCAGTAAAGCAGAAACTGAAAGGAAGAAAAGGATCGCTGGGGGCGAGCTACAGGGGGATGGAGAAAAAGATAGGCTGGCCCGCTGGAAAATACACGACCTGGTCGAGGTTGCATGCGTCAAGTGCATACTTCAAGTCGCCCCAGCTGGCTTGGCAACGTCTATCCAGCCGCCTCCCTCGTTCTAGGGTGGAGAAGGCCGGTTTAATGGTCGGATATACGGCCAGGCACCGGGCGTGCCTCGTTTCATCGAGGTCGAGGCAATTTCGTCGGGGAAATTAAGGAAATTTTCAGCCGTGGCGAGGGTGGTATATATTTTCGGTCAGCCGCCAACGATTAAATCTCTCTTGGAAGAGTTACGGTGGCCTCGGGACATTTATTCTTGCAGCTGATTAAAGATATCGGCGTGTCGACGCATTTAGACGCTTAATGTCGGTTAATCGCATATTTCATTAATCTGTACACCCGCGATTCGATTAGGTAGGTTCTCCAGACATGAGCTATAAAATTATTTACAGATAAATTGATCCGAGTCTGAAAATCTAATTGGCCGACACTTTTTTCTTTCCTCTTTATCTTTTTATAACATATATATTACTTGAGATTCAAGGTACAAGTTACCTACTCCGAAAACCTAACGAACAGGTAAAGAATCGACTAGCAAATTGAATCTGAATCGCAAAAGAGACGCAAACACAAGGTCCTTTAAGGATGACGAACAGCGGTCCTTCTTGAAATTTTGATCTCGCTCAGACGTTTGATTGCTCTTCGTGGTGACCGAGCGGCAAGCTTTATTGGCCCCGCACGCCGGTTACAAGTGCATTATGTTTTCATTGCACACTGGCTTGAATTTCAGATACCATTTACCCGAAGCGTGCATCTTTATTGCATGACAGTTCCCGTGGCTCGTAAACTTGTCCCGCGGGGGCGAAGTTATTGCGCCGGATATCCGATACGTCGAAACGGCATTATGTCATCGCGAGCATCGTGATTTTTCGTCAAATAACACCACAAACCTGCCATTTACGGGGTGTCGTCGAATCCTGATGCCACGATCAGTTAAGCATTTTACGGGACAAGGAATCGGGACGATGGAGTGCATGAAATGCGCGAGGTTATCGATGGTTCTTGAATAAAGCATCGTACGTTGACACTGCGACAAGAAGAATAATATCCACGCTTGCCGTGGACGAGATACGAAGGACGTCGCGATCTTGAACAATATCAATCTTGATTATTCCTCGCACCACCGTATACAGCAGGAAAGCTGTTCTTGTCGACCCTAATATTTTCCAAGCACGCGATTCCCTGCGGCTTCGTAACGCAGATCAATCTAAACGCCTAATCTCTTAATAAGCACTGACCATCGCGACGCCTTAATTATCAGTTTGGTATAGCCCCCCCCTCGACGATACCATCAGCAAAATGCAAAGTTCACAGTACTGTTCCCCGTTTCGCATCCCCCGTACGAATTAGCCTGATTACGCGAAACGATATTCCCCAGCCTCCGCTTCGAACACACGCCGATTAACCGGCGCGAACCGTGCCCCCTAGAAATTCAAAAGGCACCGACGAAATCCTTCTCGTGGCTCGCAACAGGAAAACAAATACGCGGCGCAAAGTGCAGTCGCGAGCGAGGGAGAAAATAGAGTTCGAAGCGAGAATGGAGGCAAATAGAGGGCGAGCAAGTTGGAAGCGATGCGGGTGGAGGCTGTCAGAGATCGATGGGAATAAATCGCCCGGCGAAACGATTATATAGACGAGCGACGCGAGCTTTTCGTCGCTCCGTGACGGCCCTTCGGTCTGGTTTTCACAGTGGCGACGCACCGACGTCCACGCCGAGCCCTGGGCACCTGTGCACGCGTGCACCGAGAGCCGAGATAGTTTCCAACGGGCGACACGGAGTAATTAATGCGGGAATTAACCTCCGGGGTTAATGATAAGCATTAACGACTAATCACCGGCCGCGGCCGAGAGTCGCTCGTCCGATACCATTCCGAGGGACTCGTCGGGTTCATTAGTGTTTGGCCGGCTTTACCGGGAGGCCCGACAGACCTGTCCTCTATTTGTCTTACCTACCGATGTGTCCCGCTGACTTTATCTCCCCCGCAACGGGGAAAAGCGTAATTCACTGGACGTAGTCCCCGCTGCACGATATTTACCAGCGGCGATGGCCCTTGTTAGATTCGAGGGAAGGTCGAGTTCTTCACTGTGGAGGCATTTGAGAAGTGTGTTTTTTAAACAGCTGATGAATTTTCTGGAGAGACATAGGTTTGAAGTTCAGTGACAGCGATCGTGTTAATTATACCACTAGAGTTTAAAAGAGATCACATCGCTAGGGCCTCGAGGAAGTCAACAGATTTAATTGGTTTTTCAGCAGACTCTACTCGTGAACCCTTCAAAGAAGCACCGCCCTTTACCGTTCTTAATCATTGGCCATCGATCCTCCCTGTCTCCGCGGTGTACCGCTTCATTTCACACCGCGGACTAGCAATTTTTTATCCCGCCGGTGCAGGCAAAAAGTGTACGGTGTACAGTGAAGCTAAAGGGAGAAAAGAGCGGTAAGATGGCGAACGATTAGACCGGTACAGCGACGCTGCGTTCGGCCGTGTCTCATATAAATCTCGGCCGCCGCTGGGAAATTTATGGTACGCCCTTCCGACTAGCTAAGTAATACATTTTCTCCGTGGCCCGTAGATACGACGCTCGATTAACAAACCCCCCTCGCGACCACGCCCACGCCACCGAGTTACGATATTTAACAACGCCGGAATACTATTCATTTACGCCCACCCGACCCATTTATGAATGAACCGTTTAAGATCGAACGAGTAGGACGCGGGGTCAATGGGTACATATACCGGTCCCGGTAGCCCCCTATACGTTCACGCTATCTCTGCCTCCGTTGAAATATTGCTCATTCTGTTACGACCCGCGAATACATTACGATACGGCCCGGGCGTCGCGCTGGATCAGAAAATACGAAGACAACGTATCGAAAACGGCTCTAATGATTGTTTCATCGCCGCGCGGCACGAGAGACTGATCTGTCATATCTTCGAGCCCTGTCTACTTAACGCAATACGACACGGCTCTGAGGCAGTCGTGTAAAGGCGGGATCTCCTACCTGCGACTGGTCGCTGCCGGTCGCAGCGACCCCACTAGTGCAAGGGAGAAAGAGATGTCATACTTCTCCCTTGCACTATTGGGGTCGCTGCGACCGGCAGCGACCAGTCGCAGGTAGGAGATCCCGCCTTAACACGGTTGACACGCAGGGACGGAATGTGTTGTTGAATGGCGGTCCATTAAGGTAGATTTACACTAGCCGTCTGGACGGCGGCAAAACGACGGCCGTCCCACTAGCGCAACGGAGACACAGATGCATGTGTCTCCCTTGCGCTAGTGGGACGGCCGCCGTCTTGCCGCCGTCCAGACGGCTAGTGTAAATCTACCTTTATGGAACGATCGAATGTTCCACCGATCTCGGGGGTCGTGTTGGAAGTGGTAGGTAGGGGAGACCGGGGCTGGTAGGCCAGTTTTTCGGTTTTTGATTTTTAATAAATTATGTGGACGAAATATCATTAAACCGGTTAGTATATTTGATAGGGCATACATTTGGCTATCTGGTTAAATTATTAAAGTTGACTAAATGTGACAACAATTAAGACATTTTAATGTTTTTCTAACACCTTACATGCTGGTCAACCAGCCCCGGGGTCGGGGTTGGTAGACTAACAGTATGGGGTAGGTTGACTATAGGTGCAATCAGTGAAGAAAATGTTGTTAGCAACTTATCTGAATGGTAATAAAATAGCACAATGTCACGAGAGTTGTTTCATTATAAAATATTTATTACTTTTTAATAATAAATAACAATTTAAACCATCACTGGGATTGCTTGACCAGCTTAGTCATGTAACCCCGAACGTTATTAGTCAACCAGCCCCGAACGATCATTTTGACTTCAATACTCTATATAACCTTTAATTATTTATGTAAAATCAAAAACGCAGTCTCAGTGGGTCCTTTAATAAACAAACTTTAAAATAGTCCCTTCGCATTAATTCTACTGTAACTATATAGAGCGTGGAAACATAAAATCTTTAAGAAAACATATTTACTTACATAGCCAATTTTTCGATAAACGCTGGTAACTGCCAAACAACATGTAATCGACGTGCGTTACGAAAAGTAGCACGTTTCAATTTTCTTACGAAAAGTAGCACGTTTGCCTTCGTTCTCACGAAAACTATCACGTTTCGGTTTTCGCTGCGAAAACTAGCACGTTTGAGCGGTTTGACACGAAAACTATCACGTTTCGGTTTTCGCTGCGAAAACTAGCACGTTTGAGCGGTTTGCCACGAAAACTATCACGTTTCGGTTTTCGCTGCGAAAACTAGCACGTTAGAGCGGTTTGCCACGAAAAGTAGCGTGTTCGCGTTTACCCCGTGTTCGCAATTCCCGCACCCTCCCTTACTTAAATTATGTAGATTCAAATTTTCATATGTGTTGTCTTTTGGGGATTAGATGGAATTATTATTTATTAAACAATATTTTCAACAGTTGAATTCTTTTAAACTGCCCACGCGCTGAAACGCGCTAGTTTCTGCAGTCTGCAGTATAATCCAAAACGAGCTATTCTTCGTGGCCAAACCGGATAATATGTTAGTTTTCGCCATAATTTCCCAAACGTGCTATTATTCGTGGCGAAACAGTATAACGTGCTAGTTTTCGTCACAACAGTACGAAATGTGCTATTCTTCGTGGCGAGGCAGTCAAATGTGTTAGTCTTCGCGGCAGAAGACCAAACGTGCTAATATTCGTCAGAAACGATGGAACGTTCTTCTTTTCGTGGCAAACCAAAACGTGCTACTTTTCGTAAGAATATTGAAACGTGCTACTTTTCGTAACGCACGTCGTAATGGTGGTGTCGGAAACAAATGAATGACATAGCAGAAGTGACTTGTTTCTACAGAAAATCGCTCCGCAGTAGAGCACACGTTAGTAAAAACTTATTAACAATTAGTCAACCTACCCCTGGGGCCAACCAGCCCCGATCTCCCCTACTGTAGATAGAGTTCTTGGGAAACGTTAGCAGCGAACATTCGCCTTTTGTTCGATGGAATTTGTCAGATGACGCGAGGTGGTTGACCATCGCGAAGACAGTAGTCACCGAAGACACGTTTCCATAATTTTAAGCTTAACTCCGTTCACAAATTCACGTTTCTGATTCACGGCATCGTTTCTCATTGCCCTGCCTAGCATCGCTCTAAACTCACACACGCGGAACGTTGTAGAACGCTACAGACCGTTGAAGAATAGCGAGGGGATCGCCGAAACTCGAAATCATGGCTTCCCGAAGCGCCAGGGATGCAGCAGCGGGTCCATTATATCCGGTTCGTTGGAAAAAAAGAATGTTCGATAGGAACGGTATCTCAGTTTCCGCATCGTTTGACGTTTGCCCGGGAGATATAAAGACGGAGCTGGAAGGACAAAAGTCCCACATCCCAGATGGTAGCCTGGATGATAGGTGGGACCAGCAGCGGCAGCGATATACCGCACAAGTAGAGAGTCTTCTGCGCGGGACGGCCCGTTTCGGTATAAATTAAAAGTTCCTCTTACGCTGCCTTGAAGATCGTTAATCCATCGTGCCACTATCCACCGCATAACTTCCATAGTTTATGTCTGCTGGCAGCCCGTGGACTCTAAGTTATCGAAACTTCCGCTCTATATTTCCGGTACCGCTATATATTTTCTCCACTATTCCGCAGCATTTCTGCGTCTCTCGTCGCTTGCCTCATTGTTATAGTCATTCTTCTACAGAACGAACGGTTGCTAAGTTACTTGAAGTCGCCAAGTAGAAAACTCTTTTGCAATATTATCACTGGATATCCAGTATCGCGATTAAGCACCACGAGTAGTTCCTAGCCACTCCCTCGCAGAACCTCTTAATGCAACTGACTTAGTTTGACTTCGTGATCCGTGTCAGAATTCTACACAATCGTGAAGATTTATCATCGTACTCCTATCGTAGGTACTCGAAACGAGGGAAATATACACCTGTAGTTAATCGGCGGAAGATGGAACACCGATCACTGTCTATCCGCGAATTAACCACCTACCGGAGAAATCGTTGATATTATCTGAGTGAAAGCGCGAGGAATGGGATCCTTCACGGATGCTTGAGCGCTATTTAATCAAGCCCCCGCGAATGCGTATTGCACGCAATCGATCGCGGTTAAAAGGGTTTCACCAGGCCAGGCGAGCCAGATATTCGTCACGAGCGATCTCCACGGCCCGTTGCATTTAACGTTTCCTTTGTCCGGGCACTTTAAAGAGACGGGGTATTAATTTTTTCGAAAGTGGTTCCTCCAGACGCGAGCGAACAGGAAAGGCTGTTTGCCTTCCAGGTTTCTCGCGAGTCCGCCCTCCAGGCTGTGTCCAAAAAAAAAAAGACGCCCCCCTGAAGGGGGCGCTGTGAAAGATCTCCGTGGAAATAAGGAGAGGCGGCGCGGCGTCCACCGCGGCTAAAGAGCGAAAAGGAGGTGAAATTGGCGTCAAAGCGAGGAAGAGAGGCCAAAGAGAGAGAATGGCGTACACGCAGAGACATGGACGAGCGAAAAAGGGCAACCCTCGGCTAATTAGCAATTCTTTAGGCAAGCGAAGCGAGAGTGAAAGAAAGAGAGCAGCCTGGTCCTTTTCAGGCAGGTGAAGCACGCCACGTTTGCTTACGATACACACCCAGATGTAATTCATTTCTCATTCACCCTCTACATTACGAGCCAGAGAAAAGGGTCACCTGCTCTTTGCGCCTGAGCGCGGCGCTGCGGGGATTGCACGGCGTCTGCGTCGTACAGGATATCATTATAATAATTCCATCTGCAGAAACTGTCATTTCTTCTGCCGGTCTAGAAATGAAGCTTTAATTCTCCACCAAAAACTGTTGTAGCTAATATCGCCGACTCGACAAAGGGAGGATCGTTTAGAATAGGCTGGAGCGCTGAATTCTTGAAAGCTGAAGAGAGCAGCCGTAGAAAGAGCGACAACAATGCCGAGGGGGAGTGACGCGCGGCGGAAAGGGCGCGGGATAATAGAGATAGAACGGTCGATAGGGTAATCCGTATCAATCATGGCTGACCCAACGCGAACAGCTTGATTCGCCCAGTCGATAGGATGCTTCTTCCCAATGGCTGTTTGCAAAGGATCCAAACCACGGCGTCAAATTCTAAGCCTCTCGCATTATCGGGCCCGCGCGCGAGCCGAGTTCGACGTATCGTGAAAAGCTTTATTCAAGCGTGGCTTTTTGAGATAAAGCTACTCTCGCGCGGCCCGTCGCACATAATAAGGAGCCGAGACTGTCTTGAAAGGGACCCACACAGCCGCGGGCCACAATGACGAACAATGCGAAACGGGAACACGGGTTTCGAGAACCGATGTGTTACCGTGTAACCGGGCGTCATTGTGCCCCGTGTATTTTTACATACAAAAGACGATAAAAAGCGATTTATCGATTCTAAGATCTTAAAATCCGCGAGGCCCCGCGAGCAAACGAGACTCCTTCGCCACCGACGTGTCAACGTCAGCGGGCCTGAAAGCACTTGTTGCCAACTTTCGGTCGGGGATCCGCAAGTGCGATCGCTGTGTTTCGCGATGATCCCCATGACGGTCTTTCTACCGATCAAAATTCAGCAAAATTTTCTCGGTAGAAAAGTGGTCTGAGCTTTGTTTACTATAGTTCATTGACGCCTCGAGGCTGCGCTTGTGAAAAGAGGTTCGTTAGTTGGTCGATGACACTTTAATAGCTCGCGCGTTCGCGTGCACGTACGGATGCATATTTCGCCCCGCGCAGTTCTGTACAGCGCTCGGTGTTTCGGATTATCAATACTTCAGGTAACAGATTTCCGAATAATTGGAAATTCGGACAAGCGGTGCTCCGATAATTGAGGCCCTGCCGTAGACGAAAAGCTTTTCCACGGAACGCAGAGCTACGGAATATTCATGGGAAAAAGAACAAAGGGAATATTCCCCTCGTATTTTCATTTTGTCGCGGGTGTTTCGCGAAACAGTGAAACCCCGCGAATACGTGATGCACGTGGGCAGAATGTGGGCGCGTGCAAGATACCAAAAAATTTTACCACGGTCTCTTGTTTCCACCGAACCCGGGTGAAACGTGAAGACTTTAACGCGCGGCCCTTTTTCACACAGGAGCTGCCGATTTTTGCACCGTCCACTCTGGTTCTCTGCACGCAGCACGCGAGGTAGCGTAAAAGGATTATATCCACAGCCCTCGGTTGCGAACGTATGCATCCCTCGAGGTGCCGATTTTCGCTAGGAATGTGGACTGCAGTTCGTGATTAAGCGCGTTAGTCGCAGATGCCTGCGTTAATTCATGCGTATCGCGAGCAATGGCAGCCTTTCACGCTCATTTGCCTCCTTTGAGCATCACGCGAGCCAAACGAAATCTGCCAGTAAATTTTATTTGTCAGTCGATCGTTAATCCGCGGGATTGGAATACCCGACACAAGCACGCTGGTGGATCTGTACGAGTGTGTGTTCCCACACCTTATATCCCGTACACTTGAAGTATCATGGCGTCCGATCGTAGCTTGCTACTCTTAATCGGATGATCTTTCAGGGCTCTGCTCGCGTTACAAGCTGCACGCAAGGTATACACCAGGTATTTTCGCATTTAAAACCTGGTAAGATGAACCTGCCATTGGTCAGCTGGCCGTTCGGGGCCTATACGTGGAAAAATTATACGCTCCTCTATCGAGAGACTGGGTCGCGTTACGACGGAGGTAAGACTTGGGTACTTGCTGGTGATTCGCCACATTTAGACAGTGGGAATTCTGATTACTCGGTTCTGCAGTTGGCTAGAGAAGAGATCCTCAATTTAAGGATAATTTTCAGGCGCTACCGTCGCTGAGAAAGTGAACCTTAACAGGTCTTTTCAACGGAGATTTCCGGGCACCGTTTAATTTTCGTGGGAGCTCTAGGAGGCCCGAGCGCACCTCGTGGCCGGCTCCAATAAGAAATTTCTCAATTACAGGAAGATAGGAGACGTATCTGGGACGATCGGAACCGCAAGAAAGCCGTCCTCGGTGAAGACGGTTCAAGCGGTTAATGAAACGAAACGAACGTATCGCAATTTAATGGAAATCGACGAAACCAAGACGCTTTTGTATTAAAACCTATGAATAATTCAGGGCCGCCGGAACACGGGTGGTGTCCTTTGCATCTCAACTCGTTCCCCGGCGTCCTACACGCCGCGAAATGAAGAACGCTGCCCCGACGCGAGATTGCTTCTTCAATAAAGCGCAATTTCTCCACCCCCCCCCCCTCGCGCCTCCTCCCCCGATGCTCGAGTATAATCGGTAATGATTGATATTACGAACCGGAGGTGTCTATCTGCCGGGCGCTGCTTAATTCGTCTAGAGACTGCCCGTTGCATGTTCGATCATTAAAAATCGCCGAAGCGACCGGCCAGCGAGAAATTACGAAAGCGGGTAACACGGTACAATTACCCGGGGCCCGTGTACCGAAACTCAGACACATCGATAACGAGTCCCTGCTACAGCGCCGGCGATATATCATGCGTGTAATTATAAGTGCAACCGTGTTGTACGACGCGGGGAACCAGTTTTTTCAATGTACACTTTGCATTTGAAATTGTGCGCGCAGCGATTCGGACCCCTTCTCTCCCTCGGGAAATTAGGCTCCGCCAGTTGTCATCGAGTTACTTCTAATCGCGAAGTTGACATTTCCCGGAGATAAGGCAACGTGTAAACAGATAATAAATCAATGTGCACGTGAAAAGTACAGGGGTGGCAAAAGTCAGGCGTTTCAACTTCTAACACAGCGGGGAAACAGTGATTCTAAAGGGTTGAATTTGCACGAGAGACAGTGGCGCACCCAGAGTGGGCCAAGGGACCCTGGCACCCCCCAAAGAAGGGGCTTCGTTAAAAGGAAACTGAATTTTATTCTTCAAATAATTTTTTTGCAATCGCCTAATGAATTTTACGGAGTTTTTGCATTAAAAATATTTTTATCCCTTCATCCGCGCCACTGACGAGAGAAGACTCATTCGCGAGCTCCCCTTCCTTCGCTACCCCCAAAAGTCGCTTGCAATACAAAAAAATGAGGCCGCACAAACAGTTCCTCCCGAAACCTATCCGAAAAAGGGCATCGATCAGTCTTAACCGCCACGTACCCGCGATAAATCATTCCGCATGCAGTACACGATGGCCAGTACGTTATCCGGAGCGAATCTTGCCGCGTTACGTTTATCGATCGGTCGATCAAACGGACGGGAGAAAAATGTTTCGCGGCAGACAAATTGTAGCTTCGTAGAAACGGACGAGCGACCACGTAGGGGCTAGTGAGCCACTTTATAAGAGGTTAGGTAAACCTGCCTCCAATTTCCACGGTTAGGAGGAAGACGCGTGTACGCCGAGGACACGGAGAAACACGATGGGAAGGGCGTTCCAGGGAATCGGGTAGCGAAAGGAGGGAAACGGGGGACGCGACGCGGTCAGGATGGGATGCAAAAGGGTCAGGGGTTCCTCGACTGAATTACGCGGCACTTAGAGCCAGCCAGGTACACGAGATCTGCATACCACGGCGACGCCGCGCCGCGACGTACGCCAACTGCGAGCCGGAACCTCGAAGGGGCCACCGATAGGTCCTATCAGAAACTTATGCTCACGGACACGTGAACAGGAACAACGCGCTTTTAGTCGTCGCACTTACGTTATCGAGCGGGCGGTGAGTTTATCTTTTTCCAATCCCTTTGCTGCACACTCGCTTTCGCGCTCTGACTCGAGTGACGAGGCGAGAGAGGCCCATGGTCATCGTCATTTGTTATCTGCCGTTTTTTTTGTGGCGCACGTGGGTTCATTGTTTTCAGGGTCTACTAATGGAATGTTTCATCGTTACACGACAGACGGTTGTAATTTCGCTGTGAAATTGTTTTATCTATGGAACGAGGATAGTTATGTGGACGTGTGTAGCGGGGGTGAAATAAGCTCGTAATAAACACGTTAAACAGAAATTAAGGCAGCTATGTTGAATGGGATCGGAGTGAGCTGTAAAATGTAAACGGTGGTTTAAAAGTGTGGCCAGTCCGGTCACGGAAATCGAGATAACCAGGCAACTTCATCGTACATCACGGCGGGCCATTTATCAGCGCGATTTACATAAACTGATGGCGGTTCGCAGCCGGAGGATTTTAATTAAAACGATGATGCCCTTAATTTTCGCCGGGGCTAAGTGCATATCCAGCATTGCGCCCGTGCGCCTGCATAACCACGCGTTCTCCGCGTTATACCTTCGTTAAACATCGGGACGCCAACAACTATCGGCATTCGGCAACGAGATTGCTGCAAGATCTTCAGAGTTGCTGAGTCCCTTGATGAATGTAAAGGAGGAAGTAGGGCGATGCGTTGCCAAGAAAATGGAGAAGAATCGTTTCGCGTTCTACTTCATAAATCTAGCTTTTGCCTTCTTCCCTCTGAATCCGGCAGGGGTACGAAATATATTAACCCCGTCTTCCTTCTCGAGAAGCATAACAGCTCGTGTACCCTTTTCAGAACACTAAATATCGGAGATCGTCAGTCAAAATTGATCTCATCAGAGTCTTATTCGCTCAGATTCAGTCAGAGATGTCGAAACTCGCCTCTAATGAAGTTTCAAGGGTGCCAGAACGGCAGAAATACGTTCCAACGATTCGCCAACGAATCCGACGCAATTAAATAGGCGCTAATTCCTGGAACGACGAGCTTGGAGCTCGCTGTGAAATTTTCTGGCACGTTTCAAGCATTCAACCGGGTGCGGCGGCGAATTAACAGCGAGCCCGGGGACAGGAATGGCGGAAGAGCCGAGCAACGGCTACGTCGTCGCCTCATCGCAACGACGGATGGTTAATCCGAGGCGCTGGCAACTACGTTAATTTAGGGTCATTGACAATCAAGTGGAGTACACTGTTGGTAGCAGGTGAGAGGCGAACGAGGCGAATGGCGCGGGGAAATGCATGCGCCTGGTCTAACGCGGATCGTGACGCGTTAACGTCTCGTTTACTGCTTCCTGGTCACTAAGGAATTCCAATTACGACGATTCCAGCGCGGGAAAATGGGGGCCAATAACCAGGACGACGATGGTGAACAGCAGCGGTCAATTCGATTGGAGCAGGACTTCTTTGCCCGGCGTTCAATAAACAGATTCTTTACTGAACCTGACCGGCTTCACAGCATTCCTACAATACGGCCTCCGAATGGGATTCGCGACAGAATATCTCGATTCCGTTCGCCGTCAGAGGAGAGTCGAGGCAGCGTCGAGTCGAAAAGCTCGCGCGACACGTGACAGCTGGAGTCGGGCGTCGATAGATACAGCAACTTCCGTATGAGGTTACACGCGTTAAACGTCCGGCCGAATGAAGTGGCAACACAGAAGCGGTAGGCGGTAAGCGGGTTAGTGTCAAAACGTCTCTCACGATCGTAAAGATGGGAAACGGGCGACGGATAATTTGCGAGCAATCGGTTTTCTTAAGCGAATGGATCCGCCAGGGACGGTCCGTGGCAGCTATACCGTGAAATTAAAGGATAGAGACGAGATTAAGTTGGATAATTAGAAGGGACGCGTGAGTCGTGGATAAACAAGTCCTGTGGCACTCTCTGCTTTTATATTACTCTGATATTACTGTGGTTATTTAGGGGCACAAAATTGAATAAATGAAATGTCTCGTTAAAACCACCGTTGCTGAACTAGGGGAGACCGGGGCAGATTGTAACAAAAAAAATTTATACAGTTTTTTCTCGAAAGTGTTTTCCTCAATCAGGAAATTATTTGCGTGATTTACTACTTACATATGTGGTGAACTAATTGCGTGAAAGTACGTGACAAAATCTTGGACACTTATTCATCTAGCTTCATCTGAAACAAATCTGACCCTTTGTTACAATCTGCCCCAGTCCGGGGTAAATTGTAACACATCTGTTTTACTTATTTAAATACAAATATGAAGACAAATAAACATTTCTAAAAAATATAAATGAAAACACAGATCATTATTAAACATTTGATATCCTTGAGTTAAGCAATCATTGCTTATTCGTCCAATTCTATCAAAATCTTCTGCTGTGCTTTCTTTACTTTTGCCTTCATACTTTTTTTCTATTTTTTGGATTCTCGAATGTTCTGTTGGTCGTCTAGAGCATCTTTCTCCGGTGTGTCAGCAAATAGCTTGCTTTATCACCATTTGAGCGGAGTAAGTATAGTAACATGTTACAATTTACCCCGAGGTCGAATTTTTGCGTTTTATCTCAGCAAACGAGAAACTAAACATCAAATCACTAAAATGCGTACACATAATAATAAACCAATGTGTACTGATTCGTTTGCGACCAAGAAACAAAAATTCAAACGGTTCCTAATGACGGTTAATTGAAATAAAAGTGCCAAGACAACATTTACTTACGTGCTCTAAATACTAAAATTCTGGGCTATTACCACAAAATGAATACATAACGCTCGTTTGTGTTACTAAAACCGACGGTGCTAATATCGTCAAGCAGCTCTCGCATGCTGTGGGTTACCAGATCTGTCGTTCAAAAGATTTTACTTATGTTACAATTTACCCCGTGTTACAACCTGCCCCGGTCTCCCCTACCCCCAGAATGCCACAAACAGAGCAGCCAACATTGGGGACAGAGTTTTTTTACACGCGCGATTCAACGAATGATATCAAGTAGGAGGAGAGGAGGGATACCTTTAAAAGACAATCGATCGTCCCCAATCACGTGGAATTGAAATTAATTCAATACAGAATGAATTTCAAAGTCCTTTCATTTTAAGGTGGAAAAAGGGGGATGTGAAAGGAAAAAGCGGTGGAAATATTATTTTTCGTAAATCTCGCGGGGAAAGAGACCCAGTGGGTCCCTCGGTGGAGGGACGCGAATGCTCGTCTGTAAAATAAAGAATTTCCGCGCGTTGGCAGCGTTCTCTCGCCGGGATCGTGTATTCCACGGTGGATAGAATCTCGCCGCGAGGCTGTCGTCGGCGGCCGTAAAAAAGGAAGGGGAAAAACATGAGAAACGAGTGGAGCAACGGTGGTAAACAGTCGGCAAAATAGTTGCTCGCCACTCGGTTGACCGCAGAGAGTGCACGGGGAACGTTATTTTCCTTGGCTGCGTTTCTCGCTTCGATAAGAACGGCCGACCCCTCGCTGGGATACGCATCTAAGCAGTCGCGATTTTTTTTTCGCGAGGTTGAATAAGGAATAGCGCGAGGACGTTGCTGATGATCGTTGGGAACAAGGTTGTTAGGTTGAAAATTATGGGAACCGCGTGTTACACGATGCTTGCGGTGAACCGCCGGCATATCTTCGTAAGATTTGCACACTGCTGATTTCATCCGCGACAGAATTGCAACAACAGCTCTCTCGAAGGAAAAGAGGACGGAATACCCATCCGATGCTTTTGCTTTTCCCTCTCAGGGCGCCGCTCTGTGTGTCGCGATTCGAGGCTGCCAGGTTGCTAGTGGTCCGCAGTTTACATTACACGCTCAGCTTACCCGAGAATTAACCCCCGCGTCTTCGTACCTACTTGCCGCGGCGAAACGATTTACTCCGCCTCTACCTTTTCAGGGCTCAGTCGGCCCTGTGCAAGGGGCATGGGTACTCTTAATTACCAAAGTCTCTGAGTGCGCCGAACTAAACTGCAAATTGCAATTACACTTTGACACGTGTGCCGTGACAGCGCGCCGCGCCCGTGCGACTCGCCCCCGCCATCAGCGATCCCACGTTACGCACACGCCCGCCCCGTGTGTCCCGCGAGCTTTCATTACACGGCTGGTTTGCCAGCACAAACAGGACATTGTGCGATGATGACGGTAGTCTGGACCTCTTTAGCCGAGGAGGCAGCCACCCTTTCGCAGCCATCTCCGAAGCGCCAGCCTCCCCCGGGACGAGACAGGGAAACATTACCCATCCCCCGGGCGCCGCGAAACGACGGGGTAGGGTATGTTGATCTTCTAGCTAAGTATCCCTCGACGGAGCAGTTCGTCATTACCGCCTCGACGACGTTACGTAAAGTCGATAAGCCGCCCACCTTGTCCTCGGCCTAGCGTTCGAAGGGGAAACACCGGTGACCCCCCCTGGGATCGGATCATCCGGGTCTTTCGTGAACAACGAGAACGGAAACGACCGGGCGGAGGGATCCCGGTGAATGTCTACGTAGGGGGAGCGGGAGGTGTTGCAAACGGAGGAGTTCGCCGGCGGAAATACCTGCCGAGGTTACGTTGTCGAGTCTCCACACGTACGAATAGTTCGGCAGCGGGAGCAGAGGTGTTGGATATTCTGATTGAAATTAGAAGACGTAACCGTATCGGAGTCGACTGTCGTGGCCGTCGATCGAATGTGGTGGCTCGAGCTACTGGCACGGTAGAGATAGCCTTGATGAGGTTGGGAGTCGTGGAAACGGATAGCAGAATGGTGCCCTCGAGTCAAAGCACTGAAAGCTGACACTTTACAGGAAGGATTCAGCTGCAATTATCCGTGTGTCTCTGGGCAAAGGATGTTAGGTGCACTCGTACGTTTATTATTTCCCGAAAAACACGTTTACTTGCAGGATAGCTTCTAAAGGTTCCCTATCATGAACAAATGATCGACGATACCGTGGGAGCGGCCACGGCAGGATAACCGGACTGCACCGAGCTCCGTGGACGAAATTGGATAGAAGTTCCGCGGCGTTTCCATTAGAGCTCTTACTACCCGACCCGCCGGGTACTCGAGTACTCGCCGGGTACCCGTGAGATACCCGACTACCCGGGTAAACAAAAATTACCCGGCTACCCGGGTAGACAAAAATTACCCGGGTATCCATGAGATACCCGAGTAAATTAGATGTGATGAGATAGTTGAGAATTTCGATTTGACAGCCGATCGTCTTTCGACTTTCGATCATTTTCGGCTAACATCAGTAATGAACGGAATAAACTTCAAGCAATTAAACATTTTATCATAATATTCATAATCTTAACGTGCACACACACATTCAATTGCTTGACGTTTATTCCGTTCATTACTGAGGTTAGCCGAAAATGATCGGAAGTCGAAAGACGATCGGCTGTCAAATCGATGATCATTTACCCGGGTATCGCACGGGTACCCGGGTAGTCGGGTATTCTACGGGTACCCGGGTAGCCGGGTAATTTTTGTCTACCCGGGGTCTCACCGGGTACCCGAGTACCCGGGTACCCGGATACCCGGGCCAAAAGAATAGCTCTAGTTTCCATCGAAACTTCCGCGATAGATACATCGCGGGCAGATTGTTTAAGGGCGCCGTCTCCCGAGCCACCATACCGAGCCGCCCTTCTTCAGGCCCGCGTTTTCCATAAAACACCGCAAAGCGGCAGCAAGTTTCGAGAGAAAGGAGAACGTACGCGACCCCGGAGACAAGAATCCAATTCGGGCTGTTCGAGCGGCTCGAACAAATCACCGAGAGAGCCGCGAAGAGGCGACGCGGAGGACGGGGGCGAAACAGGGAAGACCTGGGGGATGAGAAGCGAAGACCGTGGCGAGATAAAAGTAAAATCGGAGAAGCACGGTCGAGGAAGAAGCGACGCGCACACGGCGTAAATTCATTCATGGAAAAGAAGCAGCGGGCTCTAGGCGAGGGAAGCTCGAGAGAGAGAGAGAGAGAGAGAGAGAGAGAGAGAGAGAGAGAGAGAGAGAGAGAGAGGGAGAGAGAGAGAGAGAGCCTGTGCGCGCTCCAACGTCCGCCCACGCTTTTCTCGTGCCATTCACGAGAAGCGACGCGCGTGAATGAAAACGCGCCTGCGTGGGTCTGACCCGCGGCGTGTGCGTGAGGCTTTCCAACGACGATACGCTCGCGGCAATCGTCGCTCGCTTTCGGTTTCGAATCCGCGAAAGGAATCGCGGAATGTCGCTGTCTGACGAGTGTCCATCGTCTTTTTCCTAAAAACAGCAGTCTTTCTTTTGGGCGGTCGATTCTTGATGGGTGATCTACTTAGGTAGGTGGTTTTGGAAAGTAGTATTCTGTAGATCAAAAGCTATTAGAATGAAAGGAAGATCAGGATGTCCTCGGTTTAATAGAAACCAATTATTTCCCATCGCCTGGAAAGCAACTGTCAACTCGAACTGAACGTCGTCGCGGACAATAACCTTATTCAGGTTACTCGACGCTATCGCGGATGAAGAGCAGTAGGATACAGAGGCATTGTGCGAGTCCCGTTTTCGCGGAATACATAGTCGGGCCGAAGAAACGGGTTCCGAGAGGCAAACAGCACCGGGGCGGGCAAAGAAAAGGTGCGAGGGAGCGGGACGGAAGGACAGCCTCTGACAGGCTACGAGCGGGTATTTGCATATCCGCTGTCAACCCGTTGGACTGGCGAGCAATAAGCGGCAAGGTCATTCACACCGGCGGCGCGCTGTTTGTTCCATGAGTTCCGACCCTTCTTCCCCTCTTTCGTGGCGTTGCCGCCCTTTAATCCGTCAGCTGTCAAACAAGCGCGCACGAGCCCTCCAAGACTCTTGCTACCCTCCTTGCACGATACCATAACACCGCTTTTTCGTCAAACACTGTACAGATTGCTTGTACATCCACTAATGTATTTATTGCCTCCACTCTGGTCCCCAACCATCAATCACGAAACACTAGTATTCCCGTGGAATCGTGCGCACGCTGTACCCCCTGCTAAACAATGCGATACCGGCGATGGGTTTTATCGAGGCGGACGATTTACGCCGGCGAAGACAGTTCGCGCGGTTACGCGGCGCGGTAAATCGCGCGCCAAGTGGAAAAGGAATCGGCCTGTCGGCCGGAAATTAGTCGGCGCTCTTCCCGAGGCAGAAGCAGCGAAATAGGTGCGGGAGACACGGCCAGATACGGCCAGCCAGACGCAATAAGAAGAACGAAGGGGGACGGAAGAGCGTAGGAGAGACGAAGACGGCTAGCGGATGAAGTTCTCGGCGCCGTTAAATGAACTTGGAGACCCGCCGTATTTTTTCTCGTCCCCGTTTTTCTCTTTGCCCGCCGGTGCAACCCCGAGGTCGGCAGGGATTCATTGTCGGCGCTGGTCGCGGCTGAAGCAGAGGGGAGCGGAGGAGCGGGCGGGCGAAAAGCGACGAGCAAAGCCGACACTTTGCGCGCTTTATTTACTGCGAGCGCCGGATCTTGGACGCTCGCAAATCGGCTGGCGGATTCGCGCCGAGCTTTATTGTGCCCTCGTAAAAACATTCCTCCGACTGACGGGTTATTTCGTCCCTGATCCTTCACTCCGCTCCTTCGTTCGATTACGGACACCCGGCTGGCGGAATTAACTTATCAAAGGTCCGGGTTCGCTCGAAGGGCCATTAATAAACGTTCGAACGAAGATGGAGCCGTGAATAGCAATGAATTACAATACTGATGACATGTCGCTGCCATATAGCCACTTGCCGGCTATACAAGAAGAAAGGTAATCCTCAATTTCTTGCAATCCACCACCTTTAACTCCGCCATCTTAAATCTGAACAATTACACCGCACAGACCATAAACGTCAGCGCATAAGTCAGACCCTATAGAAGCTTTCCACTCACTTATGGCTACGTGTCTCTGGCCCAAGACATTACGCCGCGCCAGCGGCCAAGTGGAAATCAATCTTGGAGTCCCCGCGCCGATTATGTCCTCCTGTTTCGCCGGGTATAAATTCGATTCCGCTGTGCGACACGCTATTATCGTCGTCGCGCATAAAGGACGGAATATTGGAAGCGTTTCGTTCTACTTCATAGCCACGCCGACTCTTGACACCGTTACATTCCCGCGAGCGACCAGCCGATCATATCGTGCGTGTTATTAGCCAGTGAGAATATATTTTACACCACGCTCCAACGATTCCATTCTGTTCGCCGAGGGGTTTTAAAGTTCAGCGCGCGAGCACGGGCTGTATCGTTTCGACGGCTGGCAAGGGGCGAGGAGAGGCCCGAGTGTCGCTCTCCTTTGCATACGCTTTCGGTGTCGCGCAAGGGCGAAGCCGTGCAACGCGCCGCGGATTTTTCCGCGACGGGTGTCAATTCGTATTAATACGGGATCGCCGAGGGAGCAGAGATTGGCCAGGGCTTGGGTAATCGCGTAGGTTTTACGAGAAGTTTATGGGCCACGGCGCGAGCGCGGCGATCGACTTTAGAAAGGGAGATCCGAGAGTCGAGATATTCGCGAATGAATGATTTTCGCAGGGCAGGTGATTTACCGATATCCCGTGAAACTGGAAACAGGGCTCGGTGAACCGAGTTTATGGCAGAGTTCCAGGATTGAGAAACCCGCGGGCGAACTATTTCTTCAGTTAGATAAGTCACCGAAATCTGGCGATACCGAAGAAACCAGGGCGAATCTCTCCATCCCCTATTCCGAATATGAAACTTAATGTATAGCAGGCCGAGAAGGCATTCTCCTCTACTCGGTGAACGCTAATTTAACTGACCAATCGTTAGATCAATTCGACTACAGTAGTCTGCACGAAACATTGCGCGACTCTATCCTCATGGTCATGAATCCTTGAAATCGGCGAGCACGAATCTCACGCACTTCCCTCATCAATTCAACGCGTCACGTACCTATTTAATTCATTTCTGCAAAGCGCCTTGTTCGTGTTCCCGTCAACACGATTTAACGACTCCCGCAGTTACTCATGTTTTATCAAAAACTATCGCCAAGATATACTACCGCACACTAATGCAGTAACTCCAAGACTTCTCGCTGGTATTTCAACCGTATCAGCCGACATCGGCCACTACGCTGATTATTAACGCAACTGCTAGCCAATAACTTTGAGAAGTCTCCCGGATTCCCTCGCGAGCAAATTGTCCCAGGATCAGCCAGATCGCCGGCGATAATATACGATTCCCAGCGAAGCACTTAACAAGGCCCAATTACACGGCGCGCGTCTCGCTGACACATTGCAGCCGGCAACTTTAGATTTTCCAGCGCACCTACACGGATGATTAAGGGCTGTAAAACAGAGAGACGAGTGGCGGGCCAGGCGGTCTGACCATTAATAAGGAACGATGCGTCTGGGCCGCCGTCGCGCGGATAGACGAAGAAGGATCCGGCCGGTGCGGCGGGGCAGCGGAAGATGGAACACACCGCTGCCAGCCAGGACGAAGCGGTTATTATTTGGGTCGACACCGGGAGAAACGTGCCGCGGGTATATCCATTACCCCCGTTGAGGAAGTTTATTTGCGTCAACGGGGAGCATTTTTCACGGGACGACACCCCAGGCCGCGTGGCCGGGCGGGGATGGACGGCGATGCTCCTCCATTCGGTGGACAATGGTGTCACGTTGCACAGTTTTATACCCGTCGACCTGGTTTATTTTTCGTCGGTGGCATTCAATCATGGACGCGCGCGCCCACCGCCTGGCCCCCCGGCCGCTCTCTATTATGTCGCGGAAAATCGACGCGCGGCAAAAGTGATCCATAACCGGCTGAAAGACGACACCGAATGGCTTTTTCGCGCCACACGCGGACCCGTGGCTCGCGCCCCCTCATTATGCGTGCATTCAGCGGCACGCGTGTCCAACTTTCTCGCGGCAATCGATAATAACTGGGTGACGGGGAACGGGACACGCGTACCCGACGATTACACGGACTTCTGCATAATGGGTAGTGAGTGCTCTTGAATTCGTTCTCCCGCGTGCGATTCGAATCGAATGGAAATGGTCCCCATTTCAACATTCCTCGGTGTTCGCGTCAGGGATCCGAACCGCCTAGTAACCCTAAAGGTCTGCGCACACATATCCGTTCCGTGTCAGTTCCGTGTCGGTTCCGTTCCGGCGTGCCAGTGGTAAGAAGAAGAGACCCTCTACGCCCCTCTTCTTCTTACCACTGGCACGCCGGAACTGCGCCGGAACGGAACTGACACGGAACGGCTATGTGTGCGCGGACCTTAACCCTTACCCGGTTAACCAAGGAAGGTTTCTGTAACCCATACTAACCGCGAGGGAACGGTTCTTAAATTCTAGAAGAAACCGAAGTAACCGGGTTAACCCGCTACGAGCCGGTTACTAGTGAAATAAGACAGTCACTTAAGGCAAGTCAGTGATATGTAAATCTACAGGCAGTACAGGGTGATTCTGAAGCTACGCCCGACAATGGATGCGGCCTGGTACCCCGTACCGAGGACAAGCCCCCGCAGTGTCTCATCGAATTTTATGGCTTTCGACCCTCGAAGGGGTTGCAGTGCCTATTAAGAAGTGAGAAATCTTCGACTTCCGCGTTTCTCATCAGATCTTTGCGAAAACGACGGAAAATGATTCCTTATGTTTCGCCGATGAAACTGACACCAAGAACGACGTAATTCAGAAAATAATGAAGGAAATTCCATGCAAAATTCATTTCCATAATCTGAAGCTAATTTCGTTAATAATAGTCCGATTTACATGACATTTGGTATGATTATCAACGGGAAAACATTTCGAAAAAAATGTGGGTTAGTCCATTGTTGCTCTCACTGCCTCAACTATGGTTTTCACCGTATTACTGTAACCGCATTAACCCGGTTAACCCGGTTACTCGGGTTACAGATGAATTCTGTTACCCGGTAAGGCGGGTTTGTCGCCGATACGGCGCACAGTGGTTCGAGTATACTACATGCTAGCTGGACAAAATTATTTTGTTGCGGGTTTGGGTTTATATGGGGTTCAAATTGTTAGAAAACAAACCTGATTCGTATTACAGTTTATTATTTCACTAAAAATATAAATAAAATAAAAATATGACTAATTCAATAAAGGAAAAAGAACAAAACGACAGTATTGTACTTTAACTATAATTATAATGCATACTTATAGTCACGGTTAAACTATAATACTGCCGTTTTGGTTTCTTTACCTTTATTGTATTAGTTATATTTTCATTGTATTAATATTCATGAAAGCGGTCAGAGGTGACACTACTTTGTACACTTTGTAAACATAATTAACGACTTGTAACCTAGTAGTAACTTTTTCTTATTTCTTATGTTTGCAATAATATATTTATAGGGTTATACCCGTTAATAATAATAATAATAATATTATAATATTATTATTATTAGTGACAAAATACACTGTGATATGAATCAGGTTTGTTTTCTAAATATTTGAACCCCATATAAAACCAATACCGCGAAAAAATATAACAACTGTGCTATCTCTCCTGCCAAGCGCCGCGCTTGAAAACAATTAAAAAAATATAGTTTTGCAAATTTTTGCAGATCGATCGTTTGATTAAAATAAACTAGAAAGTCTCTACTTTCCGTACATTCAACCCTTGTCGCGTGGATCGACGTGGAACATATAGTAAAACACTATTTTAATAGCGATGCAGAGAAAACTGATTTAAAAAACCAGGTTTTAAACTTAAAAACTCAGAAATTACGGGAATAGACATAATGTTATAACTGATAATTATAGTTAAAGTACAATACTGTCGTTTTGTTCTTTTTCCTTTATTGAATAAGTCATATTTTTATTTTATTTATATTTTTAGTGAAATAATAAACTGTAATACGAATCAGGTTTGTTGTCTAACAATTTGAACCCCATATAAACCCAAACCCGCGAAAAAATAATTTTGTCCAGCTAGCATGTAGTATACTCGAACCACTGTGCGGCGTACCGAACCGGGTACGGGTAAGGGTTCGGTTCCCTGGTTCGCGTGCTTTTCTCCAAGATGCAGGATGAATTAATTTTTGGGAATGGACTCTATCGTTTACAGGTCAAACGACGCGTCACGGATCGATCTCGAATTACTAACGTCTTCACCCCCGCCCAGTTGGCCGACACTTTCCACTGGCAAGGAGAAAAAACAATCCCCCCGGCGATGTTTACAAGCACTCGAGAAAAGAGCGAATCACCAAGACGAGGGAAGCTGAAACCCGGTGCCCCTTTTCCGCTCGGCGAGAGGGTAAACTTGGACGGGACAGGAAAAACATGCTGGTGGCGACGCTCGAGCGTAAACGGGGCGCGAGGGTGAAACCGCGCTACGTGAATCGAATGGCACGAACGGTGACAAGTTCCTTGCCAACAACGAGGCTCCGGCGTCGAAGCAAAGAATGGACTGGCTATCGCGCGCACCTAATTGCTGCCCAAATCTCTACCGATAAAGCGCGCGCGGTGAAGAACGGGTAGAAGTGTGAATCGAGCGTGCGACGCGAGCGAACGAATTTAATTATCGGGCTTTCGGTGACGTCGCGTCGCCAAATTATCCCACTTAACCGAATAGAGCGATCGCGACCATGCGCCCCCGTAACGCGCGGCCCGATTACCGAGTAATTATCGAACATGATTGGGCACGGATTCGCGGGCTCGCCCGCCGCCGTGAAACACTGCTGGGAAAAGGCCAAAGAGATGAAACGGGCCTTCCAACCGCTCCGGCCGTGGAAATTAATTAAAAAAAGTTGGCGCGCGACAGAACGCGCTGCCTGTGTGCGCGGTCAATCGATAGATCTGCCGGGGGTGTGCGCGGTTCAACGTAACGCGGACCCGGACCGTTTCAATTAAATCTTCTTTCGCTTGTACCGGCCAGCGTTCCAGCGCTCGTCAGATACCAGTGTATTCTCGCGACGGCCGGTTCGCCGTTTCGCGAAAACGTGCCCGTTTTCACGGGCCAACGGGCATCGAGCCGATCCACGCTTTTCATCGGTGTCTTCTGTGAAGGCTCGTAATCGAGTTTCGACCGTTCGATGGACCGCCGGGGCTTTTCGAGCGGACGAATAAAAGTCCCGTCGTAAAAGGGTGACAGGGAAGTGAGCGCGCGTGGATACCTGCTCGGTTTTGTTGATCGAGGGTCAACTTTCAACTCTGAGATCATACTTATTTCCACGATTCTTGATTATTATCAGTAGCTGCGCTCATTTAAGGCAAATTACCTACATAATTGTTAAAGCGAGACGAAGCACCTCTTGCCTTCATTCATCGCGGAAGTCTCAGCTCCCGCGATTTAGGCAAGAAGTGGCGGGATTCTTCTCTCGGTGCTCCCTCTGAATTCCCGTCTCTCCAGGAATCCCGACGTTAACGAATTCGCCCGCCCCCGGAGAGTCCTGACGAAGCAGCGGCCGCGCAACCGACGAGTGAAATTGGGCGATTCAGAGGCGCGAAACAACGTTAATTACGTCGACCCTCCAGAAAACGTAATCAGCGTTCACATCGTCACGCGGCCTTGTCAGCATAATGGCAGCGCGCTGGCAGGTGGCAAAACAAACGAACCATCCGCGACCGTGCGCAGAGTTGTTCGCGAGCGTGTGGGTCCGGGGTTAAATTGGCGGCATAATCGGGCCATGATCGGATAAGCAATTAGAACGATTCGCTTGATACGCTCGTTATACGGGAAAATAAGAGGCCGTGGAAGCGTCGTGAAACTATCGAAGCGGAGAGGATTGGGAGGGGGCGAAGTGCCGTAGGAACTCGTGCGAGGAAACGCCACCCCCCTGGATTTCCCTCCATTTCCTTTTATTCCTGTTTGTCGTTTTCGTTCTCTTCTAGTCGTCTTAATTAAGTCAGTATGCCAGGCAGATTTACCTGCGAGTAAATTCGGGCATCGACCTTGGCAGAGATGGGCATTATTTAAATAAAAAATTATTTAAATAACGTATCAAATAAAATAGGCTTTATCTTTATTTGTCATCAAATAAAAATAACCCAGAGTTATTTTTATTTCAAATAAAAATAAGTGAGAGTTACTTTCATTTGAAACGTCACAAATAATTTCTTTCGTTCGACGTGAATATATCCGTTGGCCACAAATAATTTTCTCGCTTGACGAGAAGTTATCCGACGGCCACAAATATTTTTCTGGTTTGACGGAATTCATTTTAACCTTCAAATAATTTTGTCGTCTTTCCATGCATTTGTATTTGAAAAAAATTATTTGAAGGTTAAAATGAATTCCGTCAAACCAGAAAAATATTTGTGGCCGCCGGATAACTTCACGTCAAGCGAGAAAATTATTTGTGGCCAACGGATATATTCACGTCGAACGAAAGAAATTATTTGTAACGTTTCAAATGAAAGTAACTCTCACTTATTTTTATTTGAAATAAAAATAACTCTGGGTTATTTTTATTTGATGAGTCTCGAATAAAATTTTTGTCCTTTATTCGAAATCAATTTTTTATTTGAAATAATTTTTTGCCCATCTCTGGACCTTGGAGGGGTAATGTTTACCGAAGCTCATCCACCCAGGGGATAAATATACCTGGGGGTGAAAAATTTACGGAGGCGTTATGGAAATAAAATTCTGGAATAAGTATATCGTGCGTCGTTGGGACAGATAAATATACGGGGAAGAGCAATGATGGGATTAAAATCCACATGAAAAGCTGCTTAATATGTGACTCGAGCCCAAGAGCAATTGTTATGGAGATGATTAAAAGTAGCTCCAGCGTAAGTGAAGCACTACGTCATGATTACCATCCCCAAATACGGAACACCTTTGACAAACTGCTCTCGTACGCCCACTAAATCGCGCACAATGTCCGCATTAGCATCCCAGGAGCTACCGGGCGACAGGTGAAATCGACTTCGCGCCCTTGCCAGTAATCGGGTCGATAAAGCAACACGATAATAAGGGCGGGTCGTACACAACGATAACATCTTGGCGTAGGAACACCGCGTGGAACGAGCTTTTCGCGCCGTCGTCGGTGGAAGAGCGGTGTAGTTTCAAAAAGTAATGCAGCCTGGAATGGCCCTCTTAGCGGCGCAGTTACGGGGTGATACATAAACCCGGCAACAAGAGCCGTGTTCCTCGCAGATGGTAGCGTTATCGTGTTCCAAGCGGCTTTGAGGAACCACGGGACGATAACTCGTCGATGTTATCGTGACTCCGCGAACGTAATGGTTCCTGGACGGTCTACGGTCAATCGCGATCCACTAAAGCACGAACGAACATTTTCGTCCCGCCGACAAAGGGGCGAGAGAGCCTCGAGGAAATTTCACCTTCGCTGCCCCTCGATGCACTGAACTGTTGGATGACCAATCCTCCGCTGGTCATCTCCAACCACTAAAGATTCTGCCAAATAACTTGCCATCTTCAACTCTAAATTGACAACGATTGATTTTCTTCTAATCTAATGACTGAGAGCTGAGTGGCTGAGGTCAGTACCTACTTGTTAGAACGTGGGTTTAGTGAAATATTCTTAAAGTAGCCAGACATCTTCTACCATACATTTTTTAACGAATCTGGACGCTGAGGAAATCTCCCGTAGCACCGTACGAGGATTCCTGTCTCCGGTTCCTTAAACATTTAGGGGCAAGTATGGTTCCTACCCAAGAAGCTCCCGCTCGTTGTGGAAATTTCACATAATACCGTATCGCGAGCGAGTAATTATTTTCTAACAATTATAAGCGACGGAAAAAGAGAGCCACCGGCGCCGGGAATCGAACCCGAGCCGCCCGCGTGCTGATCAGCAGCGTTAACCACACCGGCTACGCCGACTCTACGTGGTCCCTTGTACTCCGTCGCTACATTATTCACGTTGGGACGTCACCTATGGTCATAACTTGCACATCACAGGCCGTTCCCTAATTTGCCCTAAACTCTTCCACAATCGACCGACGGGAAGCCTAATCGAGTCATTGTGAAACCGGTTGAATATTTGCGTTTAAATATGTACGATCATTATCGAGGGTTGCGTCAGATTTTTATAGTGACGCGAGAATACATCTACATATTTGCAATTTCACACGCGAAGAATTAATCGCCGAGGGGGAAGCCGATTACATCGCGTTAATAATATAAAACAGCCGGATGAAATATAGATGAGCTATTCGTGCACACGCTCCAATGAGCGTGAAAATCGATCTTGGCGAGCTGGATACACTAAATTTCGCAATACCAAACGTCCGCCGTGGGCGCTATCGTTCACTGAATAAAACTGATTAGCGTTTAGGGGATAGAACGATGAAAAATGCAGCGCGAATCGCGAGCGATGGATACGCGCGGGATTCCACGCGTTCCGGGGGACAAACGGACGAAAGGAATGAACGAACGATTGTGTCGGACGCCGCGGGACAATCGAGCATAAGCAAATAGATGCAATTACGCGGCGGGGGCGGAGAATTGAAATTAGCGAGGGGCGTTTCGATGCACACACGTCAATACGCCGCGACGGTAGATAATTAGATCAAGTTTGGCCATTTATTAGTGCTACTCGTGCTATGGCCACGTCGATTACCCTCCCACTATATGCATGCTAATCCCCTTTATGTAAATACGACGAATGCGTAATGACGTTTCGGAAACGTTACCCGTTTGCCCACTGATCACCGAGAGTGCGAATCTTTAATGACGTCTGACGAGAAGCAGATTTCCACCGTCGATCATACGCTGCCACGAGATATTCCGCGAAATATATAAGCGTCGTTGCAAAACTTTTCTAACTCCGCAAAGTGGGATTTGTTGTACTCCTAGGCTACCATTACTGTCTTCTCGACGGGACTGGTAACGCCTCGCGATGTTTGACTTGGATTTCCCAGGGGTTCGTTCCATCTGCGTGACTGATGATCGAAATGTTACATCATGATTCAGAAAGTAAGCTAGATGCGAGATGAAAGTTCCATGGCCGCGATCTTTGTTTCCTTTCTGACGTTTCGACAGAGACATTAGTTTATCAGGTTTGCATTAAGATGCCTCCAAAAGTTCCTAGAAGCTGCACCATGTAATCCTTCATTTTCGCATTCAGAGAACAGTGTAACGTGTCAATATCCATTCATAGAGCTATATTCTCGCAGGGGACATTAAGCCGAAGCTTCCACGCATAATTCTTCATCTACACCAGCGCTGCACAAGGAGCTGTTTTCGGCGCCTAGCGGCGAGCAACCCGCCTATTTCGTTGCTAAGGTTAGAATCGGTGAGGAGAACTGCAGTAGTGTACGTGCATTTGGTATGACTTGAACCCAGCCATATTTACTGATGCTACGAGCCTACGTTCACACACATACACTAATGCAGTTCTCCTCACCGATTCTAACCTTAGCAACGAGATAGGTGGGTTGCTCGCCGCTAGGCGCCGAAAACAGCTCCTTGTGCAGCGCTGATCTACACCCTATCCCCGTCCCCGTATCACTACCAATATGCAAAGAAGATTAAGATACTGGCCTGGACATGCTCACCACCGTATGTACTCGATACGAAGTCCCGTCTCTCGATTCCAGCGCACTCGTTCTCGGATGCACAATCTTGCTGTCGCGTGATGCCGCTTCAAGGGCCCGCGACAGGGTTATTTCATTCCCCCACAAAGTGGCTCTGGCAAGCAGGAGATAAGCTCGTCCGCGGGAAAGGACATTTTCTCATCAACTCGAAAACGAATCGCCTGGACGGCCACGTGTCTCTTCCTGTGCCACATCCTGTGGAATCGCATCCAGGCGGAAGCCGAATGCGGGCTGCACACGTACGCCGAGGCAATTTCGCGGCGAAACAAAAGAATCGCGAGCATGTCACGGTAATAAAGCCGAGCCCTCCCAATTCTCCCCGTGCGCACACCTACACCGAAGTTCAGTCATGATAACCAAAGAATTTCGACGAATGTGGAGAAGACAGAGCTCGCGTCGATCACGATTTTTTGATAATTTTTTCGCGCATATATTTGAAAACAACGAGATGTCAGATATCGTGAGATATCGTGGACGTTCATCTTCTAACGGAGATACCTACTCCTGCCACTCGTTGGAGCTTTATTTATTTCATCGTGAATTACGGTACACCCTGTACGACGTGAACGCACAACACAGCAAAGTTGAGATTGCAACGTAATTTCATTGAGAAAAAAAACGGTGTTACTCATTTTCTTCGGGCTGCTCCTTTGTGTCGCCCCTCATTATTTCCCGCTAGACTTTCGCCCGGGATGAAAAAACTGGGACACGGTCGAACAAGAGTGAAAGCGATTAAAATTCGACCCGAGACGAAGCGGTCCATCGTTGCGTCAACGGCGTGCCGAACGGATACAAAATTGCCTCGTTATTTTTTTCGCCGGTGAAAAAAGGAACGGGTCGACCGTGGAGGCATAGCGGCCGGTCGAGATCACTGGTATACACAATCGGTTTCCAGTGCAAGGGCCCGAGGAATCGATCGATTTCTGCGCACAAGAACCGCAGATGAAAAGGTGGACGAGAAAGTAGACTGCTTTTTGCGGCATGCCAGCCCGTAATGCGCCTCCTCCTCGGAGGGGGTTAATAATCTTGGGAAGCGATTACGGTGATTAAGCCCGAGTCGGTGTGCGATCTCGCTTGAAATGTGCTCACAAAGGAACCAGTCGGCGATGGTGAAAAAAATCGACTTGCGAATATATTACCAGATTTCTCTGCATTAATTCGTTAATGGGTCGGACAGAGTGGTGAAACTACTCGAAAGGACACCTGGGTGGCGTTACCGCGATACCCAAACACTGTTCTCGGCAAACCTTTCTGACGCCACTTGTTACTCAGTGTACGGTCACGTGTTATGATAATTCTTCATCAATCGATCATTAAACCGATTTACTTTTTCAAACTTGAAGACAAAGATCGTGAAATAAACGATTTTTTAAGAGACTTGGGCTTACCCTCGAGTCTGCTTAGGCTTAGGCATAATCCACAGTAGGCTTACCTGTAACAAAAAGAAAGAAATTTTGATTAGTGCTGTTAAAAATAATATTAATTTCCTGATAGTGTATTGAACGCTTGGTGCGATCCCGAAAACTGAGCTTACAATTAGACATCTAGTCGAACAAAGAAATTTACCCCATCCCGGATAAAATCTTCAAATCGATAGACTTTTAGTAAGGTTCGTTACCGTTGGCTTCTAATCGTCGCTAACGAGCCACCATTCTGTGGCGAATCCAATATCTAACCTATCGGAAGCGGCAAAAAGCCTGAAAGCACAATGTTCGCGGCCGGGGAGGGGGATTCGCATATCTGGTTGATCGGTTTTGGCGCAGACCGCTGACCGTCGGCGTTCACAAAGTGATGAGGATATCCATTACTTGCCCATAAGCCAGTGGGACGGGGTCAGAGGTGTCAATTAAACCGAAATGGTACGCTAATGAACAAAAGCTCCGCGTAATCCGGTGCGCAAGGACCTATTATTAGCGTGTCACGTAAGTGGTTTTCTTTTGGCTGGCATCCGGCCCAGGGGAGATAATAATTGGCCACGGGACCAGGGACCACCGATAGGAATACCTCGACACCTAGGCTGCTGGCCAATTTAAGTGGAGATTATTCTCAGGATTTTCCGCGGGAACCGCGCGATTCTATGGTCATACTCCCGATTATCAAAGCGCCGCTCGCTTCATTACCAGGTAACGTTTAGTTCGGGCAGTATAGGCGATAACTTTCAGAACTGGGTACATTCATTGCTGCACGATCAAATTGCATATTAATTCGGAGGGAAATAGGAAGAATGAAATTGCACCTAACAGTAGCCACTCCTCAAAGTGGGTACGAAATAGGATCAGCATAATTCAGAAGCAAGTTTGCCTACGCCTACAAGCTTCTCTTACAACGCGGAACCTCCCTTCACCGAGAACTTCAATGAAGTTACCGTGTCCAAAGCCAAGAAACTTTTTCCGCCGGCTCATGCCATATTGCATCGTACTAGCATTATGATTGACAAGCCTGCAGGACGGAGCGAGTACGTGGAACGACAGGCGTCGCATTTTCCCAGCGCAAAAACGAGCAGCTGACTTTCCCGATACAATCAGTTTAGAGCTTGAAAAATGTAACGGGAAGGCTTCGCTCGGTGGTACTTTGTGTAACAGAGAATATGAACGATGACGAGGTAAAGATGGATCTAAAACAGATAAGACGAAAAAGAGACTTGATCTTTAAAAAGAAGAATATCGCAGCGGCAGATATTAAAGACCTTTGTATCACAGAATCGTTCACAAAGCACTCTCTGTAGGGTAGAAGCCCCAATTACTGACACATTAAGGACTGACTCTAATATTATTGCATAGTATCTGTATTTATTGACTAAAAGTATAAGTTTTTTATTCTTTTTATTATGGTTTAATATGTTTACTTCATGAAAAACATTTTGTGGGTCTTAGAATTTCTATTTTTATATATAAATTCATTAATCTAAAAAACATATTTCGAGATCTATTACTGACACCTCTAAAACGTGTGTGACTGAATTACTGACACCCCAATTACTGCCAGCTAACCTAATACTGTTTATTACTCATTTTACGGTTATGTCGTCTCATGTACTATTACCGGGCGAAAAGAAGACTCCTAGCAGGCGGGCTCGGGCTGTGCCGTCCGCCGCTGTGACGATTGGTCGAGCCACCTATTTGGGCACACTTTTAAAGGCGCGGCACACGTATTTTGGTTATTGGCTGAAGTAGGCACAAACATTGTCGCACCGCGCGACGAAGAGAGCGAACGAAACACATCGAGACCGAGTGGGATAGAGCGATCTGACCGATGATCGTCAAAACAAAACAATAGCGTAGGCTACAGATCGCTCTATCCCACTCGGTCTCGATGTGTTTCGTTCGCTCTCTTCACCGCGCGGTGCGACAATGTTTGTGCCTACTTCAGCCAATAACCAAAATACGTGTGCCGCGTCTTTAAAAGTGTGCCCAAATAGGTGACTCGACCAATCGTCACAGCGGCGGACGGCACAGCCCGAGCCCGCCTGCTAGGAGTCTTCTTTTCGCCCGGTAATAGTACATGAGCAACTACTGCTATGACAGTAATACCAAAATGCTTGAAACGCTTGTACCAATCACTATCACCCATTTATTAATTAAAAAGGCTTAATTAATCGTTATATTACGATCGTTGTGACTTTCTATGATACTTATATTGTACTAAAAAATTATTGTTTATTATGTAAATAATTTAAATATAGTAATTATAGCCCTTTCTTTAGTGCCCTGTTTTCTCTTTCACTAGTAAGGAAGTCGCCATTTCCACTGTTGTCATCAAATTAAAATTTTGTATCGTCTTATAGAAATTAATGAACAAAAAATATTAAGTGGGGCATTTTCTAGCGTGTAGATTATAGGTTGAATTACATAATTCTTTTTGTGTATGACTTTACAACGTTTATTTATTCGTTATTTTCAGTAAAATAGCTTAAGGTGACAGTAATTGGGTAGGTGTCAGTAATTGGGGGTTCTACCCTACTCAGAATATTCCGCGAGCACGGTCGATAGAGATCGGGAAATGGAGACGTCAAGAGTACGAATTATAAATGGAGCCTTCGTATTTGTTTCTCCTAATCTGTTCGAGGAAGAAGCTAAGGGTATCGGTTCAACGTCGATGTACCTGCGGAGTTTCCTTTCCAGGGGCGAATCGGCGCGGCACTTGCACCCCGCAGCCTGCGTACCGTTAAAAGCACGGATCGCGTGACAAACCGTGCTCTGCGCTCGGGGTAGAAGGGCGATCCCGTCGACATTTATTACCGACTGCCTACCCACGATCCCGATAATTACATATTCGGCCTGTTTTTCTCTGGCCCGCTGCAATGCCACTTACCGCTGACCCCTGAACCCGTGCGGGCGAGTACCGTTCTTTCATTACCAAACACAGCCGCTTCGATATCGAATCTCTTACCTCCGACGATCCCCGCCGCGCCGTTTCGGCCCGTGATCCGCGCGGCGACATGAAAAATGGAAATTGGACAGAAACTGGAAACGCACGCGCATTCGGAGTAACGGTATTCGGTCGGGTCGGTGTGGTAGCAGCGAATTAATCGTAATGCCCGAACACGCCGCGCTCCTCGAGGCATTTCATCTGCCATTAGCCTGTTTCACGTGATTGCGTGGAAAAATTCCAGCGGCATGCGTTGCTGTCGATTCAATTTCGAAAGGTGTCGATGTCACTCCACCCTGTTGGCTCCTTGGTTACGGTGGAGGATCGCTTTTCTCTGATGAAAGATTCTATCGACGATTTCATGTAGCTCGATGAATGGGGCATGCTGGGAATGAAAGATTCAATTTCGAATCTCTGATCAGTGGTTGAACAAGCCTCTTACTCTTTCCTTAAGGGGGGTCACTCAAGTGAAAATGAACTACCAGTTATTTTACAGATAAAAATTTGGAAATATGTATTTCCATATTATTTTTTACGCTGAAATGAATTATGTAAGAATTAATACAGTGACATTTTTTTTTCAAAAATTTAAAAAAAAGATTTCGAAATTTTTTTTCGATTTAAAATCCATACCCTTATCTCTGTAGTATTGTATACAACGACTGCAGAAAAAATTTCAGCTCGAAAACTTCATTTTTGTCCGAATTATAAAGGTTTTATGTTTTGGCGTAGTAACTAAAACGCTCCTGCTCCGTACGTTGGACCTTCTTCTTCTTGAAATGCCTGTTCTCTTCGTGATTGTGCAGTTCGTATCATTTTTCTTGCACGTTTGTATCTTTCTGAGGCTTTCTGTTTATACCTGCGTACTCGTTCTTTGCGACGGTTTTGAACAATTTTCAATGATTGTTCGCTCATTTGCATTTGGTTGTCCTTGAATGCATGTAATATTGTCTTCATCCATCCTCCATTATATTCAGTAACAGCTTCTGCGACTGCAGCTTCAACAAGATATTGAGAACCATACGCGACGATATACCACGCAGTTTCGACGGATACGAAACCACAACATTATAAATGTCCATCGGGTGAAGAATCATGGTGTTTCTACCAATCAGCAATTGCGAAAGGAAGAAAACCTGGTTCTCATGCTAAGAAAATAGGAACACCTATCAGAGAAAAATTTCTGGATAAAATATTACCAATTTATAATAGACTAAGCGATGAAAAACTGCTCCGTCGTTGTGCACAATGCCTTACGCAAAATTCTAATGAAAGTTTGCATAGCATGATATGGCGTAAGTGCCCAAAGGATATTTTTCCTTCCAAATATCTTGTTGAAGCTGCAGTCGCAGAAGCTGTTACTGAATATAATGAAGGATGGACGAAAACAATATTACATGCATTCAAGGACAACCAAATGCAAATGAGCGAACAATCATTGAAAATTGTTCAAAACCGTCACAGAACGAGTACGCAGGTATAAACAGAAAGCCTCAGAAAGATACAAACGTGCAAGAAAAATGATACGAACTGCACAATCACGAAGAGAACAGGCATTTCAAGAAGAAGAAGGTCCAACGTACGGAGCAGGAGCGTTTTAGTTACTACGCCAAACCTAAAAACTTTATAACTCGGACAAAAATGAAGTTCTCGAGCTGAATTTTTTTCTGCAGTCTTTGTATACAATACTACAGAGATAAGGGTATGGATTTTAAAACCGAATAACTTTTTCGAAATTTTTTTTTTAAATTTTTGAAAAAAAATGTCACTGTATTAATTCTTACATAATTCATTTCAGCGTAAAAAATAATATGGAAATACATATTTCCAAATTTTTATCTGTAAAATAACTGGTAGTACATTTTCACTTGAGTGACCCCCCTTAATGCCTCGTTCACATTAGTCAAGTTTACTGGCTTCAAGTGACTTGAACCAGTAAACTTGACTAATGTGAACCTGTCATTCACTTGACTTGAAATATCTTTTTAACTTTCTTTCAAGTTTTCTTTGCCTGCAAAGTTTCAAGGCAATTGGATTGGCGGTTATAACCTGACTGTAAGCTGTCAAAATTTGAAGTAGATTGCATAGTGAAGGTAGCGTTTGACGAACGAAACATGTGTTAGTTTCGTTTTGGCTGAAGGTGTGCGTGTAACGCGTATACTAGTCGGCTTACCATCGTGACTCTTGTATATACGTTTACACTATTCAAGTTGTATTTCAAGGCAAGAAAAGTTGGAACACTCTCTACTTCGCTTGAAACTTGAAAGGATATTTCAAGTGAAGTGAATAACAGGTTCACATTATCAAATTTAATGATTTCTAGCGACTTGAAGTTAGTAAACTTGACTAATGTTAACGAATATTTCGCGTAAAACTTGAAAGAAAGTTAAAAAGATATTTCAAGTCAAGTGAATGACAGGTTCACATTAGTCAAGTTTACTGCTTCCAGTCACTTGAAGCCAGTAAACTTGACTAATCTGAACGAGGCATAAGGGAGGATGCCACATTGGACGCAGGAAAATCATGGGTTTGTTTAGCAATTTTTTTCTTTTAAATAATGAACTCAACAGAAAATCTGATTAGTGGCATTCATTACACATCTCTTGAGGATTAAAATGGCGGCTTAATCTCTGGAGTCAATTTCATTCGACGGCTATAAACGTTATCCTCTCTGTACTTACAAGCGTACTTGAACACTTGCCAGTGTTCCCCTGGATCTGCCACGTCAGGCGACAACCTACTTAGTAACTAAATTCGGCTTCCGCCAATTAGCCTAACGAAGTTTAGCCCCGGATTCTCCTTAGATCGGGCCCGTTTATTTTTAATTAATGAAATCGTTACGATTAAGGACGGGACACCCTAGACGTTGCTCAAGGCACACCGTCGACGGTTAATTACGTCCGCCGCGTATCATCGGGACGTGGCTACGCCAAAATGGTTAATTAGTCAGTGTGACTGAACGACTCGCCCCTCCCCCCTTCGCGGGCAAGCCAGTTTTATTCATTACCGAGCATTTATATTAACTATCGATCGGGTGGAGGTAGAGCACGGCTAGCTGGAGAGTCGACGAAAATTTCGTACCGTTCGCCATTCATCGCGGCGTACGACGGTCATTTATGACTTCTCCATGGGGAAGGTTCATACATAAATGTGCATATAAATAACCATGATTGGCCATTACGAGAAATTAAGTGGGTTCCTTTAAATGTCGACGGGAATTAAGAGCGAGCAATTTTTCAGCGTAAAGCCGCGTTACGTCGCTCGCGGGTAACGCAAGCGAGCGTTTATATCGGAAAGTATGATTTATCAGTACGGAATATCGAAACGATGTACCTCTTTCTTCCCCCCCACTGCCTTCCTACTTGTTAACTACGGGGCCGACGACGGCTTATTCTTTCTGTGTAAATCAGAGTTACGATTCCCGTGACCGCTACGATCGTGAAAAGTAATTGCTTCTTGGATCATGGTAGCTAGAAAGTTTTTAAATTACAGATAGAACTGCTCTACCTTTACACTATCGTATTCAAAACACACTCGCAGCTCCGAACTCTCTGAACTCTCTGAACTCTCTAGGTATTCTCCCTCAACTCCCGTTCCGAACTTCGCCCTTATCACACGCTGACTGTCCTTAACAGCACATGTGCACAGTGCCACTCAGCCACTATCACCTAAGCACGCATTCATTAGTCCCAATTTCTTTCGAATTTTCAACGACACTTTTGCATCGCTGAAACTGGAATGAAGCATTTTTCGTAGCAGTATCATTGCCGCGCTCGTTAAACGCCATTTCAGTCACGTTGTGTGGCACGTTCTAATGGACACTGACATCGGGTCGTGTCGCGTTGTAACGGTTCGGTAAAACGAATTCCGTACGGCCCTTCTAAAATTCGCGGCGCGATGTAGCTGCGTTTGATATGTTATTCGTGTTACGCGTTCGAATAACTTCAAATAAACAACGGGGAGTCGAGATGCGCGATAGAAATACGAAAACGGGCGACAAACCCGCAGAGTAAACCGAAAAAGTCAAACAACCGATGGATAATTGAATTCGGCAATTTATTTACCAGTGTCGATGTGTCAATTAGCTATATCGAATCGCAAATATTGCTGGTCGATAGTAACGAAGATCTAACTTTTTATTAGCCCTGAGTGTTTACAACACCAACTATCGTTTCGTCCAATAACTAGGGAGCTTTCAGGAAACATCTATTGGGTTGGGGCACATGAAATTTCCGATCGCGGACAGCGTAAAAGTGCCATTGTTTACGGTGGGGATACGATAACAATTGCTAACGCTGGCTTACGACTCGCGAAATGTCACGGGAAATAAAAAAATAAAATAATAAAAATAGTTAAAAGGCAAAAAATATTTTTTCATGTCCACCAGTGACGCACTCAGGATTTAATATTGGAGGGAGCAGAGTTGAAGGGATAAAAATATTTTTAATGCAAATTCAATAAAATTCATTAGGCGATTATAAAATTTATTTCAAGAATAACATCCAGTGTTCTTTTCTTTTTACGAAGCTCTCGAATTACTTCAGTCGTGGTTACATTAATCTCCTTTTTCTTCGTGTCAAAACGAGCAAGTCCTTTGCCGTATCGCGATATGAAACTCCGATCTCCAGAAACGAGGAACTCGAGTTAAGGACTTCGGCGTGCCGCGCGTGTTGCTCCGTAGAACCAATGCTAAATGCCAAATGAAGAGGAGCGGAGATACGACCCCCGAAAGTATGTGTGGCTCGACACCTTGTTTTCGTAGTTCGTTCCCAGCGTCTTTGCTAGGACGCTCAAAGCGTGTTTACTTTTACGGCTGGACGCGTTTGACCCCCTCGCCTATGTATATTCCTATCGCCGAGTAAACACGTGCGTCCCGTGGACGAGAAATAGTAGAGTTGGCGAAATCATCCAGGCGTTAACGTAAACAAGTTCCCAGCGTCGAGACAAGGGCGAGGAAAAAAAAACGTGGGAAAATAGAAACCCGATCCCCAGTTGGGGTCGTAAGCAGCACGCGCCTGGCTCTTCGCGCCTCCCCCTCTGCTCCCATTCATCCCATTGAAGGATAGACAGAACTTTAAAGCGAGACGCCCCAAACGGCGCTACGAATGTGCTTTCCCGCTTCGATCGAGCTGCACGTACTCAGGACACCGATAAGCTTACCTCGTCGCTCGGAATTCGTTCGTTTTAACGCCTTTCCGATGTTCAGACTTTGCTGTATTATAGGAGACGGAAAAAGGAAAGCCACGGCGCCGGGAATCGAACCCGGGCCGCCCGCGTGCTGATCAGCAGCGTTAGCCACACCGGCGGCTACGCCGACTCTCCACGGTTCCTGTCCTCCGAACTCCTATCTAAATGGACGCCACCTATGTGCTAATGTCACACACTAGGCCGTTGCCTAAATGCCCTGTATGCCTACTACAGTATATATCTCCAGGGCCGATATTAATTCGTTCAGATGCTGAACCTCCCAATAAAATGAAGCCCCGACTGTCCCCGCGGTATTCCATCGGAAGCAAGGTTTAGAATAAATCACAGTGGGCACGATAAATCGCGACTCACCGTTCGGGACGCACAATACCAAGCTCGTAAAAGTGCGCGCATAGCACGCGGTCCGTGACAGCGCGGACCCATGAATCGGCGAACAATCGCGGCTGATGGGTGGCCGTGGAGGCGAGCCGAAGTCGTACACGTATGTACGCGACAGAGCGTTCCCGTCAGGCAAGATGAAGTCGTTAATCTACTCGAGGGGTCAAATTAAAGGTCCCGTTGTAATAGTTGTAATGACTGGGCGAATCGAAGGCTCCGGCGGAATCGGCCGCTGTCTTGTACGAGGGCCCGGGGGATCAGCCGGGGTCTTGTTAGCCCGCCACCGGGGGTCAAAGATAAAGCAAACAGAAAAGAATCCTCGTGACAGGAGCGGCGTGTAACGACGTGAGTAAGCATAGCGCCAAACGACGTATATGTACGTGCTGGTCGCGACTCGAGCGAGCGACAAACTCGATGCTAGCCGCTCGTCGTGTCAGCTGTCCGTGGATCGTCGAGGAAAGTTTCACGATCCGACGGCGTTGTTCCTCGGATCTCCACCGATCCATCGTGGAATTCGGGTCGTTGCGTGAAAAAAAAACAGATCCCCCGAGTGACCGCGGCGACCGGTTTATGAATTTTTGAACGCGACCCCGTCCCCGCCCTGCCCGCGGGAGGCTGCTCGTCGGGGATGCGGAAAAATCATGAATTATTCATGGGGGAGGAGCTTTATTATCGTTACAGAGGCACTGTTTCCAGAGTAACTCTATCCAACGCGGCCCGGACACGGACGCCAGACGCCCGGCTTCCTTCGAGTTCAATATGGATTCTGTTCTCCGGTGACGTAGCGGTCTAAGGTTTCGCTCTTTCTCGGCTTTCCTTATTCCGTCGGGGGCTCCCCGCTCCGCGTAACGTCCAGAGTCCGGCTCGACGGGGAGCTCGGGGCTGGGCTTTCCCGTGGAATTCGAGCTACCGAATCGATCGGCTCGCAATATCGCGGGGCCATGGCGGTGGAGAACGCGGAGCTGGATCGAGGGAATAAATCGGAGATACCGGTAGGATCCCGATATACTTTAAATTAGATTTATCAGAGTTTTATACTCCGACGCAGCTACTGACGTAACACGTCCCCAGCCTTTGATTCTGCTCGTCGCGCGCGCACTCCTTGGATTCCCACGCGACAATAATTAATTCCAGCCGCGGAGCGGAGGCGTGTTCCGTAAATCACAGCGCAACCAGATAGTCTATCGAAATCTGCGGCCTTATTTCACCTCCGCGTCCAGGCCGTTTACTCTGCGACTTATCGCGGCCACGAATGTTGACTGGGGGGGTAATTGTTCACGGATTATCGCGCGGCCGGGGGATAACTCGAAATATTCCCGTGTGCTGCAAACAGTATGTAAATAGAGGGACACGGGACGAGCGTTGGACACCGTTTCGACGCCACTAAAACGGTGAAAGTTCGCGTGACGCCGAGAACTGTTTTAATTGCTTCCGGTTTTGGGATTTCACTCAACTACGAATGGGTGGGAACGAAGGGAACCGTTTATGCCCGCGTCGCTATGAAATGGGCGTTTTCTGAACGAAAACAACGGGCACGGTATATCGTGGGCATTAGGAACGTTCGACGTCTATTAGTTTTCGCGTGTAAAACAACAATTTGGAACTCTCTCAAAAGCAGTGTCCGAAAGTGAATGCAGCGTACGCGGATGGATCCAGCAGGTCTGGCTATATCTTCCCATATGTGTGTACATACGTCCCGGCCGAATATACCGAGCGTTTAACAAAATTACTGACTCCCATCCATCATTCGGTCGTCGGCGCACAATAGGTGTCAGCCGTGGGTGCGATACGCTTGTAACACTCGCGCGGATGCCATTCACCGCTCGAGGGCCTACCAATTTTCCCCGCCATTAGGTCAGCGAAGAAAAGAAATTACAAAGCGCGGGGCGCCGGATTGTTCTATCCAGGGACGCGGCTGGCAGATGTCGGATGTGGATCTTCGGCAGCTGTTTCGCCAAATGGTAGCGTGGCTGGTGGTGAAGCATCAGCGGTCCGAGGGAAATCGAGGAGCAGCGCTAAGAGGTTCAACCATAAATTTGTAATCTTGATTCGGTCCGACCTTCTCGCCGACCGTGCCGCGATCTCCGCTGGAAGCCGCAAACCTCGGGAGTCCTCGGCGCGTTTCCACGACTCCGAGGCGTGTATCGGCGAGTAGCCGTTCCTCTGAGGAATTTCGACCTGGCGATTTATGCCCGAGAAGACCGGGGCCCTTTTGTGCCGTGCCGCTTCGGGCATTGCGCGCATAATTTCAATATCGTCTCGCGGTCAGCACGGCAAAAGCGTCGAGTCACGAGGAACGCGAGTCGGACCTGGACGATTTGCTTCTTTCTACCCTCCGGCAGGGTTTCGCGTCGATTTTTCATCCAGCTGGCTCGGCCTGAGTAACCCATCAGTTTCCCGACCTTTGCTCGCGCCCATTCAGTGCTCGGCGAATTCGACTTCGCCTAACGAGTGAAACCGGCAGATTTATTCCTAAATAATTAGCAAACGTTCCCTGGCAACAATTTTTCTTCGCCGAGTTTTCTAGAATGGTCGATGTTTGTTGCTGAAATTTTATTGTAAGGAAGGACCTCGAAGGCCCTAATTAAAGTGGCGGAGCGACTCCAGCGGGCATAGCAAATTACGGACCCAGCGCTCGCGAGTCACTCCGATTTAGAGGAGCCTCGAATGTACTTACGTAATGCACGAGGGATGCGTTGAGCGAAGTCACGCAAATAACTTCCGAAAGAAGTTGAACGAGCGTGTTGCACGATGAGCGAGGATTGGCGTGCTGGATCCCCCATGCAAAAAGAAGCTTCAAACGTAAAATTTCAGAGTCCACGAAATCAGAATTCCTTGTTAGGGCGTGTACACGCGATGCCTGCAGGAAATGGGAATATTCTACGATCCGTCCATTACGCGGATCGGTGCATCGCTGCGAACCACCCTTTTGGCGAAGCAAGGAAATTACTTCGAGTACTTGCCACTGATTCTCCGCCAGCGACGTTTGTGTAGGTAATATTGCGCCAAACGCAACGAGGACTGAACGGGTTTACCAGTCCTTTAGAAATCGATACACGCCCACTCTAGACTTGTCGAAACCGGTGTGAATAATCAAGTAAATCGCACGGTGTCGTTCGTTCATCGGGAACGTTTTCCACGAACACCGGAGTAGAGGACGAAATGTAAATGCAAGTTCATACGCGGCTTGAATTCGAATCGCATAACAAGTTGCAAAGTAAACCAGCGACCCCGGCGAGAGGCACTGGCTGCCGCTGCATCGTTACGGGCGGCTGCAATATCGTTGCCGAAAATATTTCACCGACCCCGCGCCGAGAGGAACATAAATGCCGGGAGCGAGCGTCGACGAAACAATAGCCTGTTTTTCTTGCCGGGGCCCTCGTAAAATCGAAAACGGCCGCGAGCGTTTTCGAAAGGTAAATGCATCGGGAAGTTCTGGCCGAAATTGATCGGTCAAATTACCGACTACCCGCCACTAATGCAGTTTCGATCCGTTCGTCAACCTCGAGTTCGAGCTCGAGCAACTATCCGGCGATTTCCACACAGTATTTTAGCGTCGATTCTCGTCACCCTACGTGCACGTGTATTCAGAGAGGGGCCACGCGAAGTTACTAGAAAAAAAGTGCTGGAAGTGATTTTGAACTTGGACACGAGCCTCTTAATCGAGTTATTCCTGGCGAATTAATGCGTTGAAAAATGTGTGTCGTTAAGATACGAGGCGTTGATTGCAAATAGTGGCGTGCTCGACGCAGCTTCGTGAATTGTACCATCCACGCATTCATTTCAACACATACCTACTCTCTAGGTGTCGCGAAAAAACCTGTGCGGATAAGGCTGCGCTTAAGACCGAGGGAAACTGAAACTAAACGTGTCTGGATGGCCCGAGGCCACCCGCTAAATAAGTTTACGATACTGAACGAGTAAAGTAGACGACGATAAAGCGGAGGTGTAGCTGGTGTGTCGTGGAAGCAACCTGCCGCAGCTTTCCTGTACAGGCGGAGCCGGTCGAACTGAATAAAAACGTGGCGGCCGTTCTCTCTCTCGCTCTCTCTCCCTTTCAGTTTCTTTCCCTCGTTCTCGCTGTGGGGGTTGCTTTCCGCCGAGGCCGACCGGCAAAACCGCGTTACAAATTATCTAGCCGCGTGTACGAACGCGTACGAAAGGTCAAGCATGCGCCGCGACCGAATACTCCAGCTCCTTTTTGAACTGGCTGCGGCCGTGCACGGGGAAAGGAGAAAGCAGAGAAACGCGGCGCAATTACGAAGCGTATTGCCACGGGGACGGGATTCGCGTTTTATTTTCAGCCTTTTTCTCGCTTTTCCTTTTTTTTTTTTTTATCTTGTTCGTTTAACATTTTTCAGCGACCACGACCATTTTACCGTGTCGTTTTCAAACCTGTCGCGTATTTAACCCTTGCTCGACGGACCATGCCTCCGTTCGCGGCTGAATCGATTCTAACGCCGACTGAAATTTCACTTTAACCGTGTGTGGCGGCTGAACCGTTGGCGACGTGATTTTGTTATATCGCGCCCGAAATGGGGAATAAATCCTCACGTTTGGGGATCTATTATTATTATTGTAAGTCCGGGAGAGTTCGACCACTTTTTGGAAAAGAAATTGTAGCATCGTTGTTTTTCACATTTTTGTCGTTTTATGCACATTAAAGCAAAGCCCAAGCAATTTAGGGTATATATAAATTATAGTGTGCGATAATTTCAAATATTTATTTTCATTTTCAATGAAAAACATTGGCACTGCAACTGGTCGGTCTCACCCGCATGTCGGGGTTAGACCGTCCACCCACCACGAGTAATCAAGGTAGTGATCAACCACCTTATCAAAAAAAATTAAAAACGAATACATACGTATTGTTGGTGTTACACTGTAGTTATATGAATATTATATCCCCAATATCGGAAGAGTGTAAATAAACTTACCTGTTTTTCAAATATCGCCACCACTGTAAGTTGGTCTAAAAACTTTCAGCCTCGCATAAAGTCTTAACTGTATCTTATAATTAAAATATAGATTTGTGACAATGGTCAATGTGAGATAAACAACAAGCGCCTTCATTTCTTTTGTGTCAATGACACACAGTGCCCTATCTTGCGTCAGTATTAAAATATCAGCACTGGCCGGACTCTCCCGGTGGTCGAACACTCCCGGACTTACCCTATTATTAAGCGTGTTTCGACGATTCTCTGAATAGCTATCGTGATGCTTTTGTCGCTTGTATTACAGTTTCCAATATTTTAAAGTCAACTTCTGATGGAATAGATTTCTGATTAATACTTACATATTTGAGCTAATGTAACGAGAGCTAAAATCAGAGCTAGCTGTTAGTAAACGATCGTTTGCAGTGGCGATCCATAAATCGCTCCGATAGAGACTGGAACCGCCAGTGCCTTCCCTGGACAGCGGGCGTTTTGTTATTAAATCGTAATTTTTAGTACATCACGCGGGTGGACGGGGTGGAGCGCGGGAAGCTTGGAAAAATATAATTTTCTGCTCGGCCGAGAGCTGAAAGCGCGCCACACGGGGAACATATTTTTATTCCCTTCCTACCCTCTCCGCCGCCCTTGTGCCGCGCGGCCCCACGCCGTAATTGCCATCGGACGCAATGACGAGGTATCAACATTTTTTCCGTTTCAGTGACGTTTTAATTGAAACCCGTGACACCGGAAACTTTCGCACGGTCCGAATACCGTTTCTGATGGAACTATTTCGGTTCGATGGGGGACACTGTTACCAGGAAACAGCGTTCGCTTATCGAGCAACGAGCATCGGATCAAAGAACCACTCGGGGTGACTGTTTCAAGTAAGGGGAACGCTTCTTCAACTCGTCGCAAGATAAGGCGAGTATCTGGTTGTCCGATGACGCAATTTCCTGCCTGCCCTTTAATTAGTCCCGTTCGTTCCCTTCGCCCATTGGGGATCGCGGAAATTCCACCGACTAATTATACCATCGGGGTGGAAAAGTGTATAGAGAGGGGGCACGGCTTTCCCTTTTTTCAATTTCATCCAGCGATGGCTACGTTTAACCTAGTTCGTGGTATTTGCCGCGCAGAGTTAACGCGACCACAGAATTTCGTGCTATTAATTAATGAATTTTCCACGCGAGCGACGCGTCTTGTTGCACGGAAAAGCGAACATACTGCTTCGTTTGGACCACTCGGTACGTTTCTATAATCGAATGCGCGGTACAATTTTGTCGATGCCGAGTGCCGTACCAGCGACTGTCGAGAGCCGTTCTTTGATAGTTATATTTAGCAGGCGCTGACTAATTAAGCAATTTAATATAATTCAGAGTAATGTATGAGAACTGAGATATTATCTTTTGACCACGGACGAAGGTAATTTCTGTTCATAAATGCAGTATGTCCAATGTCCATCGCGCACCAGTATTTCCCTAAAGCTCTCTTGACCTTCCAATAAAGGGACCATTTCTTTAAAACTCGAATGCCAAACCAGCTGCAATCCCATCTCGTAACGAACACGTCGAACAACTCGAACATACCTACCATCTCGTTACAGCGGCTCATTAATTTGATGCAAAGAAAAAACTCAGAGTAAGAACTCATCGTTCAGAGCAGTTATCGTCTTCATACGTAACAAACTTCGACTTTCGACACGGTGAATCTGCCGTGGAAAATCGGTCAGGCGAGACCCCGAAAAAGCTTGGCCCCGTCGTCAATCGTTTGGAGGGCGTAACTCTTACGGTTCGCGGATCTCCACGGTTTCTTTCGAGCCTGGTGAATCACGGCGTCGAGCGGAGGAGGATGAGCGACAAAAGCGAAAGGCGCGTGTTCAATCGCGACACTCGGAAACTCGGTCACTCGTTACGAGAGGAAGATTTCGCGGGCCGGGAGTTAACAACGTTTTATTGAATTTTACTTCATCGACCTTGTCCGCAATCTCGCATAAAAACACATCGAACACTCCAGCTTTTCGTATCGCGAAGACACTGATTTCCACCGCGGCAACCACTTTACCTCGAACTTCTTTCGACCCGTCATTAAAACGGAAGCTCTAGCTCGCTTAAACAGCAGCCTCAGTCACCACTCGACAGAATCCAACCGCGCTAAGCGATTTCTCCTTCCATTTTTTCCCTCCAAGCCAGATCCTCCGAGCGAGGCTCGGCTCGATGTTCCGTTGAAACACAGTTCCCTGATTTAGCAAGTGTTTCATGAAGACGCTAGATTGTGTCACTCAGCGTTGCATTCACCCCGGGACGAGACACATCATCAATTTTCCATCCACGGCGATGGGACACCGTCGAGGGGCGACTCTGCTCGAATGTCTTCGATCGTTTGTATACGAACAGCGCATCGAGCATGGGTGCAGTACGTGAAAAGGAAGCGGAGAAAATTCGAAAATCGTCGCGGAGCGATTCAATATGTGCTGGCGGTGTCGACGCGCGATCGTACGTGTGGCGGATCCGCGTTCAGGAATCGGTAAGGAGACACGTATATCTCGTCGCTCACTTCCACGTGAACCTTATTATTCCGTGGGTGTCGCGCGCGGATACCTTAAATCTGGCATGTCAAACACGCGGTTACCCCCGACGAAAGCCGCCCCCGAGGGGGACGTCGTCTTTTATTCCCCGTCCGGGGCGTCGCCATTTCACGCCACCAGATCGCCACTTGTCGCCTTTCAGAAAATGTTTATCTTGCCGAACGTTTCCCTCTATCAACCGCATCGATACTTTTACTTGTCGTTTCACACCGAGCAAGTTATTGTAAATATTAGAGTTCCTGGTGGGAAGTTAACGATGATTACGTGAATGGTTACTCGTTCAGTAGGGGAAGTATTTTCTAGTTTTGCTTTATAGTGGTATTCTGTTTGTACCTACTTTGAATTTTTGTTCTCGGAGTTTGATGGGTTACTTCTCGTGTGCGGTAATGTTTGTTTTGTTATTTTTTTTCACTTTGTAAATAATGCGGTCTTCCCGTAAAAGGTAATAAATAAATAAATAAATATTCGAGTTTTGTCAGCGAGATAGTAATCGATCAACAACAATGGGGCACTCAGAGGGTAGGGGGGCAAGGAGCCCGACCACCCCCTAAAGAAGATGCTTTGTTAAAAGAAAAGAAACCTCGATTTTATCCTTTAATTAAGTTTTTATAATAACCTAACGAATTTTATTGAATTTGCATGAAGAATATTTCTATCCGTTCAACTCGGCTCCCCCTAAGATTAAATGCTGAGTGCGCCACTGATCAGCGGAAGGAGCACACAATACAAGAAGCCCCTTATACTAATTCTGTGCTCGAATATGATTGGAGGAATGGCTAGGATGTTTCCCGGAACGCAATCGTCCAGGGCCGTCGCGGGATTTCCGAGCCTCTCGCCCGCGATTTATTAAATCGATCAGGTTCCACGAGGTCAAGCTCGCTAAAAAATGGCCGTTTGTTTACGGGTACACTCGTCGATAATAGCACTCGATACGGTGCTGTCCGCTGCGAAATGGTACCACGCTTGTTTGGTGTACAAACACCGTCGCGAAACGAACGCGAGCCAGGCTACGAAATCGCTTTGTTCTCCAATTTATAGATCACGTACGAACGGGACAGTCGAGTGCGTCTATGGTTATTGGCAGCCAGCGACGCTTCGCCGTTTTGTGCAGTTTTCAATGAACGCTATAGATCATTTCACCATCTCGATATGATCGTCTAATTAGTCGAACAATTTCACTCCAATGGCACAGTAATTCGCTCCTAGTGTCATCCAATAGCACGCAGTTTAAATATACACGTCCGACGTCCACGTGACACAGGGAATTCGATAAGAAACAAATTCCAAATCCCTCGTGAGAGATTCAATCTCCCTCCGAGCGGTGGGATAGTTTCGGGGAACCCGATCGTGAGAGGACTGGGTCGAAGGTCCCTGACAAACAGAATATTTTCCCCAAGATACCGTACGCAGCCGCGTGTGTACGTACCTACGTTTATCTGTGGGTTTGAATGCTGATTCTTAAATATTAGATGGTTGTATTTGCATAAAACAGGCCTATATTTGTAGAAAGTCGTTTGGCGAACGCAGTGTTGAATTCTCATTTGTCTCGCGCACTCCTCCCCTGATCTACACGTTCCGAGCGCTCCGAACAAGTGCCATTTACTTACCGAGCGTATCATCGCGAAATAATGACGCGCGCGCAGGCTTATCTCGTGACGCCGACCGAAAACGGTCGACAGTTTGCTGGGCAGCGTGAACAGAGCTATTGTACGAAAAGTACCAAAGCACGATAAAAAAAAAAATAACGAGAGAGGAGGGCCGGTCGTTTCTGTTTGATGGCTCTAAATGGCCGTATCGAGCGCTCGAAACAACGAGCCGCCAGTGCCTCTTATATCATCGAATGGAGTCAATCGGCGGGACCAGCGGCACGAAATCGCATTCGAATTCACGCGCATATCGCAAAGTGGCTGAACGGAAGAGCACCGTCATCCGGTTCGCCGTGACATTTAACTATTCTATTATTCCAGAAGCGTAATTTCATTCATCGCGGCACCGCGAGCCCGTGTAAATCGCTCGCGATCGCTGAATCGAGATCAAGGCCGATTAATCACGGGACAAACGTCTCGTTAGAATGGCGCGGCTCGAAAACGGACGGCTGCGCGGGCGGGATTCTTTAACGCCCTGGTGGCTCGGTTATCATCGGCGGCAATGAGGTAATCAACGCGTCCAATATGTGAGCCACCGCTCGGAAATAACAAACGAAGCGCGCGCAGGGAAACAGAGATCTGACTGTGCGTTCGACGAATGTCAAATTAACGAGCCGATTCAGGCGTTAACCGCTTAATCAGACGCGCATTTATGCCGTGACTCTGTTTAATTACTATCGCGGGGGGGGACAGGACAGCTATTACATCCGCCCGACAGGCATAAGCGCGGTGTGATTTCCACGGGAACCCTCCACGAAATTCCTCCATTCATTCGGCGAATCGGAATACTGTCTGGTTACTCTCGGTATCAATCCAACGCGAATGCTAATGTAGTTTTCGTTCGCAAGCAATTCTGCCGGTGTACGCGCTCTTTGGGACTCCATAACTGTAATCAGGGAGCATGGAAGCAAACACTTATCATCTAATTCTGTTCAGCCTTTTGAAATGTTCTGAAATTTCCAATCACAACTGCGCAATGACATAATTCGGTACGCTCTGTACTGTTAGACCTGACGTTCCCCTGTCGCGATCGATACCGAATAAGACAGGTCGGCGAACGAACGGGGCACCGAGGCTCCCGAGTTCCCCAATCCGCGCTCGCCAGAACGCTGACGATCTGTGACCAATGACCCGTAACGTTCACAGGGCTGAGAGACGAAAGAGCTGGGCCGCGACCCGCTTCCGGTAACGAGCGATATCGCGCGCGCCGCGCCGCGGATCAGACGGGCCAGCGGACCCGCCAAGGATAGTAATCGGGGCAAGACGATAAATCACTAGCCGCTGATTACATATTTCAAAACGCGATCGTAAACCGGTTGATCTACGGCACCATAACTCCGCGGCCTCGCTCCCATCACGGCTTATCCGCGGAATTTCGTTCGAACCGCGGCGACATTTTCGCGGCTAAGCTTCGAATTCCGTGCTGCCCGGGTCTGATTGGAACGTTAGAAACGGGAAGCCTCTGGCATCGATCCTATCGCCGATTCGCGGGACCTTTGTATTCAAATTACCAGCCGAGCCGGCTCGCCATCGATCCACGTAAGCGGATCTCGCTACGAAATTATGTTCGCCTGGGATCGTTGCGCCTTGGATCGAAGCAGGAAGTTGAGCGGTCTTCGGACAACTTCTATCTTCTTTGGCTAGATCTTGGATATATACTCGCATACGCCGAGGAGCACTTGAACCCCCATTGATTGGAAAAGTATAATGGCTTTCTTAGAGTTACACAGTTCCGACACGGACTTTCACCGGCAGCGTTACGTCACTGGCGTAACGAAGCAAGAGGGACACGTGTTTACACCACATACGTCATCATCCTCGATCCAGCGACAATAGAATTCCAAACAGCCAGCAGGAAACGGTTGCCAAGCGAGCGAACAATGAATACCGAAATCCTTCTAGAAGCACAAAAGAGTGGAGCGTCTGGATTCCACGTAAATGATACGTTTCCACCAGCAACCAGCCAGGGTATCAATCTTCGACTCTGCCAAGATCGAATGATCCCCCGATTCGCGCAGCAATCCGGCCGTCGCGAGTCGTCGCGTCGCACAGTGGGCCGGATTCACTTATGTTGCGCCATTTGGGTCTTTTTTTTTAACACATCGGAATGCCATTGATACCAAAAAATAGGAAAAAAATATTCCTTTCTAATGATGTATAATATAATATTTTTGACACTTATTTATTTATTTATTTTTCATTTTTTTAATCAAAATTTTGAAAAAAAAAATTTGAAAACTATTCATTTGGTACTTTATTTAATGCCCTTTTCAGTGATTATAGGGAATGTTGGGGAAACTTTTCGTTTTCAAGTTATAAGGAAAAGTCGAAAAATAAAGGAATGCGGTCAAATATCGTTTTGTTAAATTGAAGGCGAATCCTTTGCGCTAAACATCATCTTCTATTAGTAATTAATGTAAACAATTTATTAAAAAATAATTCTGAAAACAGTCAGTAAAATTGCGACATTTCTTAAAATTGACAAGGAATATCTTTCAAGTCCCAACGAGTCCCGTATTTTTACAAGGGGGAATCTTTTCAGTGCACCTTCCTCTATACAATCACGCAAGAATCACTTCCACCTTCGTCCGGTTTCGAGAAATATTTCGGTTTGAACTCATCAGCGTCGCGTCCTTTTCTTCACATTCATGCGACGACATGTTTTTATAACACTTGAGTCCTACAAAATATCATAATGAAATTGGAACTGAAAATTAAAAAAATAATTGTCTAATTGCATTCGGGTAAACAAAATCTTTTTCTAACCATTCTTTATTACGTTTTAAAAATGAGGTTTTTTTATAATGAGACTGAACCCACCTATGCTTCAATTTCCAAGCAAATTTTTTCAATGCAGTTTTTAATAATCTCAAATTTTGTGGTGAAAGCTGAATCTTCTCACTTATTTTTTTATACAAAAGTAAGTAATTTCCCATATCTTGTGACGCATTACTTAGTAGCAAGTATAAGTCCTTATGCTTACGAAATGCTTCCATACTTTTCAAATAATTAAGAGTCTCAATAATGGAAACGTTGCACGTGAGAAATAGAAGATGCTTTAGAAATAGATCATGTAACAAATTACTTACCAAATACAAATGAGATGAAATGTGGTATAGATTTAAAAAAAAATAGAATTGAACTATATCTTCAACTTAACTAAACGAAAGATATATACTATACACTAACGCATTAATATACACTAAACACACTAAGATATACACATATATAATATATTAAACACAAACTGAACAAAATAAAATTTAAAGTGATAAAAACTTATAAAAATTAGAATGCAAATTTCAAATCTGTTGGAAATGGTTTGAAAACGTCACTGTGCAGTCTCTGCTGGTTCAGTTTCAACTGATTGGAAATGGAAAATACAGGACCAAGTCGAAGGCTTATCTACATCATAGCATAAACACTTTAAGTGCCGATAATCTAAACAATTCCTTCGAAGAAGGATGCAACGCATGAACGTGAAGAAAAGGACGCGACGCTGATGAGTTCAAACCGAAATATTTCTCGAAACCGGACGAAGGTGGAAGTGATTCTTGCGTGATTGTATAGAGGAAGGTGCACTGAAAAGATTCCCCCTTGTAAAAATACGGGACTCGTTGGTACTTGAAAGATATTCCTTGTCAATTTTAAGAAATGTCGCAATTTTACTGTCTGTTTTCAGAATTATTTTTTAATAAATTGTTTACATTAATTAGTAATAGAAGATGATGTTTAGCGCAAAGGATTCGCCTTCAATTTAAACAAAACGATATTTGACCGCATTCCTTTATTTTTCGACTTTTCCTTATAACTTGAAAACGAAAAGTTTCCCCAACATTCCCTATAATCACTGAAAAGGGCATTGAATAAAGTACCAAATGAATAGTTTTCAAATTTTTTTTTCAAAATTTTGATTAAAAAAATGAAAAATAAATAAATAAATAAGTGTCAAAAATATTATATTATACATCATTAGAAAGGAATATTTTTTTCCTATTTTTTGGTATCAATGGCATTCCGATGTGTTAAAAAAAAGACCCAAATGGCGCAACATAAGTGAATCCGGCCCACTGTGCGTCGGCTCGTCCCTGCTCAAGACGATCGCGCGGAGGGCAGAACCCGAGATGATAGAGGTGAGAGCGACCGCGATTGCCGTTCGGCCGAAATTGTTTTTGCGCGCTTTTTGCGCGGATACCAATACGCTTTGCGGTTAAGTGTCGACGGGACAAGAAACGGAAGTGCTATTGGTCCGGTGCCCCTTGGGGAGCGATTCGTTTTCCCGTTTCTATCGCTAGCTCCGTGATAAATCGCGCCGGTGGCCAATAGCGTCGTAGCTCGTTCTTACGTTCCCTTTGCCAGGATCGTTCTTGTCCCGAGCCATAGGAGAGGCGAGGATTTCGAGTCGAACGGAGCGCGACGTGGTGAACAGCGCAGGTAGCAAACAACGCGCCATGGTCTATTTCTATTCCGAGACAAGCAGACGGAGTAATGGTCCCGGTAAATCTGAGTATATTTATGTTACGGAGACTCTATGGAGATAAAACTGTAGGCAGTAGTGAGTCTGCAAGGACCCGACGCGAGGGATGCCTGGAAAACCACAGGAATCGAAGGTAACGCGAGGCCTGTAAGGGATCTACGTAGGACAAGCGGAGGGGTAACCACTGGTAATTCGATGGGAACGGCTATTAGTCAATCAAAGCGTGGCACGACACGTAGACCGGTAACGCGCGGGTCGAGGGCGGACGAGGGTGGCGACGGCGGGGGAGGCGAGAGAGAGCAAAGGAGAGGAGCCAGGAAGCGCGTTAATGGTTCTCGTTCTCTTGCGAAATGCAACGAGCATTCAGCTGCCTCGACGGCCGCCCGTCGATGGCGCCTCACCTGCATATCAATGCACCTTCCCTGCTCCCTCTCTCATTTGCATACTCGACCTCTCGGTCGGGCCAAGGCGCAGCCCGACACCTTTCGCGCCGATAGCCGTCGTACCTCTCGCTGGATACATCCGAGAGGGGACTCTCGAGAGGATTTCCCAGTCGACGACGAGGACGGCGTAACCGATCTCCGCCGTCCCCCGGCTCGATAGCCCGACGCGAACGGAGGAAAGAGGCTCGCCCCGGCTAAGATTGAATTTAAATGCCCGTTGAAAGAGAGGTAGCGAGGAAGGAGAAAGGTCGTATGTACACAGGTTAGCCCGGAATACACAAATACCGAACCGCTCGCCGGGATCTCCCCTTTTACACTTACGATCTTCCTCCCTCTCGTTCTCCTCGCCCTGTCCCCCGTGCACAACCGGCGACGACGGAAATCCGGGAAACAGTCGCTACGGAACGGCCACGCCCATTCGGCGTCGCCTCGAATTGGCCACGATGGCTGGGGAAAATTAATTAGATGGAATTTCAGCGGGGAAAGGATGTTTCCTCTCGCCTGGCCCTCCGATAGGGACGAGCGCGTAGGACGCCCCGAAGCATCAGGAGATTGAAAACCGTGAGCATGATTGTTCGTCGGCCAATCGAGGTTGTCGCTGTTAGCGCACCGGAGTTGGAGACCTGGTACCTGTAAAAAGGTAGCTGTGGTTGGTGCGACTTGTACACAGATTCTACTGTGAAATCCTTCGTTCCCGAATAATGGCCCCGATCAGCAATTGTCCCGTCGAGTCTCGGAGGCTATAGTTAAAAAGCTCACCGAAGCATCGCGAGCGTCGCGGTGCCGTTCCACTGATTCCTCTGGCAAGAGGCTAGAAGCTCCGTTCTTGGCTGTGGGGACCCTCAACGGTCGAAACGTGGCTTTAATTCTGACGGATCTTTTAATGGGAAAAGGGGTCGGAACAGGCTTTCTCCAGGTACGCTTCGGTTACCATCTCGGCGGCTTTCGTTCAAGCTTCGCCCTCCTCCCCAACCTCTTCTCCTTTCTTTCCCGGCTCCTTGGCGGCTTGATTTCCGCGCGGAAAAATGTCGAGGATAATGCAGAACAACATCGCCTGACCGAGTATGATTCAATCTTCCTGGCTACTCCAACCTGGCTGCCTCAATTTTACCTAGCAAGGTGTACCGCCGTTGCTCGCAGCGAAAATATTCGGATCTCAGCTGCGCGCTAAGACTTTGCCACTCCGTCAAGCGGAATGAGCGAAATCAGTTATTATCCTTTTACGCGATGTCTAGATCCGACTGGTTTTTCACTCTAGAGTCAGCGATCCTGGGCGCACTTCGCAGGTATTTCTCACGGAGATTACATTGTGCGCAGGGTGTCTTATGGTACGAAGGAAGCAGCTAACAAAAGGTTGGCGTCAGCGAGGACAGTGAGACGCGACAAGAGTTCCTTGGTTGCTGCAGGTATGTATATACGTGCTTTTCGAAAACACTGTGTCTCGTTAAGAAGTTCGCGAGCCGGCACGCTCCTACGAGAAGTCGATCTGGAAAGTTGGCGCGTACATAACGCCCATAAATCCGAATAAGAATTATTTATAGAACTCAGCGGATCCGTTACCGAGTTGCTCTCGGGACCGAAGTTTCCTCGACAATCTGACAAACCTGATGCCCACGGCGATACCCTTTCCTGGCTTCGTCCGGGATGTTATTTCCGAATTGCACAGAGGTCGGGGGTGTTCCGTATTCAAAGTTAAAATCGAGTTCGAAAGTGAATAAACGTTAAGTGTAGGTACGAGGCAGGGAAGTATCCAGAAGAATAGGAAAGAAACGTGGAGTGGACCGAAGACATCGCATCGTCGAATCCATAATTCGCTTCTTACTCCTAAGAGAATTAACCTGGTAGAAAGTGGAGCTGTAAAAATGTAAGCTCCGCCTGTTCTCTCGACGCTTAGGGGGATTCACGGCTGCAGCGACGGGCGCAAATTGTCTTGTTTGATGTACAAAGAGACTCTGAATGGTGTTGACTAGCGACGCTCAAGGATTCCTAATGGTAGAAGAGAACGCAGGCTACAGGTACCTATACAGCTGCCTCGCTTGAGATGTCGTCATTATATGCTCTACGATAGCAAAGCATTGTTTGTCACTGCTGATTGTCCGCCGTTGTGCCACTCTTCCGTCGAAATTGCTACCCCAGTTCTTCCAGCCTGCTACGAGTGAACTTCCCCCGCAGATTTTCCGAAACTATTCCCAGCCGAGGATATCAGGAACCGCCTCTAGCCTCCGACCAACTGAAACTCGAACGTATTAGGAGCAACGGCCCGGATTTGCCCTGTTAAGCACCAACTAAAGCTTCTCCCCTGCCGCTAATCCGAAAACTTGGAAGCTCTGGCTGCGGTGGACAACTTGCGGCCAGGAAAAAAGCCACCGCACCTTCGATACTTCGTAAAGTGACCGCCCAGGACATTGTTTACCGTCGACGCTTTGATCCTATCTGGATCTATTAACGGGGACAACGAAGAGCGAGCCTCCTCTTCCCCGGGAGGGTCTATTGACTAAATTAATACAAGTCTCGGGACTCCCTGGGCAGGAAGGAGCGATGGGCGGAGGAGAAGAGTGGAAGTTGTCGGAAGGGAATTAATAAATGACGTCGGAAGAGGGAGGAGCGGCTAGCCGGGCGTTTCTTTTCACGGGGGCGAGGGGAGGCATGATTTCTGGAGGGAGTTCGAGATGGGTCTGAGAGGATCAAAGTTGGTTGCGATCCAATTCACGGTCCAAAAGCCTTCTCCCTCCCGGGAGACGACTTTTCAATCCGGGAAAAATAGCAAAAACAAATTTATTTTCATGAAAATGTTTCCCGACATCCGTTTCTCTCCGCGCGTCTCGAGACAGCCGCCTCGAGAGCAGGCACAGATCGAAGCAGGAGGAGGAGTAAAGAGCACGCGACAGGTCTGAGCATTCTTCTATTACTCTCAATGTCCTCTACTTTGCACGCTGATGTCGCCAAGGTTCTCGCAATCAGCGTCTAATTACGTGAAAATGGTCAGCTTGGACAATGGGATTTCAAAGATCGATGGTGACGCTACTGTCTAAAAAGATGCACCTGAATATCTATCACTTACACAGATGCGGGGACGTGGATAATGAAGAAGGGACGTGCAAAGTGACGAGATTTTTCATTATGGTAATTTCAACCCTGGAGTTATGTTCTTCAAGGAATTCCAAATAAACGAAACGGAAGAAAGTTTTAACCGAAAGATTAACGACGTTGGGCTGCGATTCGAAAAATGCAGTTACTGCCTGGATTTCTTTTTCGATCGCGAGGATTCGACCTCCCACAAATATTTTAAACCTCCAATAAAGGCGCATCTCGCGAGAGCCGTTGGATCTTATCCGCTAGACCAAATGAGGTCCGTCCACTCTGTCGAAGAATGCGCGGGCCGAATAGCCAAGATAACTTTCGATCCTGGCGAGCACCGGTTGACTTCATCAACCCGGAGCACGTGTCAGAGAGTATCCGAGAGAGCGTCGTTCTTCCGCTCAACGACGAGCTTCGACACGAGTAGCGAGCCATCAGGCAGGGAAGCAAAAGGGACCATTAAAGAAGATGAAAGCTTAAGCGCTTCGAATCCTTTCCACGGACTTGTCGAGCTCCCTGTCCAAAGTTACCGTAACTGATAACGTTCGGCAAATAGAAACGTTCAACAACGGTAATTTCATCCCTGGAATTTTAATCAATTCCAACAATCTACCGTCCACCATTTAATGAGAAATATTTTCATGGAAATTTCCACTTGTTGGGGCTGATCAAACGTGCGCATTCCTCTGTTACGCTCATATTGCTTTAAAACGATTTTAAAAATATCCATTAAAAGGTCTCGTATTGTTTCGCCATGTGTTTACTGAGGACTCGTAGAAAAATTCGTTGGAAACCAATGCAAACGTATCTACCATTACCGAGTACCTGTGCGACGAAAAAAGTAAAATGGAAAATTTGATGTAACTGTTGGGAAATTTTTTATTAGTGTACATCTGGAGCGATGGATCGTTTGGCAGCATCAGGAAGGCAATTTCCCAAGGGGTAAAAATTCAAATGACTTTATAGAATGATTACAGCCATTACCTCAAGATGCTGAAGGGTGTCTTTCATCCTCTGAAGTGGGCCTGCCAAGGGTGTACTTATGTAACGACATAATTTGTGGGCGAACGGACGGTCATGAATCTCCTAACACCTGACGCAACGGGTCAGCGTGTTCGTCCTTTCGCGCCGGTCTCTCTGGGTGTTTTTATTTAACCCGCGATCCATCCTGGCAGCAGCCGAACGCTCGTGTCTGCCGCAGTTCATTCGTTTCTCCTATGACTCGAAGGAACGGATCACTTTGAGCCGAGCTTCCGAGTCATTTATAGACGGGAAGCTTTTCTTGGAAACTGTGAAGCCCTTCTAGCATCACTGATATGCATATTTCAGGATTACCACTACGTGCGGGGAATTATATCGAATATGTATTTGTCCTGATTGAAATATTCATATCATGTGTGCAGTATATTTAGGATAAGATTGCTTCTATATCTGAAATGTACCTACTATCCCCGAATTATGCAGGCTCTGACATATCTGGAGCAACCTCAATTTCCAAATTCCTCAAGTTCAATGGCATCGGTGCTCTGTACACCGTAATCCACGACCCGTAGCGCTCGATGTACCAACAACGAATTATCTGGCACCGGATGCAACGTCACACTCGCGGGTTACCGCACCAGGCCGGCCACGATTTAATGCAGCTTACCTATCCGCGTTCGTAAACATTTACGCGAACTGAAATTATTGGTTTGCCGATTCGGCCGACAGAAACGCCCCAATCCCACTATCATACATTGCAGCCTACGTTACATAGCGGTCTCTCGTATTGCCCTGCGCCTCTGCCGCATGAAAAATTGAATTACGGCGCTAGGTGAAAATATGGGGATTTCATTGACTGGGAAGATGTATCTCCGATCTCCTGTTGTCAAATGTGATTCATCGCCCTGATATTTTTTCACCGTCTGTTAGTTGAATATTCACGAATAATCTCCCTCGTAGCATGTACACTGTACAGTTTAAACAAGTGTTTCTCTCCGATTGGCGTGAAAATGAAAAGTAGTGTAAGGTTGAACTATGTATATCTCACGTCTTCCAAGCTAACGGAAGGAAAGCTTAGAGAAAAATACTATGTAAAATATGGATTTATGAACTCCGTTGATACACGCAATGAAACGGCGACGCGGTGCTTGCGTTCCGCGGACGTTTTTCGCCCGCGCGAGCGAAATAAGCAGAAATCACATGCCTTCAAAGGTATCGAAGGCGCAAAGGCACGTCGCAAATTCTACCCTTGCGCCGAGTTACTCGAGGAGTTTCGAAGCGTAGGCATCCAGACCCCGGTTCCCTCGTCGGCTCGAGTAGTCAGAGGCCGAGTCGAATTCAACACCGGCAATCGGAGAAACAATTTTCTCGACTCGTACCTTCGCCCGTACGAAGGGCAAAGGAAACAGCTATTTCTCCGGCGAAAATAAGGGTGAAAGTTTCGGCTTTGTGACGCGCAAATTCTTCCGCTCCCCAACGCGATTGCACGCGCGATTTACGCGCGGGAAGGCGGCCCCCGGTGAATTGAAGAGGAATTCCGCCGAGTGCTATATTTCCCCCTACCTCTGTTTCGATTTTAACGACCCGGCGAAGGGGTTGAACTCTAAAACGACGTTCGTTCCGAGGTAAACGTTCCCGAAGCGAAAACTATCGATCAGACTAATGGTCGTGGAACGTTCTACAGAGGGCTGACGCTTATTGTACTCATTTCGACGGCGGAAAGTGGTCACAGCCGTATGTTTGGCAGCACTCTTTCGTGGACCATTCATGTCCCGTTTCTGTCTGACCCTCCAGCAGAATTTTCTTTCCAGCGTAGAAGCCCCTCACGCGCCTGCTTCCACATTCCAATCTTTCTTTCACGCAGCGTGCCTTCCGTTGTCCAGGAGACCGCGCGACGCTAAAAAGGCTAGCATGACGAGTTAGCCGGTCTAGCGTCTTCGAAATTAGCGTCACGCGGTATCGCTGATGACAACGCGGACGGGGATGGGAAAACCCCGAGCGTACGCGTACACCACCTTGGAGAGCGCTGCTCTAGAATATCGCCAGTGTAACCGACGCTCATCGATAAATCCTCCCTGTAGAACCGATATTCATTGAATTCATTCCTCTGTAACAAGATGAACGATTACCGTGGATTTAAGAGGGGAAATCAATCGTGCAGGTCGATAGGCGAGCGAACCGTTAGATTTATACGTCGGCGCTCGGAACCGTTTTAATTCGCGAAAGAGCGTAACGCGCAATCGAATAAACCTCTACGTCGGAGTACGAAACGTTTCGATTGCCCTCGAATGGTATCGTTAATTTTTACGCGCGAACCTCGCGCGCCACGGTCCCCTCATCGCGGAGGGAAAACGCGTTGGCAAAAACGCTGCAAGTAACGGAAACGCGTTCCCGATCGCAGCTACGCGGAGAGCAAAGTAAAAAATCGCGGACAATGGCGTCGTAAAACGGTCTGGTAACTCGACGCCATCGTCGGACAATGAAATTTTAATTGTCGCGTAAAAACAGTTTGACTCCCGCGGGAAGAAAAAGTCATCGAAATAATTAAAGCCCCCGTGGAAATTCTGCGCCAGCCGGGGCAAAACGAAAACAGAGGATAAAGGGGGGGGGGGGGGAGGACAGTGAACTAGAACAATAATTGTCGCACCGTGTCTTTTATCCTCCGATTCGATCGTTACGCCCGCGACAAGCTTTTATTTTCAAGCGTCGCGCGTTAGCCTGTCCTTCGTCAAAGGATCCAGCCAACGGGAACACTTCTGTGAACAATGTGTTCGCTGGTTCAGGGTTCATCGTAACCGGCGCACAGTGGGGCAAAGTGACAAAGTTTGTGTCAAAATCAAAGATGTTTTGATAGAAATGAGATAGAGCGATGATTTTTTTTGTAGGTTAAAGCTGAAACATTGCAGAATAAGGGGAAATTGCCGAGATTATGGTACGAACGTTTTTTCACCGTGAACATCTGTGTTAAACTTGAAATTTTTCAACAAAATTGTGATTACTCCAATACCATGCACGGTAGGATTTTTTTCTTGACATGTTGTACCTCATTTCCTGTAGATTTTGTCACGCTGATTTCAAATCCGTTCGCAAAATTTGTCTACTACCTCAGGATTTTGAAAAAAATCGATTTATGTGAAAGACTAATGAAATCATATTTTTTTCGTTGAAATGATTTGATAACCCACTGGTTTGAAGGCATATTGTATTCCCATATATGGAACACAATCAAAATAAGAATAATGAAGTATTTGAATGTTTTTAGTTACTTACAAAGCACTTCACATCTCGTGATCACTTGACGTATCGCTGTCCTGGTCACTGGCACTCTCTGTAGGCTGTGTGTGGCTGCAATGTAATTTAAATTAGATATCTATTTTCCATAATTATATTTTCATTTACACATGAAGTAAGGTAAGTATTTAATCTTTTTAACTTACTTCTCATCAATGAATTTTTTAATTTCTGGTGATACATTATTTTGTTTGTACAACTTTATTCGATTTTTTATTAATATAATTGAAATTTTCGGGTCCGTTAAGTATATTGCTCGATTAAAAACGTCTAACATTCTATTCCTTCGACTATTTTGTCGTGAATGCAGCAACATATTTTTCCTATACAGTTTATGCCAGGATTCATTTGCATCTTCTGAATAGTACGCTATTGGTAGTGGAAACTGTTTTGCTACTTAACCGACCCGAAAATTTCAATTAATATTAATAAAAAAATCGATTAAAGTTGTACAAACAAAATAATGTATCCCCAGAAATTAACCTTTAGGCTGCCGCTATTTTATCGTAAAAATAGGGGTCCTTTTTTTCCAAAAATTTTTATGTATGAGTAGTCAATAGGTCCCGTAGAGTCGAGGGGGTAGAACCGTGCCAATATAGTGGCTATAGCGGCAGCCTAAGGGTTAAAAAAGTCGTTGATGAGAAGTAAGTTAAAAAGATTAAATACTTACCTTACTTCACGTGTAAATGAAAATATAATTATGGAAAATAGATATCTAATTTAAATTACATTGCAGCCACACACAGCCTACAGAGAGTGCCAGTGACCAGGAAAGCGATACGTCAAGTGATCGCGAGATGTGAAGTGCTTTGTAAGTAACTAAAAACATTCAAATACTTCATTATTCTTATTTTGATTGTGTTCCATATATGGGAATACAATATACCTTCAAACCAGTGGGTTATCAAATCATTTCAACGGAAAAAATATGATTTCATTAGTCTTTCACATAAATCGATTTTTTTCAAAATCCTGAGGTAGTAGACAAATTTTGCGAACGGATTTGAAATCAGCGTGACAAAATCTACAGGAAATGAGGTACAACATGTCAAGAAAAAAATCCTACCGTGCATGGTATTGGATTAATCACAATTTTGTTGAAAAATTTCAAGTTTAACACAGATTTTCACGGTGAAAAAACGTTCGTACCATAATCTCGGCAAGTTTCCATTATTCTGCAATGTTTCAGCTTTAACCTACAAAAAAATCATCGCTCTATCTCATTTCTATCAAAAGTTCTTTGATTTTGACACAAACTTTGTCACTTTGCCCCACTGTGCGGCGGCTGACTTTTGTTACGTTTCGCCGCTAGGATTATTGTCATTTCGACTTGTTTTAAAGCGTAGAACCTTCTCCTCGGTTATATCGCGTATTGCGACTCGCAGATGTCCGTGAGGCATAAGTCACAGCATAAGTGAGCCAGCTTAAGACGCTAAAGAAAGGAGCCTAAGTTACAAATAATCCAGAAATACGTCGGGTCGGTCAAGACCCGGCAAGTCTTGCCAGGGTTAATCGAATTTTTATCTAAAAATCCGGCGCGCTTCGCGCCATTTCGAATGATATACCGCGCTCCTCGTTCCCTATCTCGCGGAATCCGTGGCGGTTCTTCTCCCCCGAGCCTGTTAAATGGGAAAGGCGAAAAAAGAGCCAACGCAGCCCGTAATGGCCGATCCGGGGTCGAGGCTCGTCTTATCCAATGATCGATCGCGTCGGATTAGTCGTCGTCGGACGTCGAAAATTTAATTGGGAACGTCGCTGATATTCTTGCCCGCCGCGAGAAACTGTTCCTTTAATTCAATAATATATAACGCCCGATCCTCGCGCCGCACCGCCGCGGAATTAACTGCCATCCGCAATTTAACGAGCCGCCCGGAATAATTTATAAACCGACGGGGCGACCGCATAGTCTAAGCGCCGAAAACGTAGTCGCGGATCGACGGGTTTAATCCGTCTCCCCGAGGGGCCGCCGAGGGAACCGGCTGAACTTTCATACACCTTTGTTACGCGATAATGCAGTTGTGACGCAGGTATCTGGAAAGCAGAGAGGGCTCCAGATATTATCGCGTTTTCGCAATTCAATCATGGTGACATTCCTTTAAAGGTAATCCTTTTACGCGGGGGAACCTTGAATTATAATATATAAAATATAAAGCAATATACATTCGCGGATTAACCGCTGAACGAGACTCGCCGGCGCAAATCCACCAGGATTCGCAACGAGCACTGATCCCACGCGGAAGCATCAGAGTCCCAGGATTGAAACTGAAAAGCGTGTTTCCAATTGATCCAAGAGCACACCCCCATTATCCGAAAGCACCAAACCCCGAGGATTCAAACCGAAAATCGTGTTTCGAGCCGAACAAAGAACATTTCTATTATCGTGCCGATTATTTATCCCGGAAGACGCGAGTGCACCGGTCTTCGGTGCAAAGCGCACAAATCCGCGGCTCTGTCAGCAGTCAGCGCAGAACCACGCGGGATTCGTTGTTCGCTAGGATGATCGGTCTGCCCACAGGAACAACAATTTTATTCCCATTAGCCTGGATAATGCCGCATCGCGTTCGTTTGCGTCGCGCCTAATGCTCCCGGACGATTACGCCGCGATAGCGATAACGCGATCATCGGGTCCAATCATCGTCGCCCAAGCGTCTCCTAATTAATTATTAGCGAGCCGCGGCATTCGCTGTTTTGCAAACTCCGCTCGGTGGTTAGCGGCGATAAGCAGATTAACCGGCTAACGTTAAACAGGAATGATCGACTTTTAAAAGTGCACCTACCAACAACTGCGTCTTTCGTTTCAACGAGCAGCCACGATTTCTTTCTCCCGTGAAACAGTACCAGAGTTTCATAGATCCCAGAAACTATCAGTTTACATTTCAAACCATTTCGACGTTGTGGCCCAGTTCCCCCGGCGAGACTTGTTGAAATTCTGCGAGCTCTCGATTTATCCGACACAGTTCGCAGTTCTCGCGTCAACAGAGCTTCGCCCAGCGAGACCGAACTTTTTATCAAATTCCGGATATCACGGGGTTCGGTCGATAATACTCGCGCGTTCGATTTAATCCGAAATGTTCGCTGGAGTAGAACGACTGAGCGACCTGTGTTTCTCCGTTACGTCGGGCACATCAGTCAGGCGGGCGCTAATTAATGACCATAGTCCCGTTTAGGGTAAAGGCTGAGAAGTGTGCTAGCCGAAGGCGCCGGTGGAACAATCACAGTCGCCCAAAGTTCAGGCTAATCGCGTTGCATAGTTCACAGGCCGATGGCGAAGCGGCAGCTCTCTGTCCGAGCGTTGTCGAGCGCTCGACAAACTTCCGGTACCGACTAATTCGTACCGCAGATTGAAAATTCTCCACCGTTTCCATTGATTCCCGGAGTCCATTTTCCCTCCAGCGTCGAACTCTCGTTAGAAAATTGCTTGCGCGCCGGCTGAAACTTCGCCGGGAGAACTTCGAACTCAGTCTTGTAACTTGCATGTTGAACCAATAACTTGTATCTTGTAAGAGAAATTATTACGGATAATGTATACCCGGCAAGAAGGGGTTCACAATGGAGATGATTTGTTGACAATTTCCCAGCTCCGCGAAAAGAAGTACGAGTGGACAGCGATTTGGAAGCAATTGCCCGCCTCTTTCAGCCAAAGTTCCATCGACGGCTTAACAAGCAGCGCCGCCGCCAGGAATTCTGTTTACAAAACTTGCTCGCCCTTTCAAGGCGAAAAATGTTCGCGAGTAAACGGCGCGGCCGTTCCGACGACTGCAGTTAATTAGGAAAACTTTGGAAACACGCGCGTGTTACGTTATCTGCCAGACGTATTGCCAGCCTGGAGGATGCTGGGGGGGGCGCGTTTTATAACTTCTCCTTTGGCTCGTCGATTTAAAAGTTCAGCCGTTTGCTGGCACCGGTGCTACGATAGCATTAATCAACCTATCGGTGAATTAAAGGCGCGATAAACGTGCTCGCTCGACTGATTAACTACTGTTTTGCGCCGCTCCCTCGAGATTTAATCGATCAGGTGTATCAGCTGAATTGCACTGTTGGATGCAAGCAGGGCCTCAGTGACAAAAGTCAGTTTCGAGGAAAGTATCTGTAAACGTTACGAAGTTAGATATTACTTAGTGAAGTTGTTGTAAAACTGTCTATAATATTTCACAGTTTGATATATTTCCTTTATAGTTGTATTACTACAATCGGAATTATGTAATTAATCAGTGAAATTAACTTTAATTATTGCCCTCTCAGGTCCTTCTTGCATAAAATGGAGAAATATAGAGAAAAATGTTGTCTTTTAACATTACTGTTTATTTCTTTAATATTTGCATAATATTTGAAAAAAATATTGAATATTGAAAAAATGTAGTTATAAAATAGTCATAGGGTGGACGTCCCAATTACTGCCACCTTAAGATTATAACCGAACTTCATTTAATCATTTCGCGTGTTGTGTAACTTAAAAATTGTTTCAATTTGAAACATAATATTATTTAACATCTCTTTCATTAAAAAAAATAGTTTTATGAATTAAATCAGAAGAATGTATTAATAATTAATTAAAATTCGCGAGCGATCCTTGTGTACCTATAACTGTCACCTCAAAAATCATCTTGTCCTAGGTACATATGAGTACATATATTTTTTTATTTTAATGTAAATCAGAATCTCCATTTAATAATAACTATTTTTTGTACCTTTCTTTTTATACGTTACGCTTTTATTACATACAATAAATCAAGTGGCAGTAATTGGGACATATACCCTAGATCGTGTCATGTTCAGGTCGAGTTATGGTTAATTGTTAGTCACAACATTTACCATAGCTCTGTCAATTTTAAATATACAGTACTGAAATTTAGAGGGCATATATAGAAAAGAATGAGGAATTTAATTATCCAGTTTACGCAAAAAGAGCTTGAGTGTTCTGAGACCGTTATTGCATCCAACAATTAATCTTTCACTTTCGCTGCTGATTTCCTTAAGAATAGAGCTCCTCGTCGTATTCAAAAGCTCCATCCAATTTTGAAACGAGAAACGCATCTTGTGACCAAGCTACCTTCGCTGTCGTACCTACGCAACGAACTCTTGTTCTATAGGAACGGAAGTACGTCTCATGATAAGAGCATTGTGCGAGCCTCCGGTGCAGTTTCGATCAATAGACTCGCAATTTGCCGGGACAATTCAGCGATCTTATCTAACAGTCGGTCAGCGTCGACGAGCGCACACGAGCGCAAAAATTAAATACGATCCTGTGGTGTCGTCGCGTTGGTAGTATCGGGCGGTCGCAATTGACGGGGAACATGCTCGGAAACAAATAATCCCTCGGATTCGGCGGGCGCGCGTACACCGGGATGAAATTTATCGAGCCACTTGAATTAAAATCGAAGCCTGCCGATTCCATCTCGCCGTCGTTAAAGCGAACGGTGTCCGAACAAGAATGAACCGGAGGGCCTCGCCCTTTCGAGCTCCAGGCAAATAGTCGAATGAAAAATTTCATACTTAATCGGGCTTTATTGGATTCGCCCTTTAATTCCCGTCTTAATGAAAGTTCCTTTAGCGAATTGAATTTTGCAAGAATGAACCGGGAGGCCGCTCGCTGATGGGATTGCGTGATTCCTAGGCGATCGTAGGGAATTAATTGCGACAAAGGCCAGTAAAACGCCGCTGCTTAGCGCGAATGGGCGGGAATTATTTATAAGCTGTAAGATCCAGTGATTCAGCTGGAAGTCCACGATTTAATTGTAATTATATCTACTGCGATCGTATTAAGCGTCAGGGGCTCGACGTGCTTCGTTACTTTCTCGCTGGATCGCGTCGACGTTTCGCAAAAGCGAGGGAGTCGCCGCTTTTACATTGCTGAACGCGAGAAGTCTTGTTTCCTTATAGATAAAACGTGGACGGTGTCGTTGTTGGCCGTGTCTACCTCGATCACCGGGATCGAAATAGCTCGGTGGGAATCCGGTTGGAAAACGTGCCGCGACTTTCGATCCGATATATCCGATTATAAGCCATCCTGGCGCGGTGTAGTGTATCAGGAGATGATGATCAACTTCCATTAAAGTTATTCACGGTTGATAAAGGAAGGACGGGGGAGAAAGAAAATCATAAATCACGCGAGAGACGTTCCCCCGGCGATGAAACGCATCAGCTCGCTGGTCGTAATTTTCAGTATAAGAGTCGCGAGGGGCGAAAAACATTAGAAAACAGCGTTAAATTAATAAAGAATAAATTCTCGTTCGATAGCGAGCGGGATTTCAATAAAATTCATCTAGATTCCAGATCTTAGCAATCGAAAAGATTGTCGCTAAAATATTTCTATTATAAAGCTTCTAAGTTCCTAAGTGCCTAATTTCGGTGAAATTTCTAGGAAAAAGTTCACGGCGGACGGTCAGGATTCGCAGGACGACCCCGCGGTGGAAGTCAGGCGCGTCGGCAACGTGCTCGCGAAGGGTAGAAAAAGGAGGCGGAATATGCAAAGCTTTTAGCCGCGGCTATGAATGTACGCATTGAAACGAATAGCTTTCACGGCATGACGCTATCATCCACAGATGATATATAACTCCCGTAGAGTTCTGAATACTGCGGACTTTTCTCACGCGTTCATGCGGCAAAGCGGGAGGAACGAGCCGGAGCCGCAGTTTACCGAACCGAACCCATATTCGATATTTTCCTCGCGCCACCATTCCTCTCTGGACAATGTCTATCCCCGAGAACGCTGCTTTCGACCAAGCAGAGGCCACGAATTCCATATCGAGGATACGCCAGCCGTAGACAAAATACATGCGTTCGTTCATCGAAACACATAACAATATACTTTTTTCGGCGGCTTTACAATCCTGTTCCCCTGATCCTCAGCTTTGTACCAGTCACGCGTTCGGCTCTAGCTTCTCTGCAAGAACCGAGAGATCGTGCAAGGAAACATGGATAAAAGTTCAAGGAGAACGTCCTCGAGATGGACGGCCGCGAACAGCGATACTTTCGCGTGACGAATCGACACCGAGCGCGCGAGGGTGTTATCGCTAATTACAGGCGCGCGATCGCGCCCGACGCGGCATCGTATCATTACGTGGTTATCAATTTCGCTCTTGCCTCCGTCGGTGCACCCTCCAAAGCGCTTGGACCCTTATTAACCGTAATTGTACAGTTCTGACGGAGTTGGCCGTTGCTTTCGAGCGACTTGGACCTAGATCCAAGTTCGCGCGCGAACGCTTAAGTCGCCCCACTGGGGCTTGAACGTAACGCGACAATTCGCGGCGAAATTTATCGCGTATCACTTACAATTAGTTAGTTTACATGCACCAGCCACGGAAGAAGTTGCACGTGTCGCGACAGCCAGAGGGAGGTGACACGTGCGTTGAATTAGAGTTCCACGTGTCCGGGCCACGTTTCATATGCGAGCCGCGCGTCCACGTTTCCTTCGGGTATACGTGTTAGCAGTTTTCGGGAAAGCTTCGTCCGCGGGGCCGTAAACGGGGAACGTGTCCCGCCGAGGCGTTTCGCGCCGAAGGAACATCAGGAAGAAGTAAAAATCGACGACTCTTGGCTATCCCGTTCGATGTTTCCGCCTTGAGGCTTGAGGCCTGTCGGGGGAGGCCTTGAGATCTTAATCGGTCCATTTCGATCGTCGACATAATTGCTCCTGGCTTAAAAAGAAAGGAAGCACCGACGATGATAGCCAGGCAGATTCTAGGATCCTAATTAGGACTTGGTACATTGGCCACAAGTTAATTCGTTTTTCTTCCATTACAGACGGCTTAGATTTCCAATTTACGCACTCGCTCTGGAATCAGGGAATTTCATTTAAACAAAATTGTCCGCCGCTACTGGCGAGCATTAGACCGCGTCCGGAAAAAATTAATATCTAACCAGATAAACGGAGGAAAATATAGGAGGTCCGATAAAACTGCGGCAAACGTTCTTTGGCACTTAATGTCCGGCGTGTAATTTACCACGAGTTCGAGGTAGTTAACTTCCACTTTGAAGTACCATGGGCTGGGAAATTAGCTATAAACTCGAGTTTATCTGTAAACTTTTCTATCCTCCCGGTAATTATTATTTTTAATTAACTATCGCATCGGAATGGAGAGAGAGCGAGAGAGAGAGAGAGAGAGAGAGAGAGAGAGAGAGAGAGCGACTTGGACGGAAATTTCGACGGGGGACGTAATTAAACGTGAAAGTTACGCACGCGGTCGAGTCGGGCGTCGTGGAGGGTTGCTGAGGCGTTGCGGCGGAAAAAAAGAGCGCGCACGCAATCTTTGGTCGCGGATATCCAGACCCTACACCGGCATTACTATGCGGAACCTAATGAGATACAGAAAGCAGCTCCAAATTCTCCGAGTCCCAATTAAACTCTCATAATGACTGTCTTCCTCCATAGGATTTAAACGGAGAAGACGAGATCCCTGTGAGCGACCAACGGCCACAGGCATATACCGCCTCGATCCTACGCAACTAGACGCGAAATGGGGCTGCGATGAGTCATCGTGATCGGTATGGCGAGCCGTAGAGCCGGACGAGAGGACAGGAACTGGACGAGACAGGAGTCGAAGCTCACGGGAGATCGAATTCTCGCCGCGTCTGCGGATTATTACGAGTCCCTACGCCGGGGCTGGAAAAAAAGAGACGAGAGGCACCGTCGGCGGACAGCTCTTCCGTCCATTATCGACGATCCTGGCTGCATATACGGCGCGAAACACGTCCTGAAACCGGTTCTCCCGATCGGTTCCACGAACCGCATGCGCCATCGGATCCGGGTACCCACACGACTCCATCTCCGCCTTCTTCTTCTTCTTCTTCTTCTTCTTCTTCTTCTTCTTCTTCTTCCTCCTCTTCTTCTCCTTCGTCGTCTTCTTCTGCTCCCTTCCATCGCGTGTACGTGTGCGCGAGAGCCTTCTCCTCCTCCACCGGCGACTGCAGGCTTCTTTCCTGCCGCCGGTTGCAGTTGGAAGCAGCGACTTCCGCAAGTCGCGCGCGGATGTGGGTTGGACCGGACTCGCGCTTACCTACGCCATATTTTAGGTGTTAGGCGCGTCCGTAGGTAGGGCTGCGGGTCGAGCATGCATCATCGTATTATCGCCTCTGCCGAACTTGCCTTTTACCGAGCAACGATCGGAATTACGACGTGTCCAATGCGCGCCCCACCATTCACTGCGCGCGTACTCTTGCGACTGCGGACGCGCTCGCGAGCGAGAGGGTTACAGCGCCGGATTCTCTACTGCAGATTTTTGGACGCTTGATCTTGCTGCGACTGAGGAGACGTATCTGACAACACGTCACAGTTCGTGAACAATATCCCGGGTCTTACGGGATTCGCAGTGGGATCAAGCAAAATTTCCCTGCCGGCGAAACAGTTTTATAGAAACTCGAGGCGAACGGTACACCGGGAGGAAGTTTCTCCAAAGGAGAGGCTGACGTACCTACGGTTACCGCGAGACGCCATCCATCACCGAGGCTGATCGTCGGCATGCATCACGTATTTTTCGAGGCTCCGTAAGTCGGAAGCGTGCACCACTCGACGCGCGGGTTTTATCGCGAGCATTAGCTTCGCCGCGCTCGGCCCCATACGTGACGCCGTTCCCAGAGCGCAGATCAGTCAACTATCAACTTTTTAATGCCCGAACGTCGGGCTGACGTTCCACGAAATACCCGCGGACGGGTCTCTTTTAAATTGCCCTGACGGAGGCTGTCGAAGTCTCTCATGGCTCTGGGGCGGGATGACGTCGTATAAATCGGGTGGACGAAAAAATTCAGCTTCGCGAGCGAGGCAACGCATAAAACCTCTAAACGAGGACAGTTAAAGCGAAGTTCAGCGTCGCGACGCGGGCCAAGGCGTCTACAGCAGACCGAATAAACTGTACCCCGACGATTTTCCAGCTTTTTAAGGGACATTCGAGAGGAAGGCGGACCCGAAACTTTTCCACCGAGTTAGCGTGGCTACATTGTCGACTGCCCATTGCATACGACGAAATAGCGGTAATCAGGCTTTACTGTAGGTTTAAGAAGGCTTGTGAAAGATGCAGCCTCGGAGGGCTTTAAATTGTGCGACTCGTACAACTGGAAACTCCGAAATTCTGATGCAATCTATTTTCCTCGTACAGCGAAAAATTGATGCCTCCATGGATATTGCAATACCCGCGTGTATTGGCATGCATGTAATAAAGGGTTTATAGAAATTTTCTACGTCGGTGTTTCAGCAAAAACTTCACTATTTGACGTTCAATTTTGCACAATCGAGAACGACGCGAATATCTCGCGAACGTATTAACTGGATTTCTAACATTCTGAAGTTTAGGATGGGAAAAATATTTCACCAGCAATTTTGTACGGTTCGGCGATGTAAATCGAAATTCGATGTACATACATACAATGCAGTCGGAAACAAAAATAGTGCGGGGTAGAAGTAGAATTGGATGAGCGTGAATGCGGCTGTGTGAGATATAACTTTTATTGGTAGTCTGCAATGCGTAACACGAGGAACAAATGGATTAATATTGATTTTTGGTAGATAAAATACCGAGAAATCTAGTGAAATTCTGTGTGCGCGAAGGGTTTCGTGAGAATCGCAAAAGCTTTGCTGTGAGAAAGGTTTGCTGAATTCGGAAACATGTAGAGGAAGTGCAGCATATTTGGAATACTGTTGGTAATTTGGAATACCGAAGTATCTAATAAACTACTAACGCTATTTAATTTGTAACACCGTAGATTATAGGGGCTAATGACCTCTTAACTAATGACATTTGTGGATGAACCGCAATTTTTACATTTTCGACTTAATCTGCAGAGGAAGAAAACGTCAATCTGCAAAACTTTTTCAGCGCGTATTCAATCGTTCCAATCATGGTTAAAATATGTCAAAACTTTAGTGTTAAACACTTAATCGACTCATTTGCATGTTCCTTCTATGGTTCCGTGGCAGTTTTGCGATAATTTCGAGAATACAAAGTGTGACATGAAATTTTCGGTTTCGATGCCATGTGGTTAATTCGGAATACCGAAGGTGAAGGTAATTTGGAATATTCCAAAGCCTACCGATGCTTTTGTTTCACGCGTAATGGATACCACCGCGTCAGTTTCATCTGTCACCTGTATAACCTTTTAGGAGCATTTGTGTAAATAATGTCTTATAGACATCTACATCTTCAAGATTGGTAGAAACGTGTGAACCAAGAGCGAGTGCAGTATGTAACCGTTCTTAGCATTTTTATAAATATTCTGGTATACATATCTCCTCAAAATATCTATATGTTTTGTTTAAGTTTATAAAGTGAAGGTAAATTGGAATACCGGTATTCCAAATTACCTGCACCTTAACGAAATCGATACTTCTTGTCATTTTTCATTCAAACCAAAATTTCAGTTACTTTTTGTTTTTTATTTTTACTGACACTCAGAAATATGAAAGTTTATTAGTTTCCCTATGATATTATGTAGTTTAATTTGATCCCATCCTCTGTCGTAATTTTTTATTCGTCTTAAACAAACTGGTATTCCAAATATACTGCACTTCCTCTACATTGCAGGCGAGGGTGCTCTTGGGAGCATTAGACATTGCGTACAGCGAGACGTCGCGTTCAATAATGAATGTTTACAGTGGCTGCAGCAGTCAGGCCCGAGAAAATTATAATCCCTCGTTGTCTCGGCGCTCTTGCCTCGTCGCTTACGCCGGAAATTTATAAAACCGAGAATACTGGGCGCGGATTAATTTATAGCGGGCGCTAATGTTGCGGTAAGCATTATACCTTCGAGAAATGGGTCTCTTCGCCCGACGAATACCTTCCTCCATAGTCTGCGTCCCCAATTCCCAGCGAAACTTGAGATATAGTAACACGATCGTCTGGAATATTTTAGAACTGAGGTGGTGTGACCCATATATTTAATTGGTCAATTGGTCCCATCCACCATACACTAAGAAATCGCAAAGAGGAACTATCTTATCGCACTATTACAGAACGTATTCCCGCGCAATCTCTACACAAACAATTCTAAATTAAAGTAACGGAAAGATACGGCCCATAAAACGATGACGACGATGGTTGCACGACTCTCGCCAGAGCGAAACGTTCGTTCCAGTAGTACGAGTCAACGATATCGTCGAGCGCGATTCAAGTCCCTCAATGACCCGACGCCCCCCGCAACTGCTCTCGCAATTTCTACACGGGGACCCGTTCCACGGGATGTTCCGCGAGATTAATTCCCGAATTGATAACAAGACGGAATAATACCCGGCTTAGCTCGACCGAGGATGCAGTGGGGCGCGCGATCACCGACTAACCAAATTTTCCGTTCTTCCTGCCGGCGCGCTGCAGCAAAGCCGGCAAATGTTAACAAGTGAACGAGCCCGGCCGCGTACCCTGCAAGACACCGTGTATCGTTACACCACAAAAGACCGGCTTAACCGTGCTACGCCTGCAGGTGCGCCCACAGCGAATTTAGGTTAATCGTTCTGCCGACTAATCGTTAGATGTATACCATTTGTGCAAGTAGCAGGGAAGGGCTCGTAAAGCATGCTCAACACGAGCCGCGCCATGGCAAAGCCACGAGACGTCATCGATCGTTTCATCCCCGCGATCGGCGGATCGTTTATCTCCGGGGAGCCGAACATCTCGGCGAGGCAGCCCCTAAAATTTCGGATTTCAACGGTGGATTTCGACCGCTCGGTCGTTCGGTTAACCCGTAAACGCTTGCATAAGAGTTTATGACTTAATTGCCCATACTAACGGCGCATAATAGCGAGGCGGAAGGAGAGTCTTAATATCTGCGACGATAATGCTGGGAATTGAGATTGGAGTTAGCGGTGATTCGACTCCATTAAAATTGGTCTTTGGCTCTCTGGTGTTTTAAGCGCGCACTGAATTTTCTTTTATAGGCCGCGAACAGACAGCAGCGTGCTTATGACTGTGACCGTGAGAATCGAGATTCGAACGGGTCTCAAAGCAAAGGTTTTCATATACTTAAGTACCGGGAATGAATTATAATCGTACACCTGTTTTTCTGATTGAATTATGTGCCATTGGATCTAAAACACTGTGACGACTACGCTAATGCACGGTCCACCGTAAAAGCCCGTCGAGTATCGCGTTATCTAACAACGGAAGTAGAAAGTCAAACGTCTAGAAATTGATCGTACCTACGCGATCCGTGTGCTGGAGGAAGATTAAGGAAAGTGGCCATCGAGTCTCAGAACTGGGAGCTCTCTGGCATGCGATAAGAATTGTTCCGAATGGAATTCTTCACGGCGAGAGATTTAAATGAGCCGTTACACGATCGTAGCACGACTGGCCATTCGGTAAAGGGACAAATTGCTCCTACCACGGATTATCGAGAAATATTGCCTCACCTTACGTAATTCGACTATAAGATGGGCTAGGAGGAAGCTGGTACACGTGTACTTAATTTATTTTAACTGTAATGTCCACGTTATATCCTTAAGCTTCTGGAGATTTCCACTCTATTCCTCGTTATTATGTATCAGAGTTAATTATACAGTATATGCAGCAAGATAAACCCGCTTATAGAGGTCCATTCGCACGCAGCGTTGACATAAAGGTTGAAACCGTATCTGCAGCAGTCCGTAATGAGGGAAATCCTCTTAAGTAGGTACTCTGCAGCTTTGATATTTTAAGTAACCTGTACAGTATTGGCGCATGTACCAAATCCGTAGCATCTGATAATTGACGGTTTCGAATCGGGCAGGAAGATTTCTCCACGGTTCGCCGGTTCACGAACCGAAGTGATAAGCAATGAAGGGCGCAGGATACCGCTGCTGGCCCATAGCCACCGGAGCGTGTAATTTTCATTGAACCATGCATTTCCACGTACCCGATCTCCTGTGCATACACTCGTGCATCCATCATTTCTTACGATACCCACGCATTGCTAAGGTTCGTGTTCCCGCAGTTCCCGCGAGATCCGAAATCCCGTAGCGTTCCTTTGTTCGTTTTCATACGTGATTCACGCTTGGCCGAATCGAATGCCCCGAAGAAGGGAAAGAAGGGCAGAATGCATCGTAGAGAGGTGTGGGTTTTCCTCGCAACGGCTGACCCGTGGGTGTAGAAGTAGCTTCGCCGTATGCATTCCAAAGAAAGCGAAATACAGAGGCTCGAGATTCCTCGAGGACCCCCAGGGACGGTGTGACGGGGGAGAAGAATGGGCAAAAATTGGTTAAAACGTGTCCGTAGCAACTGATACGATTCCCATAGTACAGAGTCACGACTTGGGCACGAGGGATTAACCCCTGGCGCTCCTGTGTCGACGTGAATTCGATGTTGTGTTTCGTTGCAGCTGATCCTCTGTCGAGTCTCGCTGGACACTGAGTTTCATGGCAGTTGTTGTGTACATGTTCCAGTGATCCCAGGTTATACTTCCCCATCAAATGGCAGTGATCCAACGAGAGTAACTTAACACTGATTTCTACGGCGATTAGCGGGATCTTCGCGCGATGCATGTCCCTAAGAAAATCCTTTTTCCCACGCTACGGGAGCTTCCAACATCCAAAGGAACAGACCCGCGACGCGGCTCGACGGACCAGCGAAATTGATCGTACCCGTGCACCGTTTATCAGCGCGCAGGTATCGCCGTAACGCGCGCGTAATGCATCCACGGGGTCGATACCATTAATTGTCCGAAAGAGTCGTTCCGACGTAATTTATCGGGCTGCTCGGATTAACCCGCAATGAGGCATTGCGTCGCTGCTTGCGTTTGCATTAACCGATTCACAATATCCCACGGTGACGTTTCCCGCAAGATACTCCGCTGCGGAGGAGGCGGAACGAAAAGAGGAGGGTCCGAGTCGGCGGGGGTCATGAAAAGGGAAAAAAATCGAGGCACCTTTGAAAAGAAGCGGCACAGGCCGGGCGCCGCGATTCGATATACTTAGGGGGTCGTTGTACAGGAATAAATCGTCGGTCTTTTCAGCGCGGTCAGCCGGCGCGGCGGTGCATGTTCCAGGAAACGAGAGCTGAGCACTTACGTGCTCGTAATGCGGCGGATAAGGGTGAGGAGAGCATGACCGGTATGCGCTTCTTCGTGAATCTAATCCCCGAAGCGCTGAAACGCCGCCCACGCGAGCCGCGCGATGCATCGCGAGATTTTCTCGCGAACGGCCACGCTCTGGCCCCAGAGAGAGAGAGAGAGAGAGAGAGAGAGAGAGAGAGAGGGGGGGGCGAGGAGAGATAGAGGATCGAGGGAAGGGAAAAGACGACGATAATACCGGTTTTCAAGGAGGCAGAGGCTGAGGGCGGCGGAAGTGACGTCACATAGGGGGCCACACGCGCACATCGCGCCGTACAGCCTCTCAAGAGACAATGACCCATCCTGCCCTCCCCTCAGCTCCCCGCCCGGGCCCGTCTTGTGTTCTCCAAAAGCTACTCGCGCGAGCTTTCGAAGAGAGGTCTTCCGGGGTCGCCTCGAAACAGTCGAGACGCGATCGTTCGGGTCACACGAGTCTCGAAACGATACGATTCCACTGACTGTGATCAGGAAAAGCGTGGATGACTCGAGGGTGTCTGATCCAAGTCGCTCTCTAAATAAAACTTTGCTCTTTCTCCAATCTCTCCCGCCCCTCTGTCGTTCCTTTCATTTCAGAAGCCAGTCAATTACGGACGCTTTACCAGCGAAGTTCCTTTTCGTCTTTCACCAGAGACCCGAAAGGTGATCTATATCACATCCCCCTTTGTCTCCTGCGGAGCCTTTGTCTCCCTTGGTTCGCGTACGCGGAATAATTCCTGGTAGATGTTTAATCGGTTATGAAATTCACGGCTGGAATGTGCGTCGCGCCGTTCCGCAGGTCGGGAGACTTCATTTCCCGGGAACTTACCAGAAAAGTTCCGCTCGGGGGGCTTCTGTGTCGGATAGACGGGCGGGGCGCGTAATAAAATCGACTCGGCGGGAGAAATCGTCAAGAAGTTGAACAGCGACGAGCGGCGAGCAAAAAGTATAATCCCGTTGATGGGACAAGGCTGTGAACTCGTCGCGAGTCCATACTGGAAGACATCCTCCTCTCCCCCAGCCGGGACGGACAGTTTGCGAGAAACAATGCGCACAATCTATCTCGACGGCGCAGACGAGCCCGCTCCCCGCGTTTCAGCAGAGAAATCAAATGAAAACCGAGTACCTGCTTTGAGAACGGAAGTAAAGGCATTCCTTTATATGCTCCGAGCGAATTGCACTTCATCATCTGAAACAGTCGACGCGGAAAACGGCGCACAAAGGATGCTGCAGTTAACAGACAGTTGGCTTGTCTAGCAGCCGGGCTGAAATTAAATATTCAACCACTCGAAGCTGCCCGAGCGGTTAATAATAATAACCTCCAAATTGATCTGTCGCGGGATATAACGTTCCGTTCGTCGTAACGCTATTAAAGTATAGTAGACGGACGAGCACCCTCCATTTTTCTGAGACGAGATCAAAGTGTCTAATCCTTTATTCGCACCTTTGCATCCCTTTATTATTACTAATAATCTCTCCACAGTGAGCGGCATTCACGTTTAAGGGTTGCAAATCGAACGTGCCCGCGAGAACCCATCTTCTTTCCCCGAGCCGAACCGTTTGAACCCCCCCCCCCCCCCCATCTGGCTACCAACCCCTCGTTAAATTTGTACAGCTCAGCCGATCGCTGCACGCGCCTGCACGCGTTAGCGCCAACGTTTGCGTTCGAGACGCGATAATTACACGCGTCGGTGACGCTGGATTTAGGGTCTCCTTTGCGAAGGGCACAGGTGGCCCATGCTTTATCCAAGTCGCGGCTCGAGGGTGGTTGCACCGTGTGTAATTTACGAAGACGAGCGACTTAATGACTGGAACACGCCGATGCGAGAGGGCGAGGCCCGTCCACGGGCATTAAGGATTCATGACGGAAATTCGTACGCGCGGCACGCGTGAACGTTGCCCGTCCGAAACATGTTTTACAGCGTCGCAATCCTCGCCCGGTATCTTGTTGGGCTGCGCTACGTGACCTGTAATTATATGCCGAATGTGACAGCACGTCATTGGCCCGTGGTGTCACTTATGGCCCTGACAGAAATTCCACCGTCCCCGTAGAATTCGAATGTAAATTGGGCTATCATTCGACGTTGCACGCGCCGGAATTTCGATCTCTTGTAACCGGTGCATTTTTATTGCCGCGAGAATAACGAGACTAGGTAATTGTAACGCAGAAACTGGCGAAATACTAACGCGGACGTAATTAAAAACGAGGCGACGAGGAGCGACACCGGCTGCGGTAATAATAAAGAATGAGGGGAAATAATTTATTTCGCGCTTTGATGTTCTCCAAATACACGGTAGACGTGGCGGAAGCATCCGAGTGTTTTCTCTAGCAATTTCTCCGCGAAACGGGGCACTCCGCCGCTACTGCCCTTGCTTCCTGTAAATAATTAAGTTTGTGGACTCCGAAAGAAATCCTTTGTAACTTTCGATCCTGGCGGTTCTCGTTCCACGACGATAAACGCCCGCTTTTACTGGCCGATACTATCGGAGTCCAGTAATTTCGGCATTCGCTTTTGCAACGTGCTGGAAATTCGTAAAGAAGAGCAAACGTTGCTCGGAATACGTTGCAACAGTCGTTTAAGCGTGCAATTCCGAGCGCTCTTCGGTGTCCTGTGCTTCTGTTTGACTTGACAAAATATTAATGAGAACCTGTCGACCCCAGTAGATAAGTAATCGCAATGTTATTCTCGACTCATTGAATATCACGAGTATAAACAGTACATGGCAGGATAAGTACTTACGAGTACTTAGCGAGAAACTGTTTTGCTTCTGTATTGGAAAAATTCTTGACCTAAATTTGAAATTGAAAGATGTAGGTACGTGTGCTTCGCGAGTGTTAGGCAAACGTGGTGTAGTCACGAGCAGCTTGTGCAAATTACCAACATTGCTAAACTGTGCCAAATATCGTACACGCGCGGTAACTTCGATCGCGTGGCAATAACAACTACGTTTTAAGTAAACATTCCCGTAATTACTTATGGCAACGTGTAGCCTTTTAACTTTGCGAGCGTATTGTTGGTTGTAAGTGCTTCGCCCGTCATGGCTGCGCTCGCTTGCCTTCCCTGGTTCATTAGAGGCCGACACGCCCCTGTTAATTCTAGCACAATATTTAAGCAGAGGTTCATAACCATTGAGCACACACATCAACCAAGGGGAATCTTGTACAACATACCACGATCACGAACAGACAAATCTGCCCGGCTTACTTGTTAGTGTTCAACGGTGAGCTGCTTCGGTAACTTTGCTAATTTGATCGCGTTTTCTAGTGGTATTTTTAATTGAAATTAATTAATCTCTTCTTGATAAAACGTGGTTAGGGAAGATGTTCCTTGAACGTCTATAATTCTACTAATATCGGTTTGAAATTGAGGGGCCCAGTGGAAAACAGGCACATGCCACGGTTTCATGATTTTTTTTTTATGATTTTTTATCTAAAAATTTTGATATTTTTTTATGTATGTAGGAAGGTTAGTAATAAGAACACGTTTGATCGGTGACGCGATTTATTTTTGACTGCCCTAACCTCCTCAACTTGTCGCTCGCCTCTTACCGGCGCCACCAGATGGGGCTTCTCTCGCGGCGCTCGTCGCCTCCTCTGCATGTACATATACAACATTCTTCCCTCCTTTATGGAAATCTGCCTGCTCCCAATGGGGTGAAGAATTCCGTCTGTTTCCTCACACGTGTGGATCGTCGAGGACTCGGTACCGCGCCTTCATTCCGAGTTGCGTCTCCCGCTTGTGTCTGTGTTGGTGGTGTTGCCGGTCCATCCGGTGCTGTCGGTTCTCCTCCTTGCTCCCGATTTTCTGGTTGCTGTACCTCTGTCGTCGATCGTTCTGTCTGCCGTTCGTGGTACTGTACGCGTCGTCTGCCTCTCGTTGTTTGTGTCGCTAAAGGACCCTCCGGGTTGAAAGCTCTGATTTGGTCCACGTGTCGCTTGAAAATCTTGCCCCCGTATTCTATCTCGTAGTGGATATCACCCAAATGGGTCACTATTGTTCCCGGGATCCATTTGTCCAATCTGGGGTTGCCAGCGAGGAAATATACTGATTGCCTCGGCTGGAACGCTCGAAACGTTGGTAAAACTTCTCTCGTTTGTCTCTCCGTGATCCTCGTCTGTACTGGTTCAGGTCTGACCAAGTCGAGGCGCGTCCGAATAGTTCGTCCCAGGAAGAGCTGACTCGGAGTCTGTCCTGTGGTAGCATGAGGTGCTTTCCGATATTGTCGTAGGAACTCGTTTAAATTTTGCTGCAACGATCCTTTTGTTGTTTTCATCTTGCGTAGTGAATCTTTTACCGTTTGGACATACCTCTCCGCCTGACCATTCGTGGAGGGATGATATGGCGCGATGCGCTTATGGCATTTAACCCCACTCATTTTCAGGAATGATTCGAATTCCTCTGCAATGAATTGTCTACCGTTGTCCGATACGACTGTGACTGGTGTACCATAGGTAGCGAACAGTTCATCTAGAATTGTAATCGTTGCACTGCTTGTACTCGACACGGTAGGTCTTACCTCGATCCACTTGCTGTACGCATCTACAATGATCAATAACATCGTGCCTGCCATCGGGCCTGCGTAGTCTATGTGAATACGTTCCCATGGTCCTTTCGGGTATTCCCAATGATGCTCTCGAAATTTTGGAGGGCTGTGCGCTCGTTCCGCGCATTCCACACAGGATCCTGCGGCCTGCTCGATCTCCGCATCTATTCCCGGCCAGTAGACAAATGAACGAGCCAAACTTTTCATTCTGACAATGCCCACATGAGCGGCATGGAGATCCCGCAGGATTGCCCTCCTGAGTAACGGCGGCACGACGACTCTGTGCTCGAATACTAGGCAATCCCCCGTTAGGTTGTAATCGCGCTCTGGTGCCTTGTATCCATAGCGCGTAAGCTCCTGCCCTGCTTCCAGGAGTTGTACTATTTTCCCGAGGTGTGGGTCTTTCCGTGTTTCTCTGGCAATGTCCTCGGCTTGAATTGGCAGTTGCTTAATCTGACCCAAAATGAACTGGTCGAACCCCTCTAGTTCTGCCCTCTCTTCCTCTTCCTGTAGTGTGATTGCCTGCACATACTGTACTGTCGTTGGTAGCGGTGCTCTAGAACAATAGTCCGCATTTGTATTTGCCTTCGTTGGTTTGAATTCTACCTTGAAATTGAAATGTGCTAAATAGTCCGCGTAATTGGCCATTCGGCTAATGCAAAGTACAGGCAATGACTTCTCTGGGTGGAGAATTTGCGTTAATGGTTTGTGATCCGTGATGAGTGTAAATGAACGCGCATATAAATAATGAAAGAATTTTTGGACGGCCCAAACGATGGCTAAGGCCTCCTTATCAATTTGAGGATATCGCTGTTCCGTTAGTGTCATCGTTCGACTTGCGTAAGCAATTGGTCGCTCTCTGTTGTTGCTCAGTCGGTGAGAGAGGACAGCGCCCACTCCTGTCTTGCTCGCATCTGTTGCTAGGAGCAGTGGTAACGTCGGGTCATAGGGCATGAGGACCTGTGGAGAAATTAGTATCCTCTTGAGCTCTGTATGCGCCTCGTCCGCTGTTTGCGTCCATTCGAACGGTACGGTTGCGAGCATATCTCGGAGCGGCCGAGCTTTTGTTGCTAAGTCCGGAATGAATGCATTGTAATAGGTGGCTTTCCCAATGAAAAGTTCCAGTTCTTCCGGTGTACTCGGTTTAGGAGCATCTCGTATTGCCTCAATGTGTTTGTCGGATTTATGTATGCCTCCTGCGTCGATTTTATGTCCTAAAAATTCCACGGCCGAGGCGGCGAATGTGCATTTTTCTCGGTTTAAGTGAATACCGTGCTGTCGGAGTTGCTCCAATAGTTCCCCTAGTGTCTGCAGCAATTCCTCAAACGAGTCTGCAAACAGGAGTAAGTCATCAAAAAAGTTACGTACCTTTTTTATCTTTTGGATCACCGACTCAATTCGCCGCTGCCAAATGGCCGGAATGTTCGCTGCCCCGTATTGGGCTCGTGTTGGCCGCACTAACCCGTGTGTGGGTGTATTCAGGGTCAGTGCCGCGCTGAACTCTTCATCGACGATTAAGTGAGAATATGCGTCTCTAATGTCAAGATGGCAGAATATCTTCGCTCCTTTCATATCGTTGAATATGTGCTCCGCCTTTGGGATTGGATGCTCATCCACGATTAGCTGTGGATTCAGAGTTGGTTTGTAATTCCCAGTGATCCGTATTTTTCCATTTTTCTTCATAACTACATGTGTTGTCGAGGCCCATTCTGAATGGTCGACTCGCACGAAATGACCAGATGCCAGTTTTGCATCTATTTCTTTACTGTAGCTATCGCGCAACGCGTATGGAATCTCGCGGGCGCGCGCGAACTTTGGTGTTGCTCCGTTCTTCAGGTGCATTTTGACTGGTGGTCCCACCAGTTTCCCCGCAGTTGATCTGAATCTATCTTCGTACTTAGACAGTAGTTGACTTAGCCGCTTTTTTTGTTCTTCCGTAAGTTGTGGTGGGATGGTATTCAACGAATGAATCTCCGTTGTGGAAAAGAGCCCCGCCCAGTCAATTTCCTGTGCAAACTGAGAGATCCACTCTCGTCCAAACAGTGAGTCGCATTCACCTTCGATGACGTATATATTGAGTCTACGTGTGGTTGTACCCACTTTTACATTGACGGGCATGCGTCCCAGTACGTTCAAACGATGTTTCGAGTAACTCGCGAATTGTCTTTCTGTTGGTCTTAAGCGAAAATTGGGTCTAATTTTGCGCAATGTATTACTGCCGATAATGCCTACCGGCGACCCTGTATCCAACTCCATCTCTATATGCTGGCCCTCTATTTGTACCTTAAGGATTTTTTTTTCGCACGTTCTCATGCTGTGTATTTCTTCCACTTTATTCAGGTATCGTACCGAATCGACTTGTTCCGTTGGAAATTCTTCCTCTGGTTCTTGTTGAATTGCATGTGAGCCCTCCGCCGTGGATCTGCATACTCTGGCCAGGTGCCCTATTTTTCTGCATTTATTGCACTCTGTGTCGCGGTGCGGACATTGACTGCGCCTGTGTAATCCTCCGCATCCGTAGCATGTATTTAGTCCGCGCTCGTTTGCTCGTTCGCCTTTACGCGCTGGGCTGGTCCTGCGTACTGTCTGTTCCCGTCCTGGTGCGTAATCCGCTGGTCTCCGCGGTGGTATTTTTCTTTTTAATCGCGAGTGCGCCCCACTGATCATGTGTGTGCTTTCCGGCGCTGTCGTATTATTTTTAACTTCTTGGGTTGTTTGCCGTGTCGATTCGAGGGAATGGGCCACTTCGTATGCCTCCGCGAACGTATTCGGTTTTTTCTGAATTATTTCGTCGCACATGTCACGATCGTTGAGTCCGTGCAACATCTGTTCTACCAGCATGCGATCCAGAAATTCTCCATATTCACAGTGTGTCGCCGCCTGTCGGAGCCGCAACGCAAAGTTGGCGATTGACTCTCCTTGTTGCTGTCTCACGTGACGAAATTTCACACTCTCGGCATATTTATTTTTTACCGTATCGAAATGTGTAATCAGTGTTTTGCAGATACTTTGGTACGTCTGCGATTCTGGTGTTCGTGGGGCCACCAAGAATTTCAATGCACTATTTAATTCCGCTCCCATATGTACTCGAGCGTAGTTGGCGTGTTGTTCGGCTGGAATTCGGCTGAGCTCCAATGCCCAGTTGAACCGCTTGAAATAATCTTCTACTGTGTCATTGTCAGATGAACGGAACTCCTGAATTGTGAACGGCGGAGGTTTGGCTGTCGGCATTGCCCCGTTGTTTGCGCTAGCTGTCATGGCGGCGGTCGCGACACCCGTGAATGCCGCTTTCAGTGCATCGGCTAGCGATTTCGTTATCGCGTCCATTTCTTCTTTTGATAATGGCATTTTGTCGTGTGATGTTTCTCTGCACGGTTCTTTTGTAACTACACTTCGTAATCCCACTTCTGACACCACTTTTATGTATGTAGGAAGGTTAGTAATAAGAACACGTTTGATCGGTGACGCGATTTATTTTTGACTGCCCTAACCTCCTCAACTTGTCGCTCGCCTCTTACCGGCGCCACCAGATGGGGCTTCTCTCGCGGCGCTCGTCGCCTCCTCTGCATGTACATATACAACATATTTGTTGTTTTCATATATTATTCAAAATATCACAGTTTATAGTATACAGGGTGTCCCATCCTAGAGTGGACAGCGGGATATCTCCTAAACTATTGGAGATAAAAAAATAAAAAAAATATGTAAATTAATGGTTCGATGGGGCTGCTAGATTAGCCGCGACGGATTTTTTTTTCGATTATTATTTTAAAAGATACGATGGTCAAGTTCGGTTCTTCAAATGGCACTAACTTTTCTGAAGTCCTGAATTGATAGTGCGTTCCAAGACGAATTCAATAAGCTTTAATGTATACACTTGATTTCCACTGGTTTTTGAGATATCGCGCTGGCAAATTTGCTGATTTTCACTTGAAAAAAACCTCTGGAATAGCCAAGGACCGGGGTCGGTCTTGCAGGCGCCACGGGTGGCAGGGCCTGCTGAAATAGATACCTACCTGCCAAAGGTCTACGCAGGCCAAAGGCTGGACAATTCTTTTCCGTCAGAAATGCTACTTTGGTAGGTACATCTGCGGAATCGAGAAGCGCACCGTTACTTTTATTTCGCACTTGCTTCTACGCTCGGATGGTCGGTTATTTTGGGAGGGGTGCAAGTTCGATTGGTTAGGTTAGTAGGTGTGAAAGTTGCTAGACTAAATTTCAACCATAGGGAGCAGATTGTATTAGAACCAATCGGATTTGCATCCCTCACAAACGGCTGTTCTCTTGAAAAGGCCCTCTTCACAGCAATGCCCACCTTCTCTCGCACGGAATACGTTAACGCATGCTATTGTTTTGATATTGAAGCTCGTGTTTAGAGATATCCCGCTGTCCACTCTAGGATGGGACACCCTGTATAATGTTCGTGGATTTCTATAAAATAAAAAGTTCTCAAAAACATGTATAATTCTTCTTGAGAATAAATTATGGATCCTTAAGAAACGAAAATTTACGCATATGTGGCATGTGCCAGTTTTCCACTGAGCCCCTCCTCAATTCCCAGACTGCGATGCTGGAGGCAGTATTAGAAGTACGAGAAGGGGTAATTAACTCCAGAACTACAGAAACTCTAAATGGAACGCCGAGAATACGTGATAAAACATTTCACATTCATTTCGCAGTATTGGAAAAGTTGAATGCCCCTATAAAGAACTTCCCTCCAATCATACAACCTGAATATTTCCTCCGAGAATCGTTGGGACATTTACAATGTATCTGTGCTCCGTTATAAAACACCATTCAGGCGTTCCATTCATTGCTTACGCAGTTGCTCGCCGTAAAAGACGGGCGCGCACGTCTCTTGGCTAGGGAAGCAAAGAGGCAAAAGGAGGGAAAGAAAACTGTACCGAGCAAAAAGTCGCCCCGATTGTTCTTCCCACCTGGCGGAGAGGAAAAAGGCCGGTGAAACTTCGGCCACTATACTAGAAATTTCAACGACACAATGGCGCGCTGCAGCGGATGCCGTCGGCCGGTCGTCTTTCGAGAAACGACAAGAACGCCCTGGGTTACGCTTTTTGACGCGACTGATAGCAACGACGTTGATCCACACATTCTACACAGTGTGGCTGGGAAGTAATATAGCTGAATTAAGACGAAAACTATATGACTAGAATTTCCTGAAAATTCAGAAGAGTAATATCAAAATCATTGGGTCGCCTCTCCTGACATCCTACATATGCTGAATTTTCAGACTCCTCCGTGCGGTCTCAGAAGCCATACTCTTTTTGCGCTTCAGCAGCATCTCTATGGCCACAATAACTTATTTTTATTACTTAGATTTATTCTCAGCCTCCCTCGCTTCGTTCAGGGGCCAGCTGCTAAGGAGACTGCCACCTGTTTAGTTTAATTTTAATTCAAGTCATCGCTGTTTGTGGTGATGTTTCGCAGCATGTAGACTGTTATGTTTATGTTCTTGTTAAGTTTTGTTTTTGTTACTTTCTAGTTTTTCGTTTTCTCTATTTATTTTATGTTATGTTATCATATGTTATTTCATTATGTCTCTGTATTTACAAAATCTGTAATCTACAGGGTTCTCCCGTCGATTTAATAATAATAATAATAATAATAATAATAACTGCTTCAACCGTCTGTGTCTAATCGCTAACCGTTTCTGCGACACACTCGACTTCTTTAATAATTCTTTATATTCATTTAAACGTACGGTTAACCTAGCGATATGCGGAATGTAATACTCTGCTTATCTTCATTTATTTTACTTTCTGTTATTGCCTTTTCCGTATTTCTAATCTACTCTCCGTCAAAGCTACGTAATAAAGGGTTTTGACCCGTTGATATCAAATAAAATAATAATAATAAAAAAATGCACTGCAAGTCATATGGATAAGTAGGACTTATCGCATACCTATTTTCGTTCCGCATTCCCCAAAACGGAAAGTTATTTGAAATCAGCAACCCCGTTGAGCAGTGACCCCTGCCTTTCAGCCTGATTGCCTTCTTCTCCTCTTATGTATCCCGCGCCCGTGCAAATGCAATCTTTCCATTGATCGCAACACCAAGCAGCGGAAAAACAACGATGTAAATAAAATATTAGCCGTTGCGTAAGCCGTTCGTCTTGGAGCTGGGATCGATACCACCATCCAATATCGCGGAACGCGGGGCACAGCCCAGGGGGGGAGCAAGCGAAACGACTTTCGAGGGGAATAAAAACATCGCGTTTGTCGATAGAGGTAATTTAGAGCGGAGGCGCGGGCGTTCGCGATCGTTATGCCCGGTATAATTCACGGGCTGCTACGAATATACCGGCTCATACGGCACTCGTCGGGGCTAAATTGGATTTTTGCCGCGTCGATGGGGAGGGTCCAATCCGTTCGCCAGGAGAACCCGTCCCTCGTCGTCGTCGTGGCCCCCGTCTTGCATCGAGGTATCAACGAGTTCGATAATTACTCGGTGGGATTTAATTAATTCGTTAAAGGCTAACGACCATGCCTACCGCCTTGCCACTCGTTAACGGGACGTGCACGCGCGCTTACCAGCCTGTCGTCTCTAAATGAGACCCTTTTTTCTTTGCCTCTTAAATACGCTTCACGAGTTACTACTGACTTACACGATTCATCTGAAGAAAGCTTCCGATCTATGTATCAGAAGCTCCTCGAGAAGTCTTCGAGGTGCCACGTAAAAAGTGAACTTTTACAGTGACATCGAGCGCGTCAGCCAACCTTATGGCCCGCGTTCCAGAACCTCTGTCCACGGGAATTCCTCGAATGGCCCCGGTAATGGATCACCAGGCTTATCGCCGTGAGTCTTGCGATTCGCGGCGGACCTTTCGACTCCGAGACGGTAAGTCGCCACTGTCGGGGAGAAAAAGAGAACGAATCTGCTGCTGGACGCCGGGTGGAGAGGCGGAGAGGTCAAGCATTTCCGGATACCGATACATCTGCTTGAAATTACGCGGGTCAGCTGGAACGGGCGAGCCGTTTCCTTCGTTTCGCGCACGATCAAGCTCGAACGAGCTTGCGGGCCGCGCCGCCGTAATATGGATATACGTAGACGTGTACACGTGTGCCCGTGTATACGGTGCTTTATTAATGGACTAACGCGACACCGGCGGGCGACAAAGTGGACAGTGCCGCGCGGAATAACGCGTTAGCTCGTTTACCGGAAAACGTGCCCGGGTTCCGCGCTGGTCCTCGCCCTTGCAAACTAGGCGTGGCAGTTTTCTATGGTGATCAGAGTTTAACTGCATTTTCCTCGCGGTGGCGACCGGGTGAACCGCGTCATAGCAAATTTAGTCGATCGCCCGGCGACGTCGTTTGCTCGCAACGAACCAACGAACGCGGGCCGGCTAACGAGCCTGCACGTGCACCATCACCCACGACCCACTCTCTCTCTCAGGCCGCGTACCTTCCACGCGATCGCTCGCTCTACGCAACAAATCTCTCTGGCCAAATCAAATGCTAATTAGTAGAATAATCTCCATCAAACACTATCATAGCGACTTGTAGATTTCACACGCGACTATTTAAATTCCAAGCTATCGAGTAAGTGGTACGAGAGAGAGAGAGAGAGAGTGAACTGGGCCATTTTCGACGAGGAGTGCAATCAATCAATGGGGAGCTCGAATGAATTGACAGAGATCGCGGGATCACAGCATCGCAAGCATGTGAGAAATGGAGAAGGGTATATAGCTCGTGATGAAATCGCGGAAGAATCCCGCGAATGGTGTTACGTGCATCGCCTCGCTAGCCACGGCTGGTGTAATAATCGGCGTGTCCGTCGGTGCAGCAACGAAGCCAACACCAAGAGCCAAGTTACCACCGGTCGTGCACCAAACACGAAGGCAATACACCCGGCAACTTATGAATATTTACACCGTTTGAATATGCATACACCACTGACAATGTATTATTTTTGCTCGACGGAAGATCGATATAACCCCCGCGCTCGGGCGGCACACATTCGGCAAGCGCGCACGAACCTTGCCCACCCACCGCCGCCCAATACAGCTCGCGGCAGCTACATAAGTAGTGTACACGGCGCACATAACTGTGCACCAGGGGTGCAACGAGCACGGCGCATACGACCGCGGTCTGTTCCGGTGAACGATGGAAACTCGTCGAACGTGACTGAAGCGTGCACGACGCCGGCTACGTGTTTTTTTTTTTTTTTTTTTTTATTTGTTAACCTCCCTCCCGTTTTATCGGCGCGAAACGGCTCGAGTGGAGTCGAAACGTCAGTCGTCGCGATTTATGGTCGCGTACCTAGCCGGCACGCCGTTTCTCCCTCGTTCTACCGAGGATTACTGGTCATTAGTAAATAGATCGCCGGAGAGGAAAGGAGAGGGAGAAAGTAAGAAAAAGGCCGGTCCGCTGGGGCGATATTCATCGCCACGCCGCGTCATTAGCATCGCGTTTATATTAATTAAGCTGCTGTCGGGACGAAGGACGACGAGGCGCGGCGAGGCGAGTCGCTGCGGCGAGATTTTAGGAGATATCCTCGACTGGTCGCGTTCGAGTAATCACGACTGGCGTGGAGCTCCCTGCGAGATCGCTCGGGGAACTAGCTCGTTTAAGATGGAAATTAAAAATAGGGGGGATCGGGGAGGAATCTTGGATTAGCCTCTCCGAGCACGAAGATGGAAGTTGCATCGGATGGGGTGCTTTGTCTTTCGTTTTCAAGCTTCTCGCCGGCTTCGGATAAGATAATCGATAGGTGCTCTTCGTTTCGCATGCCGGAGAAATAACTGTATTCCGAGTGTCTGTATCGCCGAGGCCGGCTCCAGGAAATGACAGCTCGTGCTGCGCTTAATCGGCCCAAACGATGCGGCGCACGTTCCTGGGTTAACTATTAAACGGGATGACGAGCGATTTCTCGAGTCGTTTTCGCGGTGAAAGGAGACCGCGGGAGAAATTTAATGCGCCGCGGTGGACTCGAAAAAAGGGACCCCTCGCGAGTACCATAATTCAATTAAACCCGTTGCATCGGTATTTAATGGACCGCGACGTTGTAACTTCGTTTTGGACCGGTGCCACCGCACCATCGGCCCCGGCTGTTGGATGAAAAAAGCCACGTCTCGTGCGCGCTGCGCGTATTTCGCTTATTTTTTTCCCCCTCGTGTTTCCTTTGATCGATCAATAGCAACGGCCAGAAAGCAACGAAAGGGACGAGCAACCAAACCGGAAAAGAGACGCGGCTCTGGAAATTGGAGCTGTTGCCGCTGGCACGAGCGATTTTTAAAGTTATTGTTACGGTCGATTCGCCTTCTGGCCGAGCTCGAAAGGGAGGCTCCCGCGGAAATAGCGAAAGCTTTGGTCGACGCGCCCTTTTTCCCCGCCAAGCGACACAATTCCCTTCAACTGAATCATCGACAATAAAATGGTTTCTAATGACTCAATCACCTTTCCGTTTAAAAAATGTTAGCAATATTCGTAGACTTCGTTGCCCCAGTTCGTAGAGCGAGCACTTTGGATTATCGATCGTCCGAACAGGATTCATGCACACAGAAGAACATCACGCGTGAAATTTTAGGGTCTGGAAGAAACGAATTTAAATTACAGACCAACGAGAAGCACCAGCCAGCAAAGCTTCTTCTTAAAAAGGGTAATATGCAAATCGCGTGGGCAAGAGCTGGATGTTAACGCACCTCACGATGCTTGTCGGATTTAAATAAACGTTCGCATCGGTGCACCCATTGAGTGCAGCCTGGTTTAAAATTCAAGCTCCTCATTAACAGATATTTCATAGAATAGCGAGGTACGTGGCCTCTATACGCTGTTCCTTTATTGAAGCAGACGAAGCACGAACCTAGAAACCCCACTCGCTAAGATCAATCGATAAATGTACCAGACCCAAGCGCGTCGAGATTCGAAGCCTTTCGGAAAAATGGATTGACGTTAATGCCGCGATCCACTTTTGCAAAATGACGTTGATCGCGACGAAGACAAGTGGAAACGGGAACATGTCGACCTGATGGAATCTTGGAGATGCGTCAACAGAATCCAGGACTATAAAACAATCGCGTTTATAGATGCCTTCTAGGGTACAAGAATATCTGACACTTTGCCCTCGGTTTGGACTACGAGTCAACCAACCCGGAAAGCTGATAGGAATAGAGCGATTGAAACACTACTCACCTTCGTTGTCAATGGAGAAGATACCGATTCCATCGCCGCCTCGAATAGTGTATCCAATCCTGGAGTCGCCACCGAGAGGGCCCGCGTCCTTTGCTCGAACGGTCGTCACCAAAGTACCAACTGGTTGGTTCTCAAACACACTCGCGGACACGACGAAGTCATCGAAAACCGGCGTGTGTAGATTCTCGTTGACGTCGACCACTTCGATTATGACCATCGTTTCGGAGGACAGGGACGGTTCCCCCCTGTCCTTGGCCACTATCGTCAACGTGTGCACCTGGCGCTCCTCGAAGTCCAAATTCTGAGTAGTCCTGATGGTCCCGGACACGTTATCGACTTTGAAGAAGCCCTCGCTCTCCATGGCGTCGGGCAGGAAGTACTGGATGTCGCCGCCCGCACCTTCGTCGGGATCAGTGGCATCCACAACCGCCACGACCGTCCAAATCGGTACGTCCTCCCGTATCTTCACCGTGTAGCTGGATAGCGCGAAGGTTGGCGCGTTGTCGTTCACGTCGTCCACCGTCACGCGGACCAAAGCGTCCGAGTACAACGATGGCATATCCGTCCCTTTACCGCCGTTATCTTGGGCTCGTATTCTCAGCTCGTAGATCTCCTGCCGCTCCCTGTCCAACCTCCCGAACACGCTCAGCACACCTGTCACGGGATCCACCCGGAAATCGTTGGTCTCGGTCACCAGGGAGTAAGTGACGCGCGCGTTCTCACCGAGATCAGCGTCGGTGGCGTTCGCCCGCCACACGTTAGTGCCGTTCAAAGCGGTCTCCGAGATCCTGAAGCTCGCCAGGGACTTCTCGAATCGCGGCGCATTGTCGTTCACATCCAGCACGGTGACTGGCAGCATCTTCGAGGCGGACTTCTGAGGCTTGCCCAGGTCGTACACGCTGATGTTCAAGAAATACTCGCTCTCCCTTTCGCGGTCCAGGTAGCCTATCACGTTCAGATCGCCGGTGTCGGGATCCACGCCGAACACGGAGTCGCGGTCACCGCTCGATATACAGAACACCAGTTTCCCGTTGTAGTCCAAGTCCCTGTCTCTGGCGCGTATCTTCACCAGCGTCGTCCCGACCTTCGCGGATTCGTTCACCTTGATCTCGCTAGGGAAATCGATGAACTCCGGAGTGTGCATGTTCTCGCCGTATCTACTGGGCGTCAGGGCGACCTCGTCGTCTTTCGACGGCACGTTGTTCTTTTCCGCGGCCGCGATGGCCTCCGTGAGCCGTCGGGCGACCCCCGTGTCGCGGCACTCGAAGGCTCCGCTCTGTTCGGACACGAGCCTACCCTGAGAGCCCAGGTTCCTCCTAGCGTTCACCAGGTGCATATGCACGGCGTTCACGTCCGCGAAGTGCGTGCCATCGGTTGCCGTGACGTTCACTATCCTCTCGGTCACCTTGACGTCGGAGAGATCGCAAGTGACCGACAGGACACCGCTCGCGGAGTCGAGGGCGAAGCAACCGTCCTCGTTGCCGGAAACTATGCGGTAGCTGATGATGTTGCCGGCGTCGAAATCGATGGCTGACACCGTGATGACTTCCGAGCCGATGGGCACGTACCTTGGCACGTGGCCGGTGCAATCGATCCTCTCGAACTGCGGCCTGTTATCGTTCACGTCCCTCACCTTCACGTGCAGCTGCATCTCCGCTTGTCGCCGGTAAGGCAGGCCCCAGTCGCTGACACGCACGTGCAGCAGGTACTCCCTCTTCATGGTCTCGTAGTCGAGCACCTGCTTGGTCCTGACGATCCCGGAGAAGTGGTCGATCTCGAACGGCACCTTCTTGATATTGTCGATGCTGTAGGATATGTAAGCGTTCTCGCCGGAGTCACGGTCCTTCGCGACGACCTTCACCACCGAGGTGCCAGCCGGCTCGTTCTCGTCGATCCACACCTCCATCTTGGACTGCTCGAACGTCGGATCGTTGTCGTTCGTGTCGACCACGTTGATCTTCACCTTGGCCGAGGACTGCTTCCTGGTGCCCGCGTTCCCCTGATCGACGGCGGACACCGTCAGCGTGTAGAACGCTTTCTTCTCGGCGTCCAGGTTCACGGCGGTGTACAGCATGCCTGTCTCGGCGTTCACGTGGAACTCCCCGCCTTCGTTGCCGCCCACGATCTCCAGGAACATCAGCGCGTTCCTCCCTTCGTCCGCGTCCGTCACTTTCAGCCTGATCACCGGCGTGTTGACGGGAGCCGTCTCGGGGACTTTCACCTCGTAGATCTCCCGGCTGAACACTGGCGCGTTGTCGTTCAGGTCGGCCAGGTGGACGGGCACGAATTTGTAGCTGAAACGCTGCGGCACGCCGCGATCCATCGCGCGCAACGTCAAGTTGTACCCTTGCACCGCCGTCTCCCGGTCCAGCAGGTGCAGCACCTCGATGTTGTACTCGCCAGAGTGCGGACTACCGGCTGGTCGCACCCTGAAGTGACCGGCTGGGTCGCCGCCCACGATTTCGAGGCTTGCGATCTGCCCGTGGACACCCTCGTCGATGTCGACCACCCGCACGATCGCGTAGATGTCAGCGTTCGAATGCTCGACTATGTCCGGTAGACGATCCACGAAGATCTCAGGTGCGTGCAAGTTCACCTGACGCACTCTGATCGTCACTTTTGCCGTGCTGGCTCTGCTGCCGCCCCCGCTGCGGAACAAGGCGCCGCGGTCCTTGGCTAGTACCACCAGCTCGTGGAGCGCTCGTTCCGAATACCTGCAGGAAAATTCAACACACTCGGTTTTCATCGACTTTAGGATTCACGATTCAAGGAAGACACGGCGCTAGATTAATTCTTTATTTATGAAACTACTCCCATACGCGACTCTGGCAACTCTAGAATACTTTCTACTTGCTAATCTAAAGAATACGATCTCAAAGCGAGCAAAAACTCCGCACGTCTGTCAAACGCGCGGAAAAATCAGAGGGATCGTTAGCTGAGCTATTGGAGCGTTAACAGGCCGTACTGCGTCTCGCTATGCATCAAGATAAAGACTGAAAAAAGGGCGGCAGGAGGCCCCGACAAATTGCTTGGGGATCTACGCGAAGATCTGCAGTTCGTCGAAAACGTTTAGCGTCAGGTCCCGGAGGCAGGAGCCTTCTCTACCGCGATGATCGTCAGTCGAAACACGAGAATTCTATTACTTGGACCTACCTGAGCGGCCTGGTGAGCGTTATTACCCCACTGACCGGGTGAACGGCGAACTGTTCGGTCTCCTCGGCGAAGCTGTAATAAATCTCGCCGTTCCTGCCGAGATCGGCGTCCTCGGCTATTACCCTGAGTATGCTGCGATGCAGAGGCGTGTCCTCCGTTATGGTTGTCTCGTACTCGGTCGGATAGAAGAGCGGGTTCAGATCGTTGGTGTCGAGGATGGTGACGACCACGGTCGTGTCCGCCTCGGGGACGGCCGCCCTGTGCTTGCCGTCCGTCTTGCCCGCGGTGGCGCGCACTTCCAGCACGTAACGATCCTTTCGCTCGCGGTTCAACACGTCCACGTTCCCGGTTCGAGTCCGAATCAGAAGGAAACAGAAATCACCGACGGTGCGCTCCTCCGCTTTGAAGAACTTGTCGCGGTCCCCGCTCATTATGCGGAACCGGATGTCGATATTGTCATCGCCCGGGGACGCGAGCTTTATGCCCATCCTCTCCTCGGGCACCACGTACGTCTTCCCGATAGAGTTCTCCGGGATGGACACATTGTACAGCTGCTGGGTGAAACGGAACTCCTGATTAGGCAGGAAGGGGAAGTCTTCGGCGAGCGAAGTGGACGCGGACGTTGGCGACGTGGGTGAGAACGGCTTGGTGACCGAGCTGCTGGCTGACGAGGTGAACGTGGTCGCCGCCAAAGTGTCGGAAGACGGGGAACCCGCTGTGGCCGCGAACAGCCACAGCCACAACCATGGCCAGGCGAGCAGCACGCGCTGCTTCATCCTCCGCATCGTGTCGCTAGCTCATCGTCAGCGGTTTTTGCGAGGTGAAGCCGTCGTTTCCCCGGCAAGACGAGGGGGCACCGTACCTAGCAGCGCTTCCCGTTCCCGTTGCCCTCGTCCGACCGCCGTCTGAAAACATACAAGAGAAATACGAGTCAGCCCGAGCTAGCTCTCTTCCCTTAACCGTTAACCGGTCCGATCGATTCGGAAAAGCTGGATGAAGTGGGAGCTTGTAGAGCTAAATCCGGGTTATCCTTGACGACAGCCAGTGGCTTCCGCTCGATCGAGCATGATGAGTAGACGGTTTACCCGAAGGGGTTAAGGAAGGGCTATTGACAGCCAAGGGTATAAGGGGCTCTCTCTGTAGGGGGCCTGTACAGGGAGAACCGCTCCGAGCTACCATCTTGACTTACGTCAATGTTATTACGTTTCTCTAAATAAGGAAATAAGAGGAGCAGAAATTGCATCGGTACGAATTCATGAGTTTGTAATATCTCACTGTTCGGAACACCAGGCATACTAAATAGCTATCATAACTAGGAATATTGAGACTAGAATGAAAAACTGTTTAACTCGCGATGGAAACCTAACACAGATCATTTAATCTTACCCGTACTCTACTCTCATAGATACTTCGATGCGGTCTCGTTTCGTTTTATCGATGTACCTAGGTACCGCGCGAATTTCGCAGGGCGATAATTCTTCGTACGCGCGGACCAGGTCCAATGAAATTTACAAATTCGACGCCCGGCGGATAATTGATATCAATCGGAAACGCATCAGGGAACGAAAATTGTTAAATGCGCAGAAAATAACGTCGATATCCGAACCAGCGATATCCGCGGCTATTAAGCCCCGCGAAAAGTAAATCTGCTGCGCGGCATCGATACGCGATCGCGTTTAATTGCCCGCCAACAATCTTTCGCGGCTCGACTCGTCATCCACGTTATTAACTCCGCTTTAATCCCTCCCAGCGTTTTCATTTGTTACCGAGCCGCTCGTTTTATAGAGAGAAGCGGACGTGACAAATGCACGTGCCTGCGGGGGGGACACGAAATCTACGACGTTTCGTTCCGCGAGAGATTAACCGATGATAGGCTCGCGTGAGCTCTAAATTTCGATCCTGGCAGGCTCGACTAAAGTGCAACGCTATTTGCGAGAGGGCTCGTTGCAGCCGCTGCATCCAGCTCGGTCCAACGATCATTTCGACCGTGACAGTTTCAGTGGCAGAGTCTGATAACAGCACGAAACACTGGATCCGATAACGGGCGCCGCGATTTTGCCTATCGTCGTGCGCCCACGACTACCCTCTCGACCGGCACTCGGGCTCTCCAATCTCGAGTCCCTTCGCCATCGTTCCCCACCGATCGCTGGCGTCGATCTAGCGGATCGATGTGTGTTCGCCGACGATGGAGCTTCCTGGATGCGGTATCGACGCATTGATCGGCGGGAAAGCCGTGCAATGCGTCCGATTTCGAATCCAAACAAGGCAAGTGGACTCGCGTGTCCTGCACCACTCCACGGGGGGCTGTCCAGGGGAGTGAACAGTAAATTACGCGCGGGGAGTTGCAGATGTGAAGGTGGTTCAATTTATTCCTCCCAAAGTTTAAGACACCAAGGAAAAAAGTAGCATACATTTTTCGGCAACTAATCCCAGTCTTACATTTTCTAGCATAATCCAAAGGTGCCTCCATCCTGCAGAACAACAGGAGTAAAAAGGAATCAGACCAAACTCCTGCCTCTCTCATTCCAATGGAATCCCTGTAACAAATTTCAAGACCACTCGTTCGCCACGAATGCCTGGGCATCTGATAATTTCAGCCCAACCAGAAGCAATTCCACGGTCGCAGAAGCGCGGACTTAACAGCTCGCGGGCAGCGCCGAGCGCAGTTCGAAAGACGCCGCCGTCTCGTTCGTTTCTTTAACAGGTGTTCCTACCACTAACTAGCCTCGCGTCTCGAGCGCTCGCCTATCTCCAGCCCGAGAATCAGAGCCGCTGACCGTGTGCTCGGCATCGTCGCGGAAAAAGCGCTCAAGACAAACTGGCTAATTATCGCGAAGCGTTTTCTCCGTTCCTTCCTCGACGGTGTTTCTTACGTTGCGCGTAAAATCACCGAGATTATAGGCGCAGTTATTACGACAAACAGCGTCGCGTTCCACTGTGCGCTGCTAGTCGATTTTTAGGCTTGGTAACGAGCTAAACACCCGCGGCGATTCGCTACTCTCCAAGAGGAAGCCGAGGAGGAAACGAACCCGTCCGTGCCGCGCGCAGAGTCGTCGCCAATAAAAGACCGTATGAACGACGGTGTATTTTCAGGTTCGCCGGAGTTTCTGCGCCGATAACACCGTGCCGGCGCGTAATGCCACCGGAGGAACGCGCGCGAGTGGAGCAAGACACGCTGGTCGGTGCGCCAGATTGGCGCCAGGGAACATTCGCGTTTCGTCGCTGCCAAGGCGAGTCCTTCGCGGTTAACCTTGAGCTAACCTTCCCAGACAACCTTGCTTGAACGTTTTCCACACCTGGCAGCCTGTTTCGAAACGCTGCTGCGACGTAATGTTAGCTTCGACGATCGCGAGTCGCGTTATGTCTCTTAATTAGAAGCAACACGGAGTGTTCCTAAGTTTTACTACTCTTAGCTACCTTGGTTTAAGCTTCGGCTATATTATTCGAGCAACATCGATCAGATTTCGCCGCGAGGCTTTGTCGTGGTCAGATTGAAAAATTAACAGTCTCGAAAGCAGTCTCGCGGGACATAGGGCCGTGAAATAAATTTCCGTGTCGCGGTGTAGAAAAGGAGCAGAAACGTGCAACCGGTTTCGGTACGTCAACGATGTCCTCTGGTCCAGCGGAAGGTAAAGCACCGAACTGCTGGCTACGACGTAGAATCGCTAGAACAACATACGTCACGGAGGACCTTTGACCAGGGACGGAAAATGTCACAACAAAGTTAGACTGACCCGCTTTGGTCAGCGTGGTTAAAAAGAGGGAAAAATTAGTAAAACTCTCCTCATCTTGACTTACAGAACAAGGAAACCTTTTCAGTGAGAGGTAGACGAGAGACAAAACATAACACGAGAGAAATCACGAAAATTCGGGACGAGGAATCGCTCAGGTGGCGTCGCCGGGAACAGATGAAAACGACTGAAAACGATGCAAGCCAAAATCGCCGTCGGTATTTTAGCCAGACAATACGAGCGATCGCATTCGTTTGCGGAACGACCGTGGTAGCGGGAAGGCCACGAAGGACGGTGGAATTAATTTTTCCAGTTCCAACGACGAGCGCCGTCGTCCATCGTGGTCACGACCAACTTTTTCTGGGGCCGCGATCTCGCGAGCGTGAAGCGGATAACGCTGATATCTCGGTATGCGAGGCATCCCCCCGTCGATATTGTCGCTTTTTCGCGAGCCACGCTCATGATTCAAGGTAAATCGGATTAACAGGTGAGCGCCGGTATATCTTGCTATCGGTGGACACGGTGACGCTGTCGGATTAGCCCGGCGACGCTTTCGATATTCGACGCGACAGTCTGGTAGCAGAAGCCCGCGCCGTTTCACGGGAGAATAGGCAGACACAGAGAACAACCGTTCAGCTGAAAACTGGCGTTAAGGCTCGGGTCGCACAAAAGCGTCGCGCTTTCGTTGTCTCGAAAGGATCTTCCTCGCGAGCGCATCGACCTATTTCCTGTTGCTCCTCCGTCCAAGAATAGCGCCGTTAAAAAAGCATCCGCGGCTCGAGATGGCCGCAAGAAAGGCCGCAAGAAAGGCCGCAAGAACGGGAGACGCCGTCAGCCCTCGTGGATCGCGGCTGCTTATTCTTCTCCTTTCGCCAAAGAAATCGTTGCCCGCGTTTAATAATCGCACGCGAGCGTTTTTATTAAAGCGGCAGCCGCGAGAGTCCCTTTTATCTCGGCGTGGTTGCGGCGGGCTCGTCCCGCTTGCCCGCTCGGAAAAGCCATTATTTCGCCAACTGTCTGCGCTGCCGTTTGACTAACTTTCTCGCCCATATGCCGCCTCGGATTTCCGCGGAGCATAAATGCTCTTTATGAATTCGCTGCGCCGCGACGCCGGCTCCTTTTGTATCCTGCAGCATAGAGGCGAGCGCGAGGCTGCTTTTTATCAGACTATCTCTTGGTGGAGATCGCGCGTGTATATGTAGGTACGCGGGGTGCGCTGGCGCTCTGGCTCGTGATTATCGTTTCAAGGGCGCACCGAAATAAACGCAAGCACGCCTGCTTCTGGGTAGAGTCGAGTAGAGGAACGCGAGGAGAGCCTCTCCCTCTCAAGGATGACAACGTAACGCTCCGCGATCCACTTCTGACCTGTTCCCACGCTTGCTACCTGGCTGCCGTCTGCGCGCCACGTGACCTTTCAGATCCCTGGGCCGGTTTAATGAGACTCGATATCGATTTCACGCGGTTAGCAGGTGCTTCGAGCTGCAGTCGACGTGCCGCTATGCTTTGATTTGTACGAGATCGATTCTACATCCTAGTGCGTCGAGCATGGGCGATGCTGTTACGTTGATGAAGTCAGGGATACGATAGAGACGACAAGTGTTTGACGCTTCACCGATTGATCACTGCATGTGGGCCCGCCACTGGATAATATGCTACCTCGGACAAGTCTCTCCCAAAAATCCATCGCTGCACGAGCGAGAATCGCGAAAATAAGAATGGAACTTTTCCCATTTCGCTTGTCGTGGATCCCGGCATTAACGGGGTTGGCATCGACGCGTTAGAAGTTGCCAACATGCGGGGGATTACCACGCGGATGTCGCTTCGCGTTCTAACGCGCAAACTTTCCAGTACATCGGGTAGACGCGTTATCGAGAGGCGCGTTCCTATTTTCATTCTCCCGGCCGCTTTGCCGGCGACACTTCGATCCGGCAGCCGCGTCTGAAGGCCTCGGCAGGCGGCGATATTTTCTGTATTTCCATCGACGCGCGGCTGCCTGGCTGGATAATTAAACGGAACAGCCTGACCTCCTTCCAATCCCCCGAGCAACCTGGAACAATCGTCTCCGTGCGCCGTCGAATGCATTGTGCTAGTTTATCTCGCCCGCGGTAACGTTTCGAACGTGACGGCTGGGATATTGCGTATCCGCGACAAACGTCTCCACGCACCGAGTAAATGCATAATGCACCGAAGCCAGGGAACGCGGAGGCTTCCGCTGTCAATCCTTTCTCAACGAATCAGCTCAGCGGACGCTGATCAACCGGGCTCAGGCATCCGCGGTGAAAGATTCCAATGACAACCGTTTCTGCCAACGATGTCATCGATTACTTTGATTCTCCGTGCAGAAGTAATATTCTACAGTCCATCTATTCTGAATATCGCGCTCGGGGGTTAGGGAGAATCCGCTAATCGTCCGGGTAATTCAATCGACAAATGAATGCGAAATGGGTTCCCGGCCGGGCCCCGCGATTCAGCGCAAACACTTTACGTACGTACTTGATCGAACTCGGAACGACAGCTTGGCTTTAATGGGTCACAACGCGAAGCAGAAGCTGGGGAAAAAGTGGAGGAGGTGGAGAGGGCACAGGATCGCGGGGAAACGCGATCATTACCATACCATCTTCCCTGGCGAAAAACAGAAGTGGTGGAGTGGCCTGGAGAAGAAGCAACGCAGGCGTTCTAACAGCAGCCACCTTCGAACGGCGAGTAATCGAGTAATGCAAATTCAACGGCCAACCGTCGCCGATTTTCTTGCGTTCCTTCGGCATTCGCCGTGCAAATTTTTGCCCGCCTCGGGGTGGGGTGGATTTCTTCTTCCCGCGGAGCCGCCGTATTTGCGCGGTCCCCGCCGAGGCTCGGTTCGTTTATGATCGTTCGGTTGCGGTGTCTTCTCCGCGTGGCTGTAGGGCGCGTCGAGGCTTTATCGTCGCGAGGGAATTGACGTCAGTTTAAACACCTGACACGTTATACACCTCGTTATCCGCGAATCGTAAAGGCTCGGCACCAGCAACCGTCGTCTGTTGCTTCCGTAACGTCAACTAGCGCGTAAGTTTCCCCTGCTTTCTACTCCAGCGGCTTGACGGGGGAGTTCTGCGCGTTAACGAGGAGACGGTTAGACAACGAAGCAGCAAAACCAAATTTCAATTCCACGTCGAAGGAATCCGATTTGAAGCGGCACCGAGGTGTGAACGAGTGCTGATCGAGCACGAGATAAATAGATTGGAAGGACGAGTCGAAAGCTTGCTCAGATCTCCAGCGAGACACACGCTTAGCGACATGTTACTGTTTCTAATTCCCTAGAGAAGCAGCTTGAAAGGCCCAGTGGTGAGAGTTCGAAGAACCCTCCTGTTGAAGAACAATCGCACTGACAAACGAGCTGTAAGTTGCCTAATCGAGTCCGCCTCCCCGGGATAGAAGTTAGGGCGCGTTCCGCGGGAAGAGTACCGGAAGCAGAGAGCCCACCCGCATTCGATTGTCGCCCTTGGCAAATGGCTGCTGACGATTAAATCCCCAAACGTACCTATGCCTCCTGCCAGCAGTGACGCGGCATTGTACGCTATTTACGCTGCCGACGACGCGATTATCAATTTTACGGAAATCTGCGGCAGCTGCCGCTACCTCCAGCCTTTCATCCGCTTTTCAATTAACGCCGGCCCCGCGAATGCAATCTATTAAACTGTTAATCGATCGAGAGGTCGCTCCGCTATTAGATCGCTTTCGGACCCGGCGAACGTTCCACTCGTTTCATCCGCGATTTCAGCCGCTCGGCCGATTCGATCGATTAACCGGTTATGCGTTCTTCGAGGCCGGTAATTACACTAAAACGAGCTCGAGCGGTCTTTCTGTTAATCGCGCAATCGCGGGAAGGGACCAACCGAAGGACTTCGAGTTCCTTTCCCGACGATAATGTCAGCGCTAGGCCGCGCGCGCGATCCACTCGAGATGGAATTCTGGGTTTTCCCTTGATAGCCTCGCTCCTTTTATGCTGTCGTTTTAATGTACCCGGGACAGGGGGTTGCCGATCATAAAACGTCGAAAGCGCCATTCTATTTAACCTTGGGGCTTCGGTTGCCGGGTAATTAGCGGGACAGTGGGCGTTCGAATCGGAGACTGACATCGATCGACGAGGCATATAAACGCTTTCCTTGGGACTTAATTGCACGTTGCGGCGGACACCTAACGAGACTCGAAACAGCCATGAACGGGAAGCTTTTACGCATCCAGGATTATTCCGCGGGTAACGTTTCTTCCTCGCCTCGCTTCAAATGCACCGTCACTTTCTCCAGTCACTGAAACTGGAGCGGTCGATGCTGAGTAATGGAACAACTTTTCTTCCCTCGGTGTTTCATTTAGAAACCGCGCGACTGTTTGGAAAAATAACGTTTGCGGGCTTGAAAGGCCTGACAGACGGGGCCAACGACCCGGGGCCCCTTTTTGTTCCGGCGAAATAACGTTGTTGTTTTTTTTTTTTAACGATACCTTGCCTCGTTTCATTAAACGGTGAATATTCATTGTTATCGATCGGGACGTTATACGCCGGGTAATTTATTGCCGATCCTTACGCGGTGCACATCAAATTTATTGCTCGTCCCGCGATTCGAAATGCGACCCGGCGTATTAAAATCGACGATTCATTTCGCCTGCAGGGTGGAAAAAAACGAGCACGAGTGGAATCGTCGAGGCAGGAAGCGCGGAGTTAATAGAGATAATTGGTTGGCGGTCTCTGCTCGGTCGCGACGAAAATTTTTTCCTCCTCCACGGTAATTCGGATCGAATCGAAACGGCGGCGCTTTAAAGTAGATGGGGACCAGTTACCGAGGATTACAAGCGTGTGTGTCGGTGTTCATATGGTCATCCAATGGTCCTAATGAGACAGATTGTACCTAAAAGCTCTGCGAAGCCATGAGATCCCTTTGACGGTGCTCACTGGGTGCAGGCAAAAACAGACTTTCTTGCAGCTTTCCCCCCAATTTCATGTAATTCAACACGGTTCCGTGGACCCTATTTACTCTTACTTTCGACGGAATCAGTGGGAAATGCAATCTGTTAGAATTCGAGCGTCCAAAGGAGAATTTAATTTGTGAGGATCTCAATGACTCTACCTTTGCACAAGATTTCGTTATAATGCTTCCTATGTTACAGCACAGCTTTGAACATTCATCTTTCATATTCGCTCGAGGAATTTCCATGCGTTATTCGTCTCGTTACGGCGATCTCTGTGGGACAAGTATTTACGAGTACCCAGGTTTACTGAGAAAGCGGATACAAGGGGTTTCGGGGGGTACTTGATTCAGTTACCGTCGAATGGGGTAACTTTGACCACCTTTGGTAAATATTTCTCCTTTTCTTCCTTGTAACTTCCAAATTAATCCAAATTTTATAATGGGGAAAAAAACACTGAGACAGGTCATTTCAAGTCGATGAGGATGACATTTTTAAAGAACAAAAAAACAAGTCAAACCCCCTTAAAAAAATGACAGGTAAAGGTGGTCAAAGTTACCCCCGCCGGGGTAACTTTGACCACATTGTTTAAGTGCTTCTTTTTATGAGTATTATTGACACTGTTATAACTTTTACAAACCTAATTAATGCTAAAGAAGAGGTAAAAGGATAATATAACCATTTGTACAAAAATTTAATATTTATTTCAGATTTACAAGTGAAAGAATGAAAAATGAAACGTAAAAACGCAAAACATTAATGTAGATTTAATCCTGAGAAATCCACCGCAAAATGTAACCTTTCTCTTCGATCAATGTTAGGTTCCGGAAGTAATCTAATTATATTTTCATGTGCCAGTGCGTCAATGTCATCCTTTAGTGGCCAGAAAAACGAACTTTTTCCAGCAGTTCTTACGAATTTTATTTATCCCTGTTCAGGGACGCAATTCGAATATTAATATTCGTAATTCGTACATTTAGGTTTTCATTCACTTGGTTCACACATTCATTCCTAACAGTCGTCTCCACGGAGATGCATCTCTACGAGTATGTAGCCGCCATTACCCTCAAATTTGGCAACAAAGTAACCAAAAACACGTTTGCTGAGAACGGCTAAACATATCGAATCGCATCAGAATGGGCCGCTGCTTATAAACAGGAAACGGATAGCAATTTCATGCCAAGAAATAATAGTGGTCAAAGTTACCCCGACGGTCAAAGTTACCCCAAAAGTAGAGTAAAATGAACTCCCTCGGCATCAGGAGCTCCTAGAACTTCAGTTTAACAAGAAGATTTTTCTTTTTCTTTTAAAATGAGTTTAAATGTACTCTACATACTTATAAAATAGGTTCAGACTTATAATTCCATCCGTAGTTGTCTGTCCGGTAGAATTTTTTCACGTACCAATTCTTCCTCAACTCGCAGTATCACACTTTAACATTTATCTAATTTTCAGTAAAGGTTATTCTCTCTCCTAAACAACTACATCTTGAAGTAGGTAATTAAAGCTACTCAAGGCACTTTGTCAGAGAATAATATCTGTTATACAATAGACGCTAGAGGAATTGGTTTTAAAATATAGTTTTGTGGTCAAAGTTACCCCAGTGGTCAAAGTTACCCCATTCGACGGTACCGTGTTTGGAAAAGTCGAAGCCGAAATCCGTGTGCCTCTTGCCAGAAAAGAATCTATTACTTCTACCTCAAATGATTTGTGAAGAAATGTTGTCACAGATTCTACACTCTGGTTGGAACTATTTAAAAGACTCTTTATCAATTCGGTCCCTGAAGCCAGACACATCCGAAAAATATAACCGCTGTCCGCTGCAGCCAAGAGTCTGGCATTCCCAGGAAGAAGTAATCCTGCAACGCGCTCTACGTTTCAGGGTCCGCCGGGGAAGCTCTTTTATTCTGGTCGCCATGAAACAATCCGGGGACCAATCTATCCTCCGCGAAGAGTCTCCTCGAATGTCGAGTAGGCTAAGGGTATTTGTCAACCTTTATTTTATTTTCCCGCAGACGAATCCCCGAACGACGCGGACGGGCACGTGGAACACGTACGAGTGATATAAATGAAGGCGAGCCTGGAGGTTGTTCGCCTTCTTCTATGCGACCAAATTCCAGTTAAGACAGCGGCGAGGGGCTTCACTCCAGTTTAAACGATACCAGGGGCGAGGGTGGGCAGACGTGTCTGGCTTCGCGTCTACGTTCTCCGGGTTCGAGACCCGTTAAATCGATATTTCGCGGTCGCTTCGATGTTTTTTATTCCCATCGCGGTTATACAAATCGAGGGGAAATAAAACACCGTGGACCGGGACGATTGTGCAAACGAGTCGTGTATCCCGTACAAATATAGTCATCGGAAAAATTGCGCCGCTGCTGAAGCTAGGTAGAGTAAACGCACCAATAAATGAACACTTAAGGGTAATGAATTAACACTATTATAAAATTGAAGCCCTTGCAGCAGGAGGGGTGCAACTCCACCTTCGACAGTTTTTTAGTTACGACGTGTAATATTCGTAAAAAAATCTGCATCGTTTGGCGCAAGTTTGATGCAAATCCGAAAACAAATGGGCAATTTATTGCAAATTTTGGACTTGCACCCATTATCGTTTTGTGCAATACGAATGCAGATCCGGGGATCTGCCTCCTTCCTGCACCAAACCAGTGATGTACAATCGATCAGTTGAGCCCCAGATACCACTGTACATTGCCCCTTTGCCACTGACAAAGGCAAAATATAACGACGTAATGCAGTTACTCTCAATGTGCGTTGACTGAAGATGAGGATATTTCCACAGATAATGATGACAAGCAGGCGCAAGAGTAATGTTATTTCTTTACGTCTACAACAAATGTCGACGTATTTCTTCCATATTTGATTAATAAAGCAACAATAAATCAATAAAATGTGTTCCTTATTGTGCATAGTTATCAAAAAGCGACCGATTTCTGTACTCTTTGGTGCAAGACAGGTGTAGCTCCAGACTTGAAAAATTCGCCAAAAATAGAAATAAAAACGTATCAACTCAATAACTACTACTTATTGTGTGAAAATGTATATTTTTCAATTAGTGTTCTCCTATTAAGGTTATGTCATAGCAGTAATTTTATAATCATTTTTTTCCAGTTTACTCGAAACTGGTAAAGATGGAGTTGCACCCCTCTTGCTGCAGGGTCATCAATTGTTTGGATGTGAAGTAAGAAATTAAAAGACGTCTCTAATTAAGTAGTTGCTTATTTTACCCGTTTTAATAAACAATGTTCATTCACTGGTACGTGTTTATTTACTGGTAGGTACATCCACCCTACTTTGAAGCTACTGAATACGCGAGAAAGGCATTTGATTTAATTAAGAACTGCAGGGATCAGCTTTCACGAATATCTTCAGCGCAGCAGATGGAAATCAAGTTTCTTCGATAGTTGACACTATTCGCGCGGTCGATCATTCATGACTCGCGATGGGACCTTTTTCGCTGGCGATCGAAAAAATGTTGCGGACCTATTGTTCCGTGAAGTTAAACAAGCCGACGCCGCGGAATTACATCGATCCAATATTTCGTGGAACAACAACCAACAATGCTCGGCACACATACCTCGGTACCGAATCACTTCAATTCCACGCGTGGATGATCGCTCGATGGTAGCCTCTGCTTTGCCACCGAAAAACTGTGCACACCCACAGCTCCACGAATGTACGCAAGAACAGACATTCCGGTTGCGATAATCCACAGGCTCCCCTTGAATCAACAATGCCAAAAACTATACACGCCCTGTGGGAAAGCACGCACCGCATACCGAACCGCTCGAAAACACAATCACGTATTCAATGAAGCAGCTATCCTCTCGAAGAATTCCCTTACGAAACTTTCCAGCTTTTCATTTCCCAGCAGCCACGTTCTTCCGCGATCTACCTGCCCTAATCGATCCCCGGGACGCAGCCTCCGCCTCTTCCCCCAGGGAACAAAAGGGAGTTTCTTGCCGCCGCGAGCCGGGCGCTCGGCTCTATCCCGCAACGAGTCCGTGGCCAAGCCATTCTGACGCGACGCAACAAATTTGCGCGGCGATGGCCCGGAAGCACGAAAGCTTTAATTACTTTCGCGCGGCCTGCACACACGCGCGTTCGCCAAGTTGGTCGGGCCGGATACATTGCAATTTCCGGGACGAGGTTTCGGCCGCGGAGCTGTTCTCGGGCGTACGCGCGATTGGAAAGCCCGTTCCGAGCCCCGCTGAGAACAACGAGCTGTAATTTGCACGTAAATCGACGAGTATTTCCCGACCAGCTGCCCGTCTACGTCATTCCGCTCGGGCCGGGGGACGGAATTGAAAAAGGGCGTTCTTCCATTTCGACAATCGGTAGCAGACCTAAGGGACCGGTAGTCTCGATCGATGTAATCATCGAGATCCATCGCGGATCCTCGGGATCCCGTTTGCTGTTTCCTGTTTCTCGTTCACTTCCGGTCGCCACCTAAGATAAGGAACAGGAATGTTGCTAAGCAACATTGCTTTCGAAGCACTGCGCTGCGTTCCTTTTTAGGAAAGCTTGGTTAATTCTAAAATTCTGATTCTCTTGAAACTCGAGCTGCAGCGATGATGACACCAAAAGGATCCCAGACTTTATTGCAGATGCGGAGCGAACGGTGGATATGATTCTCTCGGGGGTTCCGCTTTAAGTTGCAAAGAGGCTGGTAGAATCTCGGTTTCCAGGCGTGTGCTCTCGCGTAGATGGATACCTGCGGATCGGAGTGTGCACAGGTAAAGAAAGGTGTGCAGCCGTGGTGCGCCAACGGAACGGAGCGTGCATGCACGCTGCCTGGACGGCTCTTTGTCGTCCGTGGCTGGTCTTTTGTCAGAATAAACCCCACGCGTCTCTTTCGGCTGGCGCTCTGCTCCGCCCGCATGATTTTCCCGCGGCCTCTAATGAAAAAAGATTTAAGTCGAAGACTGGCTCGTCCGCGCGAATGCTTTTCACGGCTGTTGGGCGAACACGGAGAAGAAAATGAAAGCATTCGCACCGGTTCGGAAGCTGAAATTACAACGAGACGAATACGTTTCGAGTCGAACGAGCGCCGATCAGATTTGCTTAATTAAAACTGGAAACATCGACGGTGCATATTCAATTACTCCACCCCCCCCCCCCTCCCCACCCCCTGCCCACCCCCCGCGCGGGGGATATAATTAGAAGCGGGCGCGCTGATGAACTTAAGACGAACTCGTTACCGTCAAGTCGACCGTTTCGATTCTGAATATAACTCGTAAGTATGCAGCGCGAGCGGCAATTATATTCCGTTGCAAGTTACCATCCAACTTTTTCCACCTGCTCCCCCGCTGTACCGTTTAAATAGCGAGTCAATTAATTCCCGCAAGTTCATTAGCTTGGTAGAGAATAATTAAATTCGGCGTCGGACTCGCTTTGTGCGGGGGAAACGAACCCAATACCAACCGTCTCCCTTGGCTGAAGTAAATTCGATATCGGGGAGAAACATAGCGACAAGCTTGAAAGGTGCTCGGGACTGTTTCGATCGGATCGAAATTCGCGTGTAAACTTGATCCACGTCGAGCGCTGCACCGATAACGGAGTAACGAAACGCTAAATGCGGAGCGCTAATTCCCATTAGCAGGTTGCCTAAGAAAAGGCCACGTACCATCCGTAGCGCTCTCCTTAACGGAGAGGAATCCCAAATCAATGGAACAACGTGGCAGCTCTCCCACGGTAGGACGATATTTTTAAAAACATCTCTTTCGGATCTACGATTCGCGCTACGATATTAAAGACTCCCGTATCTGGCCCCACACCCCTCGGATTCCAACCCCTATTTCTAAATCCAATTAGTCGCGGGATGAGTCATTGTTTCGCCGATGCACGATTCGCCCCCGATTTTCCGAACGACTTGCGGCGCTTAATATCGGCCGGGCTTCGCGGGACATGCAGTTCGATTTTCCCCGACGCATTGTTCGTATCCCCGGTATTACTCGATTCGTTCCATTCCTATGATCTTTACCCCCCCGCATTGCGCGCGCGGCCTTTTTATTATTACCGGGGGTTATTTATCGCCGCCGTCTCCCCCTCGCCAGTAAAACCCCCATTGTGCCCCACCGACGTCGCTGCTCGGCTAAGTTATTTATAATGATTACCGTATCTTGCGCTCGGGCTAGACCCGATCCCACTATCAGCGAGCGGGATAGTAGCGCGATCGCACCTGCTGCTGATCCTCAGCCAACCGGTGAAATATAAATTTGATGACGACACCATCGCCGCTCCGTGTGACGCGGGCCCTTCGACATTACGTACACGGGGGAAGCTTGTACCAGGAGGGCGCAGCTTCTCGTGGATATTAAATTCCTCCGGCCCGAATTTCCACCCTCGGAGAGCGCGTCCATCATTTTTCAATTCGCCTTTCGACGGGATAGAATTTAACGTAATTCGAAGCGCACGCGTTATTGCGGCCGCCCACGTGCCACTGGGCGCGTTCAATAGAGGTAAGCTCGAACGCCTAATGCTGCTCGAAGCGCGGCTTTTCTGTAAGAAGAGCAGGAGGAGAGGAGACCTCGAAGAGCTAGAATAAGTAGACAGTCAGTAGGAGAGAAAGGGAAATTCAATTCAACCGAATCTAACAGAGTTTTTCTTAATCACTCAATAATCAAAAGTGAATGTGGTAGCCTTCGAAGAACTTTCAGCTCGAATTAACGTGCGCGCGTTCACAGGCCTTCGGTGCACTCGCGATGGTGAAAGGAGAAGGAAGGGAGAAAGAGAGATGTCTAAGAGCCGGTCCAGCGTACCCCAGCATTTCAACGGGCGAAGAAAGACGCGAGGCGTTGAGGAAAGATTATTAACAAAGCCGGGCACCGGTCATTACTTCCGGCCGCGGACCATTTACGTGATCACAATTACATGTATTTACGGCGCGGCAGCTGCACCGTAATTTCGTCGGCCGCGCGTCCGAACCGAATTAGGAACGATGAATATTATTTTTACCGGGTTTCAATTTAATAACCTATCAGAGCCGAACCGGAAACCGGTCGTGATCGGCTAATATAGTGGGGTGGCACGGTGCAACCTCTCCACTCAACACAGCTCGCACTTTCGGTAAACACGGTTGCAGTGTTGTGTAACGGGATCTAAATATTGAATTCGTTACATTAAATTGCACTTTCTAAGAGATTTCTTGGCATTCGGAGCTACTGGTGCCATTCTACTTATTCAGAACGATCTACAGAAGATTCTGTGAGTGTCTCCCGGCCTTAGAGAGTACATACACCAGTGTTTCCCAAACCTTTTTGAGTCGCGATCCCCTTTTATAAGGTACGGTAAATTTAATAAGGCAAAGAAAACACATTAAAAAAATAGGTATTTCAGAATATAACTCTAACTTAATAATATTAAAAAAATAATAAAAAACCATGGCGATCATCCAGAAACCGCTTCGCGACCTCGGCTTGGCAACCACTGACATACAGAGTGCAAATGAACTGGTACAGTAGCTCATTTGGAAGAAGTTTGAAAATAATTTGGGAACATGGAATCGCTTTTCTCTCTGTTAGTTCTCTTTAGTACTCCGGCGCACGATCCGACAGTAAATAAACCGAAATTGTACTTGTTCACGCAAGAAAGGTTTAGCAGGTCGGTTTTATTATTAAAAAAGAGCCCAGATAGCTATCCAAACAGATATATTATCGAAACATCGGGGCATGAAGGACGGAACTATTTTCCCCGCAATAAATAGGTCGGAAGGTCGGGCGGCGGGTGGATTTTGTCGGCTCTGCGGTCATTCGTAATCCAACACAGCCAATATTCTCGGTCGCAATTATTCTTCGATAAAGCGGATTTAATCGACGATCACGAAGTGTTGGCGCCGAAGTGTGTACGATGCATTCAATCCGCATTTTGGCCCGTTCCCATGCACCATCGCGACCGGGGCTAATATAAAAACGAGCGTCCTGCCACCTGCGCGATATGCACGAAGCGTGGAAAATCCGTCCCCCGTATCCTCGCCGGTGTCCAGGCGTTGTGCAACATTTCTCTCCTATTTTTTCCCCCTCTGTTTCGTGATTCTGTACGCGTGAATCAATACACGGCCGGAGCACGGCAAGTGATTATAGGGGTAGCGAGCGTGTTTGTCGTTGACGTAATTCAAGTTAAATACGTGTGCAGTGTACACAGCGCTGCATGATCGAAATCATTCGGATTGCAGGCCGACGAGGCGGATAAAACTTTTGATTATTCCAGGCTAGGATATTGGAGTGGATGATGTCTTTTTCGCCTTCAACCCCCTCCCCCAAGTGAATCTACTCTTTGAATTAACCCCGGTCAAGCTCCGTTGCAATATCTCGCGTAGATTGTGGAACGTTCATCGTCCGACGACGGCCGTGCGCTGTTTAGTATGTAAGTAATAAATAACCGCGTAATTACATTACACGGGAACGTTGCTGGATACCACGCTGCTCCCTCCAACGCGAAACTCAAAAAGTTCCGCGTCTAATGAAATGGAACCCGCCCTCGGTGTATTCTGAAAAACTTACCCCAGAAGTAAAGGGGAAATGCTTCGCTGGCTACGCTTTTCATATTCCGTTCTTTCCTGTTTCAGATACTGCGGGGAACTGCGATTCGTGCATTCGACAATCGAGTGTGTACCTAGGCACGTTGCTGAATATCAGATTGCGCAAATAAGGGGAGTTATTCGTATTTAATCATAACTTCGATCTGCAATTTTATATTGTGCAAAGACGCGACTGTTGGCTTCGATGAAGCTGCGAGGCTGTGTGTCTAAAGATCAACAGAGGTCCCCGGAGTGCACGCGATCTTTCAGGGCCATTGGTGCAGAACACGAGATGGTACTGTGGTTCCGTTATTGGTAAGGCTGTTTCAAAGTCAATTGACTGTCTCGAGGTTGTAGCTTCTCCGAGGGTAAGACTAGAATTTTCGTTGGGTGGCTTCTTTATCCGATAGCTTTGTGTCTTGGTTAAGTTAGTAGCTAGAGGAAACCGATACTTCCACCCCGAGGGAACAAGTACCCTCGCTTTATCACGATGGCCCCGATAATACCGTGCTCCGTTAGAACCTGAACAAACGGTAGCTTGTTATGTTAATCGGCTCTTCATCGGCCGGCCGAACCTATTCACCTGTGAACGCGGTTATGCAACGAGATCGTCGTCTGACGACGTTATTAGGGACACGTAGGAATGCGAGCTATCGAGCACATGCTTCCGAGGGCATTTTTAATGGCGCGCGATCATCGCCTCGCCACTCGTTTGCGTAAGTGTATCTACTCGTCCCCTCGGCCCCGAGGTATCTGAAGCCATCCACGGCTCTCGATTTAATCTTCCGATACACGGTGCGAAATTGGAGCATCTAGAGACTCTAAACATTTTTCCCACGTCCCCATCAGCAAATGCGTGAAGTGAAAGTCGAGAAGAGCAACGCGAAGAAAGGCACTACTTAAGGGGGAACACCACTGTGACGGCCGGAAAAATGAGCCCATTTTTAAGATTTTTTTAAGGAATAACTTACAGTTTTATTATAAAATTGTTATTACCTATCTTTAGAACAATGTCTTAAGAGACTATACAAAAAAAGTAATAGAAAAACATGCATAGATTTCCATATACAGTTAATCTCCTACACCCCTCACAAGAAAAACATAGGTCGCTTATCGAAACGATATCTCTGGAACGGCAACTCTGAAATCAAATTTTTTTTTTTAATATAATCGGTATGAGTGTAGTTTCCGTTGTGCGTACCGATTTTTAAAAAAAATTATTGTAAAAATGGTGCGCTTGGGAAGAAAAAGTTTCGAAGATCGGCAAAAAAATGGATAGTTTTTCGAGCGTATTTCAAAAAATATGTTTTCGATCAAAAAATCGGTACGCACAACGGAAACTACACTTATACCGATTATATTAAAAAAAAAATTTGATTTCAGAGTTGCCGTTCCAGAGATATCGTTTCGATAAGCGACCTATGTTTTTCTTGTGAGGGGTGTAGGAGATTAACTGTATATGGAAATCTATGCATGTTTTTCTATTACTTTTTTTTTTATAGTCTCTTAAGACATTGTTCTAAAGATAGGTAATAACAATTTTATAATAAAACTGTAAGTTATTCCTTAAAAAAAATCTTAAAAATGGGCTCATTTTTCCGGCCGTCACAGTGGTGTTCCCCCTTAAGAGTCTAGCAGGGTAAGCATGGTCAAACGGCCCCCACGCCGATTCCTGGAGTTGTTATTTTTTAAACAATGCTCCTTGCCTGAAAAACCATTGGCTGCGTTCAGCGGAACAAACCGCTACGTAGCCGCTCAGTAGCCGCTCACTGAGCTCAACGGTGATCGGTTCTGGTTCCGCTGAACGACACTTTGCAGGGTAGTGATATTTGTAGCAACTCAACACGTTCCGTAAAAGTAGCGGAGTTTATCTACGCTCGAAAAAATGGCGACCGCTCACTAAACGTATTGAGCGCTCAGCAACCTAGCGGTAGCGTTCAGCGAAAAATCAGTGAGCGGCTACGTAGCGGTTTGTTCCGCTGAACGCAGCCATTGTGTAAAGTTTTAGATCGCTACCCCCCCCCCCCCCCCCCCCACGGTTTAAGGGTAATACGGGGGTAAACGCCCTTAACGTTATTATTTTTTATCTCGGTTACTACTTAAGATATTTGAATGAAACAAAAGCGACAAAATAGCTACTTACTAGCTGTACATCATATATTTTTTCAAAATTTCAAATCTATTATTAAGGATAGAAAAAACTAATTAATTTTTTGGGGATGGTTTTTCGAAACAACCCTTTGAGTGACAACCTCCAAAAAAATCAAGAATAATGCTCTATTATCGAGCTATTATATAAAAAAATCCCGAAAATTGTCGAGATGGTGGAACATAGTTAAATAATTTAAAGAAGATCATTATATTTTAAATATGAGGGGTTTTGTGACGATAAAGAGTACTTGTCGCGAGCCTGAGTACGTGTCATTTAAATGCGAATGGAAGAAACGATTGCGGTTCGTTTGGGAGATCGAAGTGTGAAGGTGAAGGTAGCTGCGGAACAACGCGCATGCGCTAAATACGAATACTTCCCAGATATTAATAGGGTATAGCAGGGTAAGCATGGGCAAAGGGCCCCAACGCCGATTCTTCGAGTTGTTATTTTTCAAACAATGCTCCTAGCCTGAAACACCATTATGTAAAGTTTTAGTTCGCTACAAATAAATGTTTATTATCTATACGTGTATTGAAAGTTTTATTGTTTATAATTATTTAACCCCTCAATGGCGACCTCGATACGTCGTCGTATGGAGAGTAGAGGGACGCGGTCGCCGTCGTTGAGGGGTTATTAAATATGTTCCACCGACGCGATCATCCTACAATTTTATACATGATAGTTAGATAATAGAGTATTATTCTTGAGTTTTTGGTGGTTGTCACACATAGGGTTGTTTGCAAAAACCACCCCCAAAAAATAAATTATTCTTTTCTACCCGTAATAATTGATTTACAATTCGGAAAAATATATGTATTACAGCTAATATGTAGCTATTTTGTCGCTTTTGTTTCATTTAAATATGTTAAGTAGTAACCGAGAAAAAAAAATAACGATAAGGGCGTTTACCCCCGTATTAACCTTAACCGAGGGTGGGGGGGGGGGGGGGGGTAGCGAACTAAAACTTTACATAATGGTGTTTCAGGCTAGGAGCATTGTTTGAAAAATAGCAACTCCAGGAATCGGCGTGGGGGCCGTTTGACCATGCATACCCTGCTAGACTCTTTACACGTTTGTCCCGGCGCAGAAATGCTCTCGAAACTGCCACCCTATCGACTCCATTCCACGCTCCCCGAGAGGCTTTGCATTCTGATCAGAGAGCCCGAAAACACTTCATTGGAACGCCGAAGAAAGTTCACCACTTCCGGAGCATTTACCCAGAGAAGCAGCAACTTTTATTCCTCTGCATCTCGATGGCCAGGTGTGTAGGCACCAGCAGCAGATAGCGAATCGTAGAGCCGCCTACGTGCTTCTGCTTCGTCAAAAATGTATGCCCGCTGCGCCAGCTCGCCTTCGGAATTAATATCCCTCCCCCCTTTCTTCCCTTTCAATCGATCTTTTAAACCGCGCGGCCACGGTGTGCACCGCCACGCTATATTTCAGACGTTTCCACCGTAACCCGAGACCCGGGGCATTCTAACTGTCCCACTGTTGCCTGGAACACGCGCGTAAACGTCCAAAGGTGCTCGGAGCTCTTTCGATACCAAATTGTGTGTAAAGAGTGAGACGTGGCCGAGTCGAGTTTCACGGAAACCCCACGAATCCCCCGAGTAACTCCAGAACGAGTTTAAAAACCCGTACAATGCGCATCGAGACCCGAGCTGTCGCGATCCCTATAAAGTTACAATATCCCCGTTCCTTTTCCTTTTTCCCCGGTCCCGTTTACTCCGCCGGAAAAGCCCCAGCGTCCCGCCACTTACGACATTATTACCTGCATCTTTCATCGTCGTAATGACCGATCTGATCTTGTTAGCTCGCTCTTACGTGGACCGGCCCCCGTCTAATAGGAAACTAAGCCCCGTGGAATTAAAGTACTTGCGTCGATTACCATAAATGCATCCTTGCTTGCGCAGCAGATGGGGAGGATCCGGGGGCAGGCTTAGGCGCATTAACGTCTTAATGCCGTGCAATCGACTCTATCACGCGCGACAAATGTTTGCCCGGGGCCGCAGGGTGGTCCGAACTTCCGTGTCCGTCGGTTTAGCATAAATTTCGATACAGCCGAGCGCGGACGTGACCGCAAAGAATTCCGCGGGGCGAGCCACCAGACCGCGGGTAGCCGGCCGTCCCATCGGACGAGTTGTTTTTGGGGGATACGATAAGACGGACGGCATACGTGCAGCACACGAATGGCAGCAGCTGCGCGTGCCTTGAATATTTAACCCGCTTAAGGCCCCCGCACAATCGTACGGATCGCGTTTTGAATGGGGAGCGCGACCGGCGGCATTCGCCCCCTGCCAACGAATTGGCCTGACCGGGGCCCATATTTAATCAACATTCGTCCACCACTCTACCCCTTTCACTGGCTCCCGCAGGGGGTTTCGAACCACCCCGCTTGCTGCTCGGCCCCCTTCAACGGGCTACGATAGCTGTCACCGCTGCTGCTGGGACAATCGCGCGTTTGTTTCTTGGTGTTAACCGACATCGAGCACTATGGGCCACTAGACTGGGATCAACAGTTTTGGGTGGACTCTGAATGTACTTATATACCGGGGACGGCATAGGGGAGGGTTGCTGAAGGCTGGCCCACTCAGATACGGTTTACCGTTGGAGAAGATCGCGATACAAGAAGCAGAGAGGCGGGAAGCTTGAATTGCTAGTTACAGAATTAATATTCAATGTTGTGGGTATAAACAGACCGGTGCGCGGATGCCTGCCTCCATCCACTTCGTTATGTAAATGACGAAGACGCCCGGCACTAATAAATCCTTAAAGTAAAAGTTGCCGTCGCGTTATTTTAATAAATCCTCCCAAAGAGTTTCGAGCGCAGGCTTGCGTAACACGAAGACGGAAATACACTGAAACGAATCCGAAGCGAATAAACAAGTGGCCACTCGGAGGATAATACGAGATCTCGCTAATTTGCGATTTCTCCAGCGATGGACCAGCATCGCTCCTCCGGAGCGGAGCACCCATTAACGCGGAACAACCTCTCGAGTACGCGCCGCCGATTCCACATTAAAGGGGCATCCAATTAAGGACGAACGCGAAGAATTTTCGAGTTTTCAGGGGTATTCCGGTTCGTTAGGAAAGCGGTCAGCTCCTCGTTACGGGAATGGAACTCGATGACCCGAGAAGGCACGCACCCGGGGCATGTAGGATTGTGTCATCGATTCCCTGGATGATATAGCCATGCTTCTACAATAGTCACGGACGGCAGATGGTATATTAAAAAGCAAAGCCAATTGACGCGCGAGAGTAATATCCTCTTAGATATATAGTACCGCGCTGGAACTAATATTTCCTTTAGGGAGGAACTTTTCTCTTAAGGTGCAAGATATCGAAAGAGTACACGAGAAGATCTGCCGCATTTCTTATGCAACCGCTAAGAGGGAACGTTCGATTGAATTGAAAGTGTTGCGAAAATGTTTTCGTTCGCTTCCCGCGGATAGGAAAGGTGGTTTCATTACTCGCGGCTCCTTTCGGTTTCGATTTACCAGCGATACCATCTCCGAGTGACGTAATTTCGTGATACCTACACAGCGAGGCGACTTCACGCAGGATGGGACGTTCTACGTAACACAATGTCATCCGTTAACAAGCTACGTTCGCGTTGCTAGTGTAATTTACCGTTCGAAACTCGCGGATAGTAATTGCACTGCTTATCTTTGCTGATTAAACTTTACTCCGCGAAGCGATATCCACTTACCAAGAAAGTGTTTCGAGTTTTCCCCGGTAAGTCGAGTGTGCGTCCAATGAAAGTCGAGTCGGGCTAAAAGCAAAGTTCCCGAACCGTGCTACCAACGAGTTAGACTAATGTTCGTCCACGAGGCGGACGCTCAAGACCTCCTGGAAGTCTCCAAAAATTTCCACGTCGATACGACTTCGTGAACCCATTTAATCATCAGGCTACGGTTCGTATCGACGGTAACCACGACGTCGACAGTGTTCCAAGAAAACCCTACCGAATTCCATTACTCTCCACCCAAAGTATGTAGGCTACGATTATACCGATATCAGTGCTGGAAAATGATCGTTCGCACTGTCACAGCATTCGAAACTGGGACACTTGGACATTTGGGGCTGCTATTCATTATGGAGGTAAACAGGTCCGAGTATATTCAGGGAACGGAATCAAAGACTTGGCCAACCATTGGATCCCATTCGCAGAGAGGGGTATTCCCGTTGTCGCGTGTGAACTGTATCTACAGAGAGCACGTTTGCGCATCCACGATCGGGACTCTACTGGCGGAATCAAGATGCTGTTACAGAGGAAACCCGTAGATTCGAGTCGCGTAGCATGCACAATCGATAGAGGATTGGCTTTCGAATTGACACATTACCTATTGAGCGCTTCCTTCGGCGGGACGCCACTGACAATTCCTTCTAAACTCCCTTCTAATGTAGCAAGCTCACCTGCAATAGAGAACAAAATCTACATGATTACTTTCATCCAAGTATATTCACATTCTACGATAAAATCATAAGACAACATCATTCGCCGAGAGTACACATTAAATCTCAGATGATATTCCCTCGTGGATCCAGATATGATCATTCCTAACTGTTCTCGTTTCGTAAAGTTCTGTCCAAACAATCCAAAATAAAATTCAGCGGAATGCACGAACATCACGTTTTCGCAAATACCGTACGAAACATCTCGCTGAACGCCTGTAATCGCTTGGCGGAAGGGTTGCCCGGAGCGCGGCGGTGGGTCGTGTAATTTAATTCGTTGAAGCTGGCGTAAACGTGGAAATTCATTTGCCCGCGAACACCGTAAGTATTAAAATGTAAAAGCCCGTGTACGCGGCACGTGAATCCTGAATAGATGGCTGCGCGTCGCGCTACTTGCTCCGCCTTATTGTTGCTTACGCCGGAACGACGCGAGTTACCTGAACGCGGAAAATGTGTACTCGCGTGCCAGTGTAACCAGAATTGTTTATCGCGGGCCCTTTGTTCGCGGCCTGCACAATGCGCGGTGTACCTAGTAGATTCTCCCTCGCCATCAATACTCGCGCTTCTTCCCCTTGATGTCGCCCGTTTTATACATACCAACATCGCGGGCGCGTTCACCGAGACAATCGACGAATGCAAAGGAAACGGCCCGTCGCTGCAGACGCTTTTCAATTCAATTATTTCCCCGATTGTACTCCTCCGTCACGCTTTCATCGTTCCGCGCAGACGTATAGATAATAAATGTTGCAGGTGCGAAGTGTATCAGATTCGCGTACATTCGAACGGGCCCGTGTTGGAACATAAAGCTTCCGAGCGTGCATCGATTATTCCATCTACGAGCCGATCGACGTTGAAGAATACGTGCACGTAACTTGCGACGTTCTGAGGCCGGGACTTCGACAGCCCCCGGTGTCCATTTAGGCTCGAGCTTCAAACAAAATCGGCCGCGTTCGTCCCGTGAATATATCTTTGTTTCGCCGGTGTACAAAGCGCGGCGTGCATTGTTCGACGCTCAATTCATACGCGCGTTTGTAATCCGCAGCGAGCTACCGGGTCGACGTAAGCTGCAGTGGTCGCGTGCATTTCACGGCTGGAGTTCTACAGCGACGCGTTTTGTTTCGAGGTGACGTGCGCGCAACGAGCTGCAGCATTCACGCGCTGCACACGTGCACGCGGCGACTTTCCGCGCTCGCGGCACGGACAGGATCACTTCGACAAACTTCCCCGTTAACGTGATACCGAAAGCATTTCCCCGATCACGGCTCTATTCAAACGACGTATTTCATAAAGAAAGGGGTTATTTCGTAAAGTATTTGGACGACAGAGGAGAATAAATCGGGTCGCGTCAGTCATCAAACTCATCAAGCATCAGTTAGAGTTGTTTAAATGCGGCATTTCGTATAATTCCGTAGCGAGGTGCATCCACATCCGCGAGACAAGCGCGAGCGACCATTCATCCGCGTCCAACCGAAAGCGGTGTTCTCGCGCCATGGAAGCCACCGCGGAGTCTCATATTCATACAGGCTTTCCGTAAGCGACGCAGCGTAATACATAACGCAATACCGCAAGGACGTGCATTGTTGAGGCGTATCCATTGATCACCGAATGCAGTCAGGGACCGCCGGCAGCTTTGTCGACGCGACAGCAAATATGAATGCGGCGTGTTTCTCTCGCCTGGCGTCGCCTTTGCGACCAAGTATCTTCTGCCGCGGTGTCGAGGCTCTCTTCGCGGTAGAACACTGCGGGGACGTGTCAACGAGCCGTCGCCATGAAGACAGAAAGACGGTATTCGTTTATTGCTAAACGTAAGGGGTCGTCCTTAAATTACGTAAGGTTTTAGTCAGGTATCGCCTTACGTAATATTTTTTAACCTAATTTTCAATAAATACAAATTCTATCATTAATGTTTCAGAAAAGTAATTTTAGTTTAAATTTCCCGCAACCGAGTTAAATGAATTAGATAAACCTTTATAAGAATTTTAATAACTGAAAAAATGCAATGTAAAAATATTTGAAAGGAAGGGGCGAGGAAGTGGAAGAGTCTTACGAATTCTTACACTTGGGGAGGGAGGGGGTAAGAAATCGCCGAACTTACCCTTACGTAATTTAAGGCCCCTAAGTTTAGAACGAGCACGATCGAACCCTTCCTCCAATATCCTGATGATTAATCGCCACTCCCGCCTTTGTGCGCGTTCTGTCGCATTGGTGGGGGCATATTTAATATGTACGTACATAGCTCAGCTACATCAGTCAGTTAAGTCTAAAATCTGGAAAAACTATACGATCGCAACATTTCCCTCGACACGTATGTAGAATATCATTGTGTTACATTAGCAAACTATTCGTAGTGGAGGGGGAACCGGGACACGTGACGTGACGTCAAACCAATCAACGCCAAGATGGGAAACGACGCCAGCGCCAAGCTGCGAAGCTGACGTCACATGGTTTTCTCGCCACTGCTATAAATTGTGTTACTAATCGGTAATTACGTGTGAAGCAGGCGGGTGTATGTAATAAGGTCATTCCACGCGAAGTCGGACACTTTTCGGAGTAACATTTCGGATTTTGGTGCAACTTGGATATGTTGTAGTCTTTAGGGGTATATAAACATATCTCGAAGGATTTTTCGAAATGTCAAAAATTGTGAATGTTACAGCTCTTTGAAATATAGTGTTTACTATTTTTCAAAAAATTATAACTGTTGAACTAATAAACTGATAAAAATGACCTTTTGGGTGCTGACAGTGGAGATATAAGAGTACCTAATAAAAATTATTTCACTTAATAAAAACGAATATTTGACCATTTATTTAGCAATTGTTCTTAAGAAATGCAATATTATAGTTGAAGGCACCTTTTTAAAAATTTGGAAAAATAGGAGGATAAAGCCCTGTTTTCCTCTTTACGGACATGTTTTGAAAAACGTGGACGTTTTAAAATTGGCTAAATGAAAATTAATTGAATGTAACGCTGCGTCGCACAGTGGTCCGACGCATAGAGGAGAAAGTGGATAAAACTCATAACTTCAGCATTTCTCAATATTTTTTAATTAGTTTTGTTTCATATTCTGCCCCAATGTAATTTTGTCAAATAGAAAAGTTGTAGAGAATTAAAATGTGCGTTTTTTTTTAAAAAAACTTTTTTTTTTGTTTTTTTTGAATTTTTTAATTTATTTTTAACTTACAATATTCGTTTTTTTGAACGGAATTTGTACTTGTACAATGTTTAAACAAATTTGTCGAAACAAAGTACGTAAAATGATCGTTTTAATTCTTCAATAAACATTTTGCATACGGTACAGACAGTGATGGACGGTGACAATTTTTAATGGGAATTGTACCTCAAAATATGTACTTTCAAACCTTTCAAGTGTCGTTGCGGAGGTAGACGGAGGTACCTGAAAAAAATGGTGATTTCTAAAATACCTCGATATTCTTCGAGATATTGTTATATTCTGACAACAGCTTCAATTTTGCCTCTTTTTGTCCTACACTATGTAAAAATGAGTAATAAAACTACTCCGGAAAAAACAGGTCCACTTAGTGATATGTAGAAATTTTGGCGATACTTCTTTAGTGCGAGTTTTTCCGCACTTGTAATCGGTTTTAGAGGCTAAGTAACAGGAAATGACCAATACATAACCCATAAAAAACATACCTAAAAAAAACCATACGAAATTGTGACATGATTTTTTTAGGTTTTTTCCGCCTTTAAACCACTTTGCGTCGCCCAGCACCAACTCGACTGGTCGGGCCATGCAGTACTCGCAGCGGCCAAGCGGCTATATCTGCTATTCTTATACAATCGTAAGTATTTGTAAAAAAATGAAAGAGGAAAACTTTTACTGTTTTTTATACCCAACATAATACAGTATCTCAATTTTTGGTGTTCGCAATATTTTCCTTGAAACGAGGGTGACCTTCAGTTTTTTAAATGGAATGCTATATACTTGATTACCCAAAATGAAAGTGACTGTCAAGACAAATTCACCCATATGGTATACTATGACCTTCAAAGCCACACAAGGTTATAAATATATTGAAATAGTAGATTGAGTTTCTTTCTTTCATTCCTAACCTTGTGTGGCCTTGAAGGTCATAGTATACCATATGGGTGAATATGTTTTAACAGTCTCTTTCATTTTGGGTAATCAAGTATATAGCATTCCATTTAAAAAACTGAAGGTCACCCTCGTTTCAAGGAAAATATTGCGAACACCAAAAATTGAGATACTGTATTATGTTGGGTATAAAAAACAGTAAAAGTTTTCCTCTTTCATTTTTTTACAAATACTTACCATTTACGAGAACACTGTATAAGAATAGCAGATATAGCCGCTTGGCCATTGCGAATACCGCACGGCCCGACCAGTCGAGCCGGTGCTGGGCGACGCAGCGTTACATTCAATTAATTTTCATTTGGCCAATTTTAAAACGTCCACGTTTTTCGAAACATGTCCGTAAAGAGGAAAAACAGGGCTTTATCCTCCTATTTTTCCAAATTTTTAAAAAGGTGCCTTCAACTATAATATTGCATTTCTTAAGAACAATTGCTAAATAAATGGTCAAATATTCGTTTTTATTAAGTGAAATAATTTTTATTAGGTACTCTTATATCTCCACTGTCAGCACCCAAAAGGTCATTTTTATCAGTTTATTAGTTCAACAGTTATAATTTTTTGAAAAATAGTAAACACTATATTTCAAAGAGCTGTAACATTCACAATTTTTGACATTTCGAAAAATCCTTCGAGATATGTTTATATACCCCTAAAGACTACAACATATCCAAGTTGCACCAAAATCCGAAATGTTACTCCGAAAAGTGTCCGACTTCGCGTGGAATGACCCAATATTGATGAGATGTAAAAGAAAACACAAAATACTAACAATGGAAATATTATTTATTTATGTACTAACTATGCTAAGTTCAAGCAATGTTATAAAGTTATGTATGTGTAAGGAGTGTACTCCTTAAATGGATTTAAATCTTCCCGCTCAATACAGTGAGTCGGTAAGTCAAGGGTCCGCAGTAGCGGCAGACGGACACGTGTGTGTCTCGCTAATTGCTAAGAGAGAATTGATTATATTGTACAAGGAACAGGATTGCGAAGAACAAACATTGAATGTTGTTTCTTGTATTTTTACAGGTTTGTAATCACTGTAAATAACTAATGTAAATAGCGTAATTAATAAAATCCACTTGTATTTTTACAGTGAAACTTTTCGGTTTGTCACTATCTGCAACCCTTGAGCGTTCGATTTGGTAACCCAATTGCACATTACAAAACAACATTCTCGTTTCAATACGCAATGGAGAAGTTAAAATTTGAATTTAAAATGAGAGGAACTGCAGATGGGAAATCTAACATTTTGTGCATAACCTCAATAGAGACACCAGATGGGCACATGTTTATCATACCAGACGAATTACAACCAGCAACGTTACACAATACAATAAATAATCAGCCTGCTTTCATGAAGATAAAGAAGACACTGACAAAAAGGAACCAATTCAGGAAAATTTGGATAACCTTAAATGAAACCATAAAAGAAAAGTACTTGGACGAAGAAGAAAACGTGCAGTTCAATGACTACTTCTTAGAAGAAATAACAACAAATAAAACTGAAGAAACAGCTTTGGCACAGAATTCTTCAATAGAAAAATTATTAGAAACACTGATCGAAAACAGCAAAAAAGTAGAAGACAAATCATTGGATAAAATTGCAAAAGAAATCACTGTACAAAAATTTAATAATAAAACACAAAATGCGAGTCAATGGTTAAGCGAATTTGAAGACGAATGTGAAAGATACAAGATATCAGAAGATAAAAGAAAAATTAAATTACTAAAACTCTTTCTTGATAAGTCTTGCTTGGACTGGTATGAATGCGTATTAATTAAATTGACAATAAATTCAGAGTGGAAAGAATGGAAAAAAAAGTTTTGTGATACTTTTGCAAATAAGGGCTGGTCTCCAATCAGATATGCTATAATGTTTAGATATCAAACGGGCTCTCTGATAGAGTATGTATTGAGAAAAGAAAAGCTACTTTTAGAAACAAGAAGATCAATTGACACTGGGACTTTAATTGATCTCATTGCAGTTGGTTTACCACTTCGTGGGTGATAAAATAGATAGAGAAACTCTGATCGAAACAGAAGATTTATACAATGAGTTAGGAAAACTAGAGCATCTAGTTTACAAAAATGTTAGTGAAACAAAGAAGACAAACGGACAAAAACCAAAAACGAAGGTGCCATGTGCATTTTGCAAAGAAAAGATTAAAAAAGTTCGATTTCACCCAGAAGAAGACTGCTGGTTCAAAAATAAAGAAGAAACGGAAAAAAGTAAATAACTCTATATTTGAAATTGAAGCAGAAGGCCAAGATCCAAAAAACTTACAACCACACCATTAATTACTTTGAGGATAATATTAAATGGAACTTTTGAGATAAATGGGGTATATGACACAGGATCGAACAATTTTTGAAATAGGAAAAGATATTAAAATTTTCATCATAGACAATGAAAATTTTAAGTTTGATTTCCTCATTGGTCTATGTATACATTTATAAATATAATTTTTCCTAATTATCGCTAATCTCGCTATCAGTCTCATCCGGCTCCTCTGGGAATAAAATTCCAGCGAGCTCTTTTGGTGTTTCGTCTTTAGATACATTTTATCATTAAATTTTAGAATTTTATCTGTAACTTCGTAATTGAAGCAGTTTGTCTTTTTATTGTTTAAATCTAATTTTACTCTAGTTAATGCAGCCACTGTATCTGACTTTCAATCTATTTCATTCTTTAGTTTTTATTTCTGTGACAAGGGAAAAATATCGTTCCACGTCAGTGTTTGAATGGGGCAGCGACAAGCACAACTGTGCTAAGTAGTTTTGATATGTTTCCGAATGTATATTCATCTAAAACATCTTGAACGCTGCTAATGTGGTGCCAGAATTGAGGAACACTGAGTGCTAAGTAGTAACTTTTTTTTTATCCTTATCACTCGTATTTTAAATAAAATATTTATTCGTATTAAAATATTTATTTGTATAAAAATATATCTGCTTAATATTATTTAATACATTGGAAAGCACCTTTATGTACTTGCAGCTCATTTTGATTTCACAACTTTTTTTTATTTTGTAATTATCTTCTATTTTTTGTGATTTATTTGATTTCGTGTACTTGGCGTAATTTTTTTACTTTTTTAAAGTTTTTTATGGTTGATTTGTCGCCACGTCACGTGTCCCAGTCCCCCCTCCACTACGAATAGTTTGCCTGTGTAAAACATTTCCCCATATCCCTTGTGTACGAACCGTAGAAAATTCGCAGAGGAAGATCGAGGGAGACACGGAGTTTATCCAACTCTCGAGCTTTATCCCCCGAATACACACTTATATCCCGGCACGTGCGTTACAAAGAATGCACCGGCAAAATATTGAAGCTGCGAAGAAGCGAGGCAAGCGGCAAATCCCGGGCCTCGAGCACGGTCGCAAAACCAGTCGAATCGTTTTGCAAATCTAGGAAAGGATGCATGTGTCGCCTCGTCGAACCTCTGTTGCATTCGCAGCGGCCCCTGCTCTCGTCGGTGCGTTTACGTGCGACCGCTGTGCATCGCGGGCCGAAGGATAAAGTTCGATGGTATTGGACAATAAAATCGGCCGGCTTTGCGGCAAATATATTTCAATATTGGCGGCAAGAGGGGAGAAGAAGCGAGAGAGAGAGCGGCGCGGAGCGCGATAAATCGAATCGGCGTGTAAATATTCCCGTGCCAGGGCCGGTAGTGCAGGGTACATGCACTTCGCCACGGGCTTGCCACTGCACCGGCCGATATTTATCGGCCAGATAGCTCGAATAATGCAGAACACCCTGGAGCACGGTTTTTCACGGAAGCCAGGTAGGTACTCGAATCGACCCCTTCGAATTAGTTTCCGGGATCGATGGGACGGATATCGATATATAAGCGTCCGAAACTTTGGATGCATCTGCCCATGAGAGGAATTCATAAATTATTCCAGACCTGTAAGGGGAAGAATCTTCGAGTTATATATGTATTGCGAATGAATATTCTCACGTCGATAGGGTGAAAGGATAGAATCTGTCGATTCGACGAGTCTGCTGTGGCGAATCAACGAAGTGGTTTCGAGATTCAATTTTACTGAACTGGAGGATCTTCCTTTTCCTTCCCTTGATCGTAAGGAAACTCTTAACTAATTGCACCGCGATACTGTGTTTCCTTATATCCAGGTACTTGTTGCTCGGTATATTACGATCTAATTTCCCGTTTTCCCCGATGGAACGCTCGTTACGCGTGCCACCCTGGCGGACGAATAACTCACGGGAAAATCGCTTACGGAAGTCCGGGCAGCGGAAAAAGATGAGGGACACCGTCTCACGGCCGAAGCTCTAGGAATTTACCCAGAGAGGGTACTCAGAACTCCTCGACGAGCCTCGTAAATAACTGATAATCCCGGTGTAATTCATATTTTATGGGAAACTGCGTCCCTGCAACCCAGCGATCTTTCTAGCCGGATTAATCGAACGGAGCAAGTGCCACTTCGTTCCGCCTGCTCCGATCGCTCGAATCTCGGCACGCTTCCACCCGTGACTTACCAATCTCCCGCTGGATAAAGAGACAATAACGAGCGATTGCAGCAGCAAAACGGCCGTGTCACGGTGCACACACTGCGTACACGTTGCGGGAACCACCGCTGCGGTGATTACTCCCCGCAAGTGTTCTCCGAAGTTGGAGTAACTGAGCGCGCCTGAGGGCACGGGGTGCAGGGACCAAGCTCAGCGTCCACGCGCCACCGGTGCGCCACGAGCCTGCCTAGCACTGGCCAGATATCTTCGAATCCCATTTCCAGATCGAGAACGGATGTCCAGAATGGTCGCGAGCCCACGATCCTTTGTTCCATTCCGGCCGATAGTCTCCCCGAGAGTAGGTTCATCGAATCGAGGGGAGGGATCTTTGTCCCTAACCGGCTTAGCGTCTTGTAGCCACGAGGATGACGGCAGCGAATTTCAGGGGAACGACCGGCAAACGATCGTTCCCCGGAAGGAGGCCGCGATGGAAGGAAAAGGAACCGGCGGACGGGTGCGCAGGGCAGCGGTGGATCGTGGATTTAGAGCTTTGAGGCGGGCTGTCGGACCGACTGGCGCAGCTCGTTAGCATTTCTCGACCTTTCCGTGAACGTCAACTTGCCAGTAGCGGCGGCGATTTAGCATTCAGCCCGGCGTGCGTTACGCCGTAATCTCGTCCAACGCGAAATAGATTCCGTTTCATCTCGAGCAATCAATCTTGATTGGGACTTTTGATCAGAGCTCGACGGAGGGGGATAAAAAAGAGGACACGACGATGGCCGGGTCGAGGCCTGGTTCTCTCCTCGCTGGCACCCGGAAAGACGGAATTATCCAGGGGGCAGCGGACGAAGAAACGTCGAGGTAAGATGTACCGTCTGACGGGGTGAAACGAGGGGATTCGTTGGCAGTTCTGCTCGCTCCTTAAAACCGCTCGTCTTTCGAGCTTTTAACGTTGAACGGCTTCCATAAATTACCCGAGAAATCTGGTGCAATGTGTAGGGGGCGTTGCCGTTGCACTTTGCTCCATCCACGTTGGATAGCGTTGAAGCTGTATGCGATTTTAAAATAGGGCGTCGGATAATCATTGGAAAACTGTTCCAACAGATTAGCGTACTGTTCCGATCCCTTAAGCCTATAACCACGCACCGATGCCTTAAAAGCCAAAATCCTGTGCAGTGCAGTAGACCTCCGCCCAGCGTGAAATGCGGTTCATTTATTTTATCCAGCCGTTCGATAGGGGGCTTAAGTTTCAGGTCAATCGCGAATGGGGATTCACGAGGTGCGAGGATCCCGCGGAGAAGACACGGCAACCGTCGAGTCAGACCTTTGAACGGCTGAAAGGGCAGCCGAATGGAAGACCGCGAAGTCGGTGCACAAATCAACGAGCCTCGCTGGGCAATGTTGCCCCGCAACCTTGGTCACGAGGTGAAAGGGCTCGCGGAGCAAGATCTCCAGAGATCCGGGACGCGTAAACCGTTTTGATATACGATCTGGTTATTCTCAATGCGCCTATTGACGCCGGGGCTCCGTTCCGCCTTGCTAACCGCAGCGACACCGAATCACTACACCTGCATGTATACGACTGCGCGACCATTGTCGAGCGCTGGAAATGGCCGCTATTAGGTCCCGGGCGTTGACATTTTTCACCCCCGAACCATCCTTTATCCGCGGACTAAGCAAACACGGTAATGGCCAGGACTGGTACGTTTTCATGGCTTCTTCTTAACTGCGCGGTAGGTACACACATGGGAGACGTGGAGCAACAGATGCACTGGAGCCGAGTTGAGGGGATAAAAACACTTTTAGAGCAAATTCAATAAAATTAGGTGATTGCAAAAATTTATTTAACCCTTCGGTGGGCGCGCTCTTCAGACTTGCATGAGTGGGCGCGTTGCGGCATTTACACCGCAATCGGAGTTCTCGTTGTTTTACTTCTAAATTTAGACAATTTTAGGTCTCACAGAAGAAAATCGAAATTACATTGGTTGCTTAATAAACACCTATATCTTATTTTTCTGTCCTCAAAAAAAAAAAAAAAAAAAACTTCCAATACGTAGCATGATGCAAAAATGTCCACTGGAAGAATCCTGAATTGGACATGGATCCAGTTTGAACACTACATATGGTACAATACGAAATGTAAAATTTGCGGCTAACTGCCGCGGGCGCGCCCACCGAAGGGTTAAAGAGTAAAATCCAATTTTCTTCTTTTTTACAAAGCCCCTTCTTTTGGGGTGCCACTGCACTGGGGAATGCGTTGGAATTTCTATGTTTTAGGACACGGAAGCGAGGGAGTAGTGGAAAATTGACAGGCAGGAGATCATTTCTGTCTTTGTACGGTACGATCGAAGAACGTGGCTGTGCAAATTATAGATCGCGTTCCGCGAATCGCTAACACCGCGAATCGCTAACACCGCGAAGGCTAAACGCTATTGGCCTTGCCTTTCAAATGCTCGCCGCGTTCCGAGACCGCTGCTCCTTGACTGACGTATAATTATCATAAAATCAGCCTCTGTACCCAGAATTAGAACGGAACACGCTTCGAGACGTTAGAAGCAGCCTGCTTCGGTGACTATTTCGCCGTTTCCTCCGGATTGGAAGGCGCGGGATTTTTTTGAAAAATCGAGCTCGTACGTACAGGATTAATTAACGGCGTAGCCTTTGCGGAGACCTCTGAAGCGAGCACTTGTCGGGATGTAGCTGGCGCAGGTGAGCCTGGATTGCGAAACGGTTGGGAAAGATTCCGCGGGAAAAGAGGATTGTGTCGGATCGGAGCACGGTGAAATATTTTCGCACCCTTCCACCGGAGTCACGACTATCGTTGCGCAATCGATGAAATCAATACCCGACGCCTCTCTCGTGCACCGAGAAATGTCAATTGATCTTTTTCTCTGGCGTCGGTTCGCGAGCAAATGCCACGTTACCCTTACAAGCTCGAGGTTACCCCTCTTTCCCTCTGTTCCTCCTCCGTTACAAGCAAAGCCTCGTGGCGCGGCACGGCGCGGCGTCTCGTACGTTCCGATGAATTATTGCACATCCCATTAGAGCAGACAATGGGCCCCATTGCGTAGACGTACCACCGTTAGAGCCAAGAAAAACGATTAAACCGTCCTGTCACGAGCACCAACGAGCAAAAACGCAACGCTCGCTGCCCGATGATATCATCTGCGCGCGGCTCAACGTTGTCCAACGGAATAATTATTCATTCGAGCGCGAGCCGTGGCAGCGATATTAACAGGTACACTCGTACGTACGTATTAGGCTGACGATCTGGGAGACGAGCGAGTATGGTGAACGATGAATTGCTCCACGCTATCCGCCCGACCGTTCTCGGACCTAGATAATCCGAATTTCGAAGGGGATTCATTTATTTAGCATTCTGGGATGCCAAGACCCCGCGAATCCTCGCAATTAGCGAGCCTTTCGTCAGAGATATCGCTACCTTCTGGAGCGTTGGAGATATAGGAGTTGGCGAAACACCAGGCACGAACGAAATGCAGATAGAATCGCGAGACGCAGGTGAAAACCGATTGATTCTCGGAAGGCGTCCTCGCGGCGCTCGGACCGCCGCACGAAATTAAAATCTTTCGTAGAAACCGAGGAACACGAGATGGTGCAAGGGCGGCGCGAACTTTCGGCTTATCCGCGGTAATCGCGACCACGTTTTTGGGCCCCATAAATCTCATTATCGCGACAGTTTTTGGCCCGCGGCGCTACGTTACTGTTGCTTTTCCCCTGCCCTTTCGTTCTCTCTTCTTTTTTTCCACCGCGTTCCCACCCTTCCTCGACCGGTCTGATGGCCACGGGATGCGCCGTGCCCTCCTCTTCTCTCTATCTCTGTGCCGGGTGAAAACACGCTGCGAGGGGCACAGAGTGTCCGCAGGAAACCGCTCAGAAATTCGTCTTCCTCTGCGGACGCGTCTCGCTCGCTATCACATTATCTACCCTGTCCTTCGAAACTCGCTGCTTCTCGCGAATTCCTCGCGTCGGCACCGCACAAAGGCGTCTCGTTTCGCGGCCGGTAATTACCAGCCACGGCCCCGAATATCTTCCTCCTTTTTTTCTGCACGATAAAACGCGCCCGTGATCGCGCGCGACTACCACAGAAGAAATCCCGCGCGTTGTGCACGCGCGGCATCAGAGAAATCGCTGCGAAAAAAAAAATACAGTTTCGCCTTTAAATCCCCGCCGTTTGGCCGTGCAATCGCGCAGCCCTTTCGGTATAACGGCAATCCGCTTGGCAACGAATCGGGTAAAAATACGGGAATCGGGTGTACGGACAGCTGTGGCGCAATTGGAACTCGAAGGCCCCCGTTGAATCGTAGCGAGTCCGCTCGTTTCGACCGTAATTTCTCATCCTTTGACGATGGAGTTGTCCCTTGATTGCTGAGCAATTCAATCACGAGACGCTTAGTGTACACATCGCAGATTAGAAATAAAAGTGGAAGCTACGAAGAGTGTGAAAGTTTATTAAATCCATTCGCTGCAGAGTAATTTCGACTCGTTTATCGCGGTCGCCTCGCCTCCGTGTATTCGCATCGCGTAGAATGTAGATGAATCAATGGCTCGCACCTCTGGCTGTACAAAGGACAGTTTCCTCCGTCATTTCAATGACAAGTGAAATCGCAACGACCCGGTGTCATCGCATACGCGACTCACGAGTCAAGCGATAACAATCGCGTGTCGCCGTTCCCGCGACATGCAATTGCCAGGGGGTTAATGACATCTTTAGACTGGCGTACGCGTTCGTGATGAGAGGGACACTTTTGAAACTCATTGCACGGCTCGTCGTTGGAATTTCAAAGAAACCCCAGCGTACGCTCAAAAGCTCGGGGATCACGTTTTGCTATCAGAAAAATTCGTAAATTCTTCATACGCGACCCAACACCGTGGCTGTCTGGGGGCCATATATTTTTTATGCGGTCATGTAGATAGGAGGTACATTTGCATGTTATTTTTTATGAATATTTATTCGAATATGTGTCGCTACATTTTTCCTCAAAGTATTCCTTTCTTCGACCAACGCTGGCCACAATGCTTTACCATTCTCTGTACTGGCCTTTAGTGATGGGTCAGTGGATAAGCAAAGAGTGTACTGAATTTCGAAACTCGTGACTATAAAATCCCTTCTATCGCTGCATACTGAACTCCCCGCTTAATACCACAGCACAGTTGGATGCAAGCTTCGGCGCAACAGCGCAACGATTCCAGTGATTGAACGGTACAAGCTTCCGAGCGACGCGACGGTGCAATATTTTCGATAATTGAAAAGCACGCAACAGATCAAGGTGGATAACGCGATAGAGCGAACGAGCGCAGGATCCCCAACGTTTCCCTCCCCCTCTTCGTGAAGTTGCATTGCAGGGAGAGTTGGACGGGTTCGAACGGCAGCCAGGAACGGGCTGCTGGTAAAACTGGCGTCTCGCTGAGGCACGCTGACTTTTCACGATCGTACATCACTTCTGCCACGCGAAGCTCGGGCCAACAAAAACGGCCGAGGGATACGTCGCGCCGGGACGTGACGCTATTGTACGCAAAACTGTGAAAGATTATCCATCCGCGTACACGGCGCGCTGCATTGTTCTCCATTTGTTATGACGTGACTGCAATCCGCGTAACGCGCCCCCGCCGCCGCGTTTTCACCTGCAACGAAAGTTCCCAGCCTCTGACGATAAGAGCGGACGCGAGTGATCAAAGGGGGTGAACGAAAACGCGTCTGGTTAGCATTGGAGAGTAGACTGCCCGGACGCTTTGGAGGCCGCGTAATTTATGTCCCCGTTTACCTTCGTTCTCCTTTCTTCAACGATAGTCGTCTCGCACGTTGTACCGCGGAACTAATCGGCCGGAATCCGAGTAACAGTGCTCGATACTAACATTGTTTGCCGTGGCGGTTAAATACACTCATTGCCGGAGGACAGAGTAATTAATTATACCGTTGATCTGGACCAAACTTCTTCTATCGAGTCGAGGGAGGAAATGGGTAATCGACGATGCTGCTTCATCGCTTTGAAACAAGCAGGTATATCAATAACATCTTCGTCGTTCCGTGTGAAAGACACGCCCCGTGAAAATCCTAGCGAGGAAAAACCTAGCATAGCAGATCTCAATTACTCTGACTCCAGCAAGCGTGCGTTACTTTCATGCACGCGGGTAGCGAGGTCTGCTTTGCCTTTGAAATTTGAGCCGACGACGCTGCCATCCCTCCCTGTCCCTCGTCGGGGGGGGGGGGGGGGGGGAGGCGGGGTGGGCTAATTGCAATTAAGAGCATCCCCAGGAAACGGAGGAAGTACAACCAGAAGGTGGAGACCAAAGACAATCCGTAATTGTCATTCGCGCGCTCATTATCCCGGGATCCGTGAATCGAGCGAGGCATTAGGAAACGGGCCGCAAGGAGAATTAATCCGGGCGAACGGTAGGCGGCCAGATATGACGTTAAAGTTCTCATTGTTCCCTGGTGTCGCGCGGTTTAAGGCGCAAGAATAAAATTGGGTCAAATAGCGATTAACCTCGTCCGTGAGTACGTGAGCAGCCGAACGGGCGAGCTTGTCGGAAAGACAGCCGGCGAGCTCCGTCTTCGAGACGAGCGTCAATGGGCAGAAAGAGGAGGTCGATGATTGCGCTACAGGCGCCGACGGGGGCGTTGGCGAAATCCGGAACAAGGGCCTCGCGAAACGAGCACGCTAAGAGGTAACAGAGTGTGCTCTGTCGTTGAACGTTTTTCTGCTGATTAGCAGTGAGACCAGCGACGATGGTCGTTACGCGGAGGATGATCAAAGGAGGGTTTTTAGAGAACCTGACGGCGTATGGAGAGAAGGAGATACGAGCGTTCGCGGGCGCTGATTCGGCGTCGCGCTAACCGAGGCTCCGCCAGCACTTGTCTTCCTCGAGCGTCTTCCGAAATCGAGCGATCCTGCGTAGCCAGTGGTCGACAGAGGCAGATCATCAATTGCGGATGACGCTTCTCGGAGAGTCCTTGACGGGTTCCGTTTACACGTCAGGAGGATTGAAGGGGTGTCTGGCTCTTCACGTCGATCAGGGAAATCGCGTTCCCGTCGAATCAAAGGCCAGGGACACGCGTGTCTATCTCTCTATCTGTTTGTCTGATCCGCTCATTTGGCGACCGACAGACGGAGCCTCTTTTCTCCCGAAATTCAGCGCGGTCGATGAGCGACGATGCGGAGTTCCCCGGATTGGTTACACGTCGCCGCGTAGGGTAAAGTCGACGGGACCGCTCGATTCGTGTCACCGGGAACGACGAGGGGGCACGAGCGGCTTCGTCACTCTGTCGATCGATCGGTGCATCCACTCGTTTCCGTCGCCGCGGACGCGGAATTTCGGTGATCCGTTGGAATCACGGCAAACGCGTGGTGCGCGTGCACGCGACTCGATGGCGGAATAATGCGCCGAGCGGACGGAGAAATATGAATTGGCTTCCGTGATTAGGTGATATTCGCTGCGTTGTAACGCTTGTTTGCTTTGACGGTTTTGGCGCGGAACGTTCGAGCCGCTCGGCAACAGGTTACCCGCGAATCTAATCGCTTGGCAATTATTGGTCGACCGGCGCGTATAATCTCTAAAATCGCCACTGGTGTCCTCGCAAATACTGGCGCCATTCACCAAGAATATCTTCGTGTTAGGTGACGTATATACTTGAGAGAACGCACTGGTGACACACCCACCGCGCAGGGTGGTCCGTGCGTCGCGATCACTCAAAGTATTATCTCGACTAATTATTCTTCGGAGGAAAAAGAACTCTGTGGACGTGTTTCGTCTGGAGGGGCCAGCAACGGGATAAAAAGCTGGAGTCATCGGTGGCGTGCAATTTAATTTGCCTCCCTCGGACATCATTGGGGGCATAACGCGCGTTCCCTATGGGTATGGCGATAGCGGGGCCCAGGATCCGGCGATTCGCCGATTCGCAGGGCGGGCAGCGGTTGTCCGTCTTTCGGGGGAAGATGCGCGCTCGCTTTCGAGGCCGGCCAATTAATTTCTCCGCGCGCGCGCGGCTTATCGAGATTCTTCGACGATGGCCCGGAGCGAGAGAGCCCTCGTCGCTCGCACGCTCGCCTGTTCCCGTCGAGGTTGGTTTATTCCTGGCGGCGGCGGTGGCGGTGGCGGTGGCGGCGGTGGTGAACACGACGAAGACGAAGAAATAGAAGTAGAGGAGGGCACGAAGGAGGGGGCGAAGGGGAAGGGAGAGAAGAGGCAGCGGTAGTAGAGGAAGAAGGGCCCTACTCGCGCCAGGGAACCGCACGAACAGCCGTAGAGGCGAGGTCAACGTTCTTCGGAGGTGCATTGCCTCAGGGGCAAGAAGAGGAGTGGAGAGGAGAGGAGAGGAGACGAGGCTCTCTCGTTCTCCGCGAGGAGCCGGTGCACCAAGGGCAACAGGCGAAAGGAAGACGCAGAGCGAGAAGATGATAGGCAAAAACGAAGAGCGAACGCGAGGAAGGAGCAGGCAAGCGAGAGCGCAGGATGGCAAGAGATAAAGAGGAAGAAGAAGAAGAAGAATGGCGGAGTGTGGTCGGAGGAGAACCAGCCTGGCTGGAGCGGCAGGTGCAACGGGCAAACCGCGAGGGGATGCAACGTTATGAGGATGCGGATTCCCATAATTGCGCTTGGATCGTCGACTTACGACCGGATTTCGATCCGTGTCTCGGCCCTCGAGAAGAATGGATTTTCAATCCTGGATGCCGCGCGAATGCGTCGACGCTTCCCCGAAAATTGCCTCCCTGAATTGCCTGGCTTTAACCATGGAGACCTGGATTGGCCGAGGGATCGCGGAACCTGCTATTTCAATTCCTCCCGTAGTTTCCTTCGGCATAGATTAGTAATAGCTTCTCATAACAATCCTTCGTCTTCCACGTTTACAGTATCGTTTCTTATCGACCGATTATACTTCGTTATTCATCACAGCGTTTCACGTGGCCATTGAAACGTGCAGACGTTGTTGCGGTTCTGACGGTGGAACTGATCGCCAGAGGGATGGCTCGACACGAACCTCTGATAAACTTAGCTTTAGAGTAGTTACCTTCACCGAAACTTTGTTCACTGCAATTCTTATTTAACCCCGCCCACATCAGAACCTACATCTGACTCACTCTTCGAAGACCAAAATCTCGTTCTGCTCTATCAAGCTATCGTATTGAATCTACCCGAGTCTTAAACCTACGTATCTCGTACCTAATTAACCGATTCAACCTACTTTCACATCTCGAGTACCTGTGCAGTTCGAGGGCCTGCTTCGGGCGCTAGCTCAAATTCATCTACATAGTCGTGCTCCAAGCAACCGACGTTACAATGCAATGGAAACAAATCGAGCTTCCTAGTGCAACCATTGCGCAATCGAAGGCAACAAAGGTGCAGAGCCTCTACTTGCGTTCAGCCGATGCTCCGATTGAAAAATTAGCCTGACGGTGATTTCGACCATAAGAGACTAACGATAAGAAGCGTTTCGGTGACGCGGCGAACGCGACAAATCCTTGATTTAGGTTTAAGTGTTCATTGAGAGGGCGGCGACAGCGATGAACGTAATTCGAGCGCGACGATGGCGTCGCACAAAGGCTGCACGCGTCACCGGTCGCTCGATTAAAAAAGATCATCCTGGATGGGCATAAATCAGCATTACATAAATTAACGGCACACTACTTTCTCTTTGCATAGCGGCGACACCCACACGCCCGCCTGACCAGCGTAAAACCGGCTTCGATTTGCGAAGTCATCGGTCCCTCGCGTCAACTGCACCGTTCTGCGCAGTTTACATTGGCTGTGCGACGGTGCCGCGGGGAATATATCTCGATCTCGCCGAAGCAATTTGATCAAACATTAAATCGATGGCCGCGCCGCGGTACCAGCCAACGCTTTGTTTCGCTGGGGCATTGGTGAACGTCCCGCGGGCCAATTGTGTCTTAACATTGACAGTGTTGGCTACCATGGCGGACGTAAATCCAAGTTTGCACATGGACGATGCAGCGTAAAGAAAGCGGCGACGGCAAACGTACACTTGATTCCACAGTAGAGCATACAGATTTCGCGCAGGCACGACCCTCAGGCGACGTGGCTACGCCGACTCCCCACTTAACCGCCTATGTTTTTCTCCGTCGCACGGCCTTCTCTACTCTCTCTCTGTTCACTTTTCGTGCGGGACGCGTTTGGGATGTACACTCAGCTCAAACGATTGTGGCCGTTCGAGATTCGATTGCTTTCGAGCTTACCAGGGTTGGTTTTTCTCCATCGCTAACATTCTACAGTATTTCATGAATATGGTGATGGCACTGCCAAGCCACAGGTTCCCATCTAGAACACTTCTAATTCATGTTGAAACACCACTGTGGCACCATCTGCCTATGATTGTCATAATTTTGTATGTTACTTCATAATTTATTTATTTTCTTTAGCGTGAAGTAAACGGATGATGTTTAATATGAGACACGTTCGCGCAGTCCTGTCACAAAATTTAATTTACATTGCTTCGGTTATGTTTATTTTCCCGTTGTTAACATAAAATTTGCATCAGGTGTCCCTGAATATTATCACTACACAGTTGATCCCTTAAATCGTGCCATGGATGAGATGAACCAGTGCCCTGCTGACATTGATGTGTTCGCAGACTCCTTCGCTTCGTTCAGGAACCGATTGCTCAGTAGAATGTTACCTCAGTAATTCTATTTAATTTAAATTAATTTAAGCACCTTTGGTGTTGTGATTAGGTCTTAGGGCTCAGACTGTTTTGTTTGTTTTTGTTTATTTTATTTCTCGATATTCTATTTTATTGTTTTATATTTTATTTTATGTTATTGTATGTTTTTGTTTTATTTACTTTATCTTTGTACTTTTTTTTGCTCTAAACTTTGTATCTAAAGGGTTCTCCCGTTAATAAAATAATAATAATAATAATAAAATAACGGATAGGAGATTTTGAAATAAATGCGTATTTCTTTGCTCTACACATTTCCACTAATAATGAGCGTCTTAGATTTTAATCTATGAAGACTGTTATGAATAAAATACCACAAGACTTTATTCATCTCAGTATTCTGGTTTCCTAACCCTTGCCATCTCTACGAAATACATAACATTCATTTCCATTATTTTCCTTGTTACCACCATCCCGCTTTATTTATTTGTGTCTTCCATTATAAATCCGTTGATTTATTTGCTTTGGACATTATAAGTTTACCATTTATCAGTGTCAAAATTATGATTTTTTTTTAGGTTCATTGCAATAAAAGTCATTTGACATTTATTCCTGGTGTCATTTGGTGTCATTTCCGCTACAGCATCGCGAACAGAGCCGATCGCGCAGATTTATATAATTATGACAATCATAGGCAGATGGTGCCACAGTGGTGTTTCAACATGAATTAGAAGTGTTCTAGACGGGAACCTATGGCTTGGCAGTCCCATCACCATGTTCATGAAATACTGTAGAATGTTAGCGATGGAGAAAAACCAACCCTGGTAAGATCGAATGCATTCGAATCTCGAACGGCCACAATCGTTTGAGCTGAGTGTACCAGTTATTGCTTAGATATTACCACGACGAATCGCATGCGGTTCAAACTGTGGGTAGTAGTGGGAGCTGCGCAGATCGGTCGCAAATCGGTAGGGGCGTCGGGATGCCCTAATGTGGAATGCAGTGTAGTAGCCAGATGCAACTGCGTTACAGAGCAACGACCGTTTCGTTACGCGAACACACTCCCGCGACTCTCGACCCGTTCAATTAAATAGTCGTCGGGGACTGCCGCGAAACTTGGATCGTTTCTCAATTATCCCGACGCCGTAATCCGAATGCCGCCCGATAAATTTGTAAACTCGCGCGTACACCAGGCTCTCTGTCTGTTTCCGTTACCCGTTACCGCGCCCCTCGACCCGCCGACCGTGGAGTGTTTGTCAGGATCGTTCCGCGGCTCGACCCCGCCACTCGCGAAAGTCGACTGCGCGGTCGTGATTCTTGGAAACCGTGGAAAACCGCGCGGTCAGATCGCTAACGTGTTATTAACGATTAATTAATATCGCTACCTATCGCGCGCGCTATCTGCTCGACAGCCGTGCGCGGGGCTCTCGGCCGTTGCACAACCCGCGCGGCATTCCAAGTGCCAAGCGCAATTATGATTAATTTTATCGGCCGATCGATTGGATCGCGGCGCTGCACGGTAAATCAATAGGACGGTGGGCGGTCGACGGAGAGAACCAACGGACGAAGAATCGATCCGGACTCGTTCGGAGCCGCAGCCGGTCGATCCGGCGATTCCTTTATCGCGCCGGCCGACCGAATACGTTTCACCTGGTCGTTATCGCGTCGACAAACCTCTCGGTTAAGACGCTCCCTTCTTCCTCCTAGACGGCGTTTATCACCGATCCCGGAAGATAAACTTGAGCCGGGCGTACCCACGGCGCGTCTGGCCTAACCAAACACTGAAAAGGAAAGGTACAAGTGAAAGAGGAAGGGAAAGGTGTGAATCACGGTCGTGAAGGGAAATTGATATGCGCGAGGCACGCACGTGTACTATCGCATCGCCCCATAGGTAGTTGTTCTACATTGCTGCGTTCATACAAAACGGAGGTTCCTTGAAAAATTGCCTCATAAAATAAATAATGTATTTTTTTTTCATCATTCTCTGTGAGCACTTGTTCGTCGCGCTAAATATCCTACAGACTTCGTCGAGGTCGGGGCTAAAACTTCGCGACAAAGCTTCTACGTCCGCTCCTAAACTTCACAGGCAAACTCGTTGTTTCTCCGTTTCAAAGGGACAGGTATCGAGCGTCCCTCTGATTTATCTGGAAAATTCCGCAGGCCACGGAACGAAGTTTGCGCCCGACGAAAGACACCGCGAGGGTAGAAACGGGGGCCGCGGGGCGTCGTCAAAGAAACGACGCCGGATACGCCGTGTTCCCGGCAGCAAAGTATAAAAATGAATTTCCGGAGTTACGGAGCACTTTACAAGGGCGGCGGCCCCCTCCAGCCCCGCTGGTCGCGAAACAAGAGCCTCTCGAAACGGAAACATGACAAACGACGCCGCGCAAAAAGCACTCGGCGCGGAATCCTGTCCCGTGGATGGCATCCTAACGAGTGGGTGGCGCGAGCCGGGCGCCGTTTCGCGCAGTCGACGAAAACTGCCGCGACGACGTCGAATTTGAATCGTCGCCGATAAAAATATCGTGCCCGGCATGGGGGAGAGGATAAAAACGCGAACGCGCCCGCTTCAATGCCGCGTACGTCGACGCGAAATTCCCCGTCGCCCCGCCGAAAAACGCGGCGACAGCTGCGCCAAAGCTTCGGCGGATTTTTCTGCCAGCCGGGGCAGACACGCAAAACGCTCGAATTACACGCGGGACGATCGTGTTCGGGTAATTTGGCTGGTGCAAAGATGCGTCGGCGACGAGGCGCAGACTCTCGGGTATTTTGTCATCTGCGGTGGTTTTTTCGAAGGTAGAAAGCTGAAGACGTCTGGTATGGTGGGGCGTGTTTCACTCGAAACGACTTTTAATATCAGTCGTTTCGAGAGAAGCATATCCCGCCGCGAATACCCTGAAATTGATTGTTCTGTGCGCAAAGCAGCATGGAGTATATTTATCTATCAATCTATCGACTACGTGTCTGCACTCCGCAGCTAGAAATATTGAAAGGTTGATGGAAAATTGAAGCCCTCGAAAGTTCCTGCAGCACCATGGTCCGCCTTCGAGCAGTGTCATTAATCAATTGCAATTATCGAGCTTGTTAGGGAAGCTACTTGAGCCGTCCTCCTGAATTATTAGGAGCGGAGTGTACTCGGCTTTGAGCGCGCGCGACGCGGAAATCTGCCGGCTGGTGGATAGAAGTTCACGCGGAGAGGCAGGTCGCTGGCGCTGTCTCCTCGTCGTCGAATTAAAGCGCTCCCTCGGTCTCCGGGAGGCCGTGCCGGCGCCAAGGCCAAGGAAAAAGGAGGAAAATAACGAAGGCACAAGCGGAATCCGAAACGAGAGCTTTGGACGCGAGCGCGGCTGCTCCGGCCGCGGGAAGAGCAGGTAAACGCGTGCCACGAGAGACAAGGACGACCCATAAACCTACTTCCTGTTAAAATAGTCGCCGGCCTCTTTCCCGTCGCGGCAAACCGGCGACAGAGGCGGCCGGGAACGTCGAAAGGAGGAACTGGAGCATCTCTAGTGACAGTAATTTGAAGCGACAGGGTTCCAATTAAAGCTCTTTAGGGGTAGGTCTCGGGGAGCCAACTCCCCCGCCGCTTGCCGTGGGCGAACAATGTCAAATTCAACGCTCGCGTCGCGACTGCCGCGTGACTCCCCGGCCGGATTTACATATCGCTTTATTACGGGCACGGCTCGATTGAATTTCGCCCCGTGCGACGATGCTGGGCGCTGTCAACACGCCGCCATGAATGTTATTACGCCCAACGTGAACGTTACGCGGAACGCCACCGGGTTTCAGCACGTTCTGCTGCACCTATGCGTCGCGGTTACTTCTTCTGGAATCGTACCACGTGGCACGGTTCCGTTCGGCAAAAGGCACAAGTGGCAGCCTGCGTGCACGAGGAATAATTTTCAGGCGCCTCGCTAGATTAAATGGAAGGTTTACGGAGTGGCGTCCAGCGCCAGCCGTTCGGTGTAACGGAGCAACGCGTCTGGGAAGAGGTGGACGGCTTTCTAGATAATAAACTAAGCAAATATTGACCGTTGCGCAAGCGTGTGCTCGGTGGAACGGAACTTTGCTCGAAAAAATTCTCGGGTAAACGCGAAGGATTACGTAAATAACGTGGTGTCGTCGGCTCGTACAGCCAGCGACGGGCTCGCTTGGAAATGTAACGAGACAGAACGCAACCGCGAGATTTCCGAAAGCACGCAATCCCAACTAATTATCGTAATTCACCGCGCTGCGCTCGACTCTCGTGGCTACCGAGCGGCTCAGAAATTGTTGGGCATAAGCACGCGAAATACCAATGGAATAATAGTCGAACGCCACGTGAACGGGGCCGCCTTATTGGCCGGGTCTTCCACGAAACATCCGCGGCCGGCATGAAACGCTCGTTAAGTTAAATTAGCGGTGGGACGAGCGACCCTTCAACTAATAAGCAGTGACTGACAGTGTCGGAGTGTCGAGCGAGAAATTCATCGGATTCTGGATGATTTATCTTTCAGACCGCGCCGGGAGCGCGAGCTCTATTTTTGTCGCGACTAGTTTACATTTGTATCCTCGCGCGGTGCGTGGTAACGAGGATCGCCGTCTTCGCAACGTTCGAGCAAATTAGGAAAGCCGGCCCGAACGAGACAAGCGCCGCCTGGTGAATTTCTCCGTTCGCCGTAGGAGGTGAGAGTGAGTCAACTAACAGCTCGGTGATGCACAAGCTGATTCTGTGAAATGGAACCGAGTATAGCCTTTCCAAATAAAACAGTGAGAAGATTAAAAGTTTCATTCAGCTTTCGGTAAAACAGGCTACCCTCAAACTCCAACAGCTTCAGGGATATTCGGGTAGCATTAATTACTGCATGACCCAGTATACCAATCAAACAGTTTGCTTCAACTGGGAATTAACGAAACACCGTCTCGACCGAATAACGAAGCAAACGTCGAACCAAAACGACGAAAATCGTATAAAGAAACTCCGCCATTGAGGTCGCGATTTCCTAAATTTTCTCTCGTTACGGTACGCATTTTAATGACGTGGGTTTTTATCACGCAGCGCCGGTCGCTTTCCACGACCTGTCTCCCGCAGAATATTTTATTTCGGGCAAACGCTATACATACCCGACACAGTCGCGGATAAAAAGGAGTTATTATGCTCCCGTGGTCGTAAAGCACAGAAAAATTGGCAAAAGTGTGCACGGAACACGACCAATTCGCCTAGATTAATAACCGAACAGATAGAAACTCGCGATCTATAACGGTGCCAGTTCGCCTTTGATAAGAGCCTTTCGATGTACTTTATAATCGTACATATCCCCGACTTACCACTTGCTATGGCCATGCGCGGCATTTGACGTGGGCGAAATGAGTTAATTCGCCATTGATCATTTTCAAACGCACGTAACGCATGTAACGTAATAAAAGGAGGTCACGAGTGCTGTCAGATTAAAACAATGGAAAAGTAAACGAACGGAACACGGCGTCGTTCCGCCGGCGAAGAGAAAAGAAATCCACCGAAACGTGTGGCATGCGTCGCGAGAAACAGCCGACCTGGAGTGGAAAAATCGCCCGGCTATCGGGGTTTCGATAAATTCGCGGTCAGCCACGTTAATAGCGGCCAAGATAACTCGCGTCGAGATCGAGATTAAGGATTTACGAGTCGAGCAGTACCTATGTACTGGTTTCACGCTCTTCCCTCTCCTGTTGTTGACCCGCGCGGGCTAGATGCAAAGGCCTATCAGGCTTTTTCGGTAAGCGTGCACGCGCACCAACTTGCCAGCAAGTTTAGCTTTTAATTAGAAAGTTAAACTGTTTTTGGGGTCAAAGAGGGGGATGAAGTTTGGTGAAGTTTCGGCGCTAGACGTTTTAGCCTCGTACGCTATTTACAAGCTTGCCTGGCGCAAAGAGGGTTAAATTTATTACGCGGCTGTTTGATCAGCGAGCGGGGAAATAACTGCGGATGCCCGTAAATTGGTACACGAAACTGCGGTGCATCTTGTTAAGGTACTCGGTGCCTAGACTGGCTTTTACAGAGAAAAAAATCTTCCATTTCCTTAAACCTATTGACAATAAACTACAACCTCTAACTCTAACCTCTTTTAAGTTAAACTTTGGACTTAAAGAAGATGCAGTCTTCTTTCATTTTGTACGGAATTGGACCTTAAGGGTAACAAAAAGAACTTCTTCTTGAAACGAAGCAGTCAACCAAATCGAGGAAGTACCTAGAATTGAAGCTGGCTTCTACGATCTTCAGTCCCTCTTAAGGGGGAACACCACTGTGACGGCCGGAAAAATGAGCCCATTTTTAAGATTTTTTTTAAGGAATAACTTACAGTTTTATTATAAAATTATTATTACCTATCTTTAGAACAATGTCTTAAGAGACTATAAAAAAAAGTAATAGAAAAACATGCATAGATTTCCATATACAGTTAATCTCCTACACCCCTCACAAGAAAAACATAGGTCGCTTATCGAAACGATATCTCTGGAACGGCAACTCTGAAATCAAATTTTTTTTTTTAATATAATCGGTATAAGTGTAGTTTCCGTTGTGCGTACCGATTTTTTGATCGAAAACATATTTTTTGAAATACGCTCGAAAAACTATCAATCTTTTTGCCGATTTTCGAAACTTTTTCTTCCCAAGCGCACCATTTTTACAAAAATGATTTTTTTTAAAAATCGGTACGCACAACGGAAACTACACTCATACCGATTATATTAAAAAAAAAAATTGATTTCAGAGTTGCCGTTCCAGAGATATCGTTTCGATAAGCGACCTATGTTTTTCTTATGAGGGGTGTAGGAGATTAACTGTATATGGAAATCTATGCATGTTTTTCTATTACTTTTTTTTTATAGTCTCTTAAGACATTGTTCTAAAGATAGGTAATAACAATTTTATAATAAAACTGTAAGTTATTCCTTAAAAAAATCTTGAAAATGGGCTCATTTTTCCGGCCGTCACAGTGGTGTTCCCCCTTAAATATATATTATCCTAAACTGCGGACATTGGAGCAACCAGGAATAAACCTCGTTCACATTTGATTGATCGTGACAATCTGCAGCTACGGGGAAAAGGATGGAAAAGACATTTTCGACCTTGATCGGTGCTTCTTGCACGGTTCCCAAGCAAACTCGCGAAACCGGTCTGGATCTGTTCGTTCGCTAACAATGAGTCATCGACCAGACATCCGGGGGATTCTCGAGTCGCCGACTTCTTGGGCAATTGTACATTCCGCGGTGTTGAAGATAGAACAAGACGAGGAGACGTCTGCCGCGACAGAGGCTCGTTTCATATCCCCCGACTGTTGCGCTGGGAACAGGTTCAGAGCGCGTTACATCGGGAAGAACCCTTGAAACGGTACACACGGAATAACCCGAGCGAGTCTGAGGAATCGTAAGGACCGCGTCGCCACGAGGATGGCGAATAAAACTTGCGAAATCAAGGCATCAGCATCGAGTTGCAATTTGTCAAGATATCGTTTCTGGAGAGGCCGTTACGGGGTCTGAGAACTCCGCGATACTTCTCGAGAAGGGAGAGGTTTCGACGGGAAGATCCTGCGAGAATACGCAGCGTGGACCGAGTTGCTCTCACGACTCATCTCGCTTTCGTTGGACAAGCGCCCACGCGAAATTCACTCGCTCGAGAAAGCCTCGTGGCTGTCGCGTCAACAAGAGTGATCGAAAGATTTAATCGACCTCCACTTAAGGCAACGCTTTCCATCTGCGGGTAGCGCCGCGCGCCGTTTAAAAGTGCCAGGCGTCCGAGGTGAGCCCCGGCCCCCGTGTATCGATTATCGCAGCGTGGTCATCGAGCCTACTTATTCAATCAGCTACGCGTAACAGTGCGTGCCAAATAATCATTCATACGGGCGGGCACGCAGACAGGCCCGTTTCAATTGGGCAGCGCGTGCACGTGCACGTAATCCACGCGCGCGCATAAATACAGCCGCGTACCGACGCGTAAGCGTGCACGTATATCACGTTTCGTCACAGTAGCTCATAATTGATAATCCCCATGGCGCTTGGCCGAGCCGCGCCGCACCGAGCGCTTATTCGACACTCCTATTTCCCGTTCGGCTATCTATCCGGTTACCGCGGTTTCTATTTACGCTCCCGTCGACCGTTAATTATCGCGCCGCGTGGCGAAACGTCCGCTGGCCGGGAAAAGTGTCGACATTCTTGACCCCTGACCGGTTGCTCGTCGAGAAGGGGAAGATTTCAAGCGTTTCTACGGAAGACCTACGATATCCGCTGCCGGGATGACTGTATTCGGTATTACGCAACCGTGTCTACGGTCGAGAGAACGACTTCGACCTCCACTCACCGAATCCCAATGCTCCCAGGCCGACAACCACCGCCTGGACCGTGAAACCACCACGCGTGGACTCCGTGCACACCGAATCGCCTGCTCCAACGGCCAACAATGCCGAGGAATCTTTCGAAGCTTGGAAACGTTCCGAGGGCTTCCCATGAAAATGGACAACGGCGTCCACGTTTTCCCTGAACGACTGCCCGTGATCCAGGTAGCGCGAGGAATTTTTTCCCGAAAAGGGTCCATCATGGAGCGCGCATTGTAGTCGGTGAGACGACACGGGCGCAAGGTGGGTGCCGTGGTTAAAGGTGAATATCGTTCTACCTGCTCGGCTCATCCTGAAGGAAGTAGCAGATAAAACTGGTTTGACGGGTGGCGGGGCTCCTCGTCCAGTTACTCGGTAGGACGTCTCGCGTTTGGCCAAGAGTCTCGCCCTTTTGCATCGGAGCCACCACCGTACGGCCACACCACTACCAAGCGACGCAAACCGTCTGCCTCGGCGGCCAGGGCCTCTCTCATCGACACGAGGATCAGCCATCGTTGTTACAAATATTACCATCGGCCATTCACGAACACTGGTGTCGTCGACCAGCCGGGATATAGCTGTCCTGAACAGGTTTTTTTAAAAGTCCGACTCATGCCCGTCGTGTTGGATAGCGTCTCAACGCTATCCAACCCCCGCCACTGTTGGAGAACTCTGAACTCTGAACTCGGCTGGGTTACTGCGATGTGGTAGTATGCTACTCGCTGTGATGTCTTTGAGGGTTGATCTAGTAAAGCCTCTAGAACAGTGACGAGCGGGCCGCAATTTGGCCCTCCAGCCACAGACCTGCGGCCCGCTATTGTTTCAATTACAAATCTATGTCAGAAATAACAAACTCGTGCCATAAATTAAAATTCTTTCATTAGTATATTTGAGTATTTAATATTGCGGGCCGCGTAGAGTATTAGGTTTCCACTTTTGGTCAATTACAGGCCAAAGGTTGCTCGTCACTGCTCTAGAAGTACCCAGGACGTAATTGAAATAGTTCTTGCTCCTCTAATCTTCTTGCTGAAGTATGATCAAACCACCACCATTAGTCCTTCTCGCAGGTGCCTCTCGAAAGTAACGAGCAATCATTGGAAGAAACTAGAAAACGTTGCAAAATAGTGTCCCGCAAATAGCTGTGCACAGTTATACAGCCAGGATGACTGTTCGTTTTCTCCGCTTTGATAAATCCCATATTGCTGTGGCGTCAGAAAAACCCCGTTGCAACGAACGAACAACGTTTCCCAGCGAGGAACCGATAATTACGAAGACATCTGTCTTTCATTACCCGCTCCCCCTCCGGCTCGGACGCATCCTCCGCCGCTTGTGTCCGTCCAGCCACCTTTCACACGCGTCAGACGCGCGGCCAACGCTACGCGAGCGCGGACTCGCTGATTATCACGGCACAGGGAAAGTTAATGACGCCTATTAGTCGCGCGTTAATCACGCTTTAAGGGATCGAGCGCGACCGTTCGTGCCGCGATATCAATACAAACGACGCCGATCCTCGCGCCGAGATACGAGCAGGTACGCGCGAGTCGCTGACTGATTTACCGCTCGCGCCAAATCGAACGCCGGTCGCAATTATGGAAACGAACGAGTGGAAAGTATTTCCTCCCCGTGATTGCTCGTCCGCCTGCCTCCCGGGGCTGTTACAAATCGTGGATTAATTGTAAGATCGACGACCAGTCGGTTCGTTCCTATTTCGAAACGGGCAAGGAAAATCGATACCTACCTCGTATGTGCTCGCGATCCATCTGGCCGGTAGAAGAACTCGTAAATTAATCTTTGTCCCGAATTACTAAAGCAAATTTCTGATTAAACGATTCGAAAGTTGATTGCGTGCTCCGGTTGCAAATTCATCGCTTGGATTTTACTGTAGTGTAATCAGGATAACGTTAATAATACAATTACTGATGCTAGCAAAAAGTAGACTGGCCGAGGAGTGGTGGAGGTTCAGCATCGACTGCTGCTATGAAACTTAACCCAGTATTAAGTAACGGAAGGAACCAGAATGGGAACGAGGAAGCTACGAGGACATACATATGTGTAGGTTTGCAGAGCAGAGGAGAGTGGAGCACGGTGAAATTGCAGTCGACTGTTACTAGATCCCAAAGGATCCGCAGCATGCTACTGTATTTTCACGAAATAATCTATTCCATCTTGGCTCATTGAATATCGTATACGGCCAGGTGTTTTACACTCCCCTTAATGGATTTCCAGATACACCTCGAGCGCTCGTTAAAGGTTAATGATCATCTCTGCTCCCTTCCTTCGAGCGGCGTCGTGGCGCGCGAATTCGCTACGAGCGAACGCTGCACACACAATACATATTAGAATATACATGACTCTGTAGCAGATCAACGTGACGCACGTGGCTCGAACGTCAGAAACACCTCGGAGCCTGTAATTCGTGCGCCCGCGCCGCGGAGAAAGTTCCTCCGGGACCACCTCGACGGGGCACCGTGGAATCAAAGTGCGCGAGACCCCGAAAGGTCAGAGATCGCAGCGCTCGCGTCGGTCTCCACTAAATTCTCCGTCGGGCGATGGCACGAGGGTGCAAAGAGTCCGACGCAGCGCACGAACAGTCTAACCATAATCTAGCGATCGGGACCGGGGGAGAAACCATACAAAACCACCGGCAAAAGTCACGAGCGTTAATTCCTCCGTGATTCAGCCAACGGACACGAGACAAATAACGTGGCCCCGATGCACGGATTCGAAGGAATTACGTTGCAAGAAGCACCAACGCGAATCGCGACCAGCTTGTTCTAATGACTTGGAAAGGGTGAAGAGTACGCAGTGATTCACGACTGTTGACGGTGTCGCCGGTTGTGCGTGCCGCTGGCCAGCGAACTCGCCTAACTGCATAGAAACACGCGCGGAATAATGCGCCGCGGAGTGACTTTTCCTGTGCACGGCCGTGAATAATAATGGTCGAAGGCGCACGTCTTTGCCATCCAGCCGGAGCGGAATCCGCGAGCTTCCATAGCCATCGCTCTCTTTTCCCGTGGCCGCGGATCCGCGCATTAACCGATGCGCTCGGTTCGAGTGTTGCGCCTGCATACCGCCGCAAATTTGCAACGTGTCGGCTCGGCGCGTCTTGCGCACTGCCGTGGCCCGAGGCGGTATCATTTCTTAGCCACCGTGGCTGGAAGCGCGTAGCTCGGCTCCTAACAGCAAATTGTGACCAGTTGCTCCGACGACCGTGCCCGTTATCGTTACGCTTGTATCTAATCACCCGGCAGACCAAGATGCATTGTTCCCCGTGCATTCCCAATGCGTTACAACGCGTCTCCTTCCTCTCTTTCTCTCACTCTCTCTCTCTCTCTCTCTCTCTTTCTCCATCACCCCGTTCCGCAACCCCGCGATTCTCCGACTATGCATCCCTGTGTTTTCAGCACACCACGACGCGGCTAATTGGTTTCCCCGATGAGACTCCAAGGATAAATCGCGCACGATCGATCATCGCAGCGTGTTTTTGTAAGAGGATTAACGCGCATCGGCGCACCTATGCGACGACATTAATACTCTCGACACGCAATACGCCGAAGAAAGCACCGATATTTTCATACCGGCGAAATTATCGTGTAACGAATGACGATACATTCCGCGGAATTATCGAAGCGCGGATTGATTTAACTCGGAAATGCTGGCTTTTCCGGGGTCCGGGCTTCTATCTGGAAATGTTATTAACATTTACAACCCGTCGCGTGGTCGCGCGAATGATTTCAATACCCTCCGGGGATCGTTTGTAAACGCATTCAAATTGATCAACGGGATTCGCCGAGCTTTAGCGATGCTCCTCTGCGGAGTAGAAAGCTTGTTCACGGGGCAATTATTTGCACATTTGTCTCTAATCAAGGGAATTGTACAAGGCAGTCGCCCGGTGTCATGGAACACCATCTTCCCGAGGACTTGTTTCCCTCGGTAGCTAAGTAAACGCGCTTCAATGAGGAGTGTATTAACACTCCGACGCACGACGCCCTCCGTGCGTCACTCAATTACGATGAAATTTTTAGTCCATTTCAAGGCGCAAGTGTTACCTCGTTACACCGTACGAAGCCACGCGCACGGCCGCTCACAAACGGCCGTGCACAAAGCGAAGGCGCTGCTCAGTCAGCCTCTATTCACGAGGCTAGTCGCGAGGTAGCCGGTGCCTCGGGGGAAGATGAAAGGCTTTCTCATTGATATTATCTCCCAAAGAAATCTCCCGGTCCTTTTACGAGATTCTAGGAGGAACACTCTTGACCCGTCGCGTTGGTGGATACTGGAGCGGGAGGTACACACGGCACGGCCTCGAAACGGCCAGGACAAACGTGTGTCCACACGCGCAACGGCGAAGAAAGAGGAGCAAGTATGGTGAATCATAGCAACGTTCACCGTCGCATCCAGGTTAGTGGACCATTGTTACGTAGCGAATATTAAGGTTACCCGTGAAAAAGGAGAAGGATGGTACGCGGCCAGACCCACGACCCACGTGAAAGTCCGAGGCCGCTTTAATTCGCCCGCAGGAGAGCGCAAGTTTCCGCTTCTGAGGGCTTCGCATCGACGATCTTTGAAACTGAGCGGGCGAAACCGCCGCGCCGCTTCGAGGCCGAGAAAACGTAAAAAAATTAGGATCACCGTTGCCGGGATCTGGGAATTTTTACGACGCAATACAATCTTCCGGGAAGGGTCGCTCCGGTCGAGATCGAGCTGCGCACAACGAACTTCAGCCTCGTGTATCGTCAGTTCTGCAACTTTGTTACCCCATTCCCACGGTATGAAAAAAAGCCCCACGATCCAAAGACGATTCACCGTAAAACCGCGCCGAGCCACCGAGATGCCAAGGGCTGCGCGCGGGTGTCCCCCTTCCGGTGATTAATGCCGCGTTGATTAATCGCGCGCTACGTCAAAACTCGAGCACGCGAGTGAGGTTTAATGGAACCGGGGAGAGTTTTAAAGAAGCAAGATCTCGGGTTAAAGGTGAAAGACTGTGCTGCGCTGGCTAGATAGCGTACAGGGGGCGAGCATGAAACCTTTATAAACTTCGGCGGGTCGCGAAGACGCGCTCCCATCCTGCTGAAAACGAAGGTTAAAAGTAGCCGACTACCGTCTGAGTGACACTGAGATTACGCCGGGGATGAGAAACTTTGCGATCTTAATATTCATATTGCCGTATAAATGGCTCAAAGTGCGAAAACTTGGGATTTAATATCGTTCATGAGACACTGAGGAAGCTACGTTAAACTGGGCTGATTATTGAGCACGTGTTGAAATATTAATATATTCCACAGCAGTTACTTTATTAACGTTCGCGGAGATGGAGCGCTTTACTCAAGCCTTAATAAGCTGCAAGTGAGTTTTCAAGTTAAAAGTTTATTTATAAGCTGCTCGTTTTACGAAGCGATTTTTCCGGCAAACACTTTGCCCCCTCGAACTGGGATGGAAGGAGTTTATCAAAACTCCCACGAGGCTAGTGATGATCGCGGATGCTATCGGAAACATTCAGAGTGCCTGCAAACCAAAGTACCTAAGTAGGTAGAGTTCTATTCCTATTTATACAAATTCTGCTTCGAACTGAAATGCAGGTTCATGCTTCTGTATTAATTGCGACGGTAATATAAATGCTTGCCCGTTTCACGATGTTTCCATCCGGCTGCACGGGAACGCGAACGTAGCCAGCCGAAGAGGTTGCAGCCGATTAAATTCACTTACGGCGCCGCTCGTGGATAATTTGCGGAAGGCTCGGGCGAAGAGTACGCTAGCGTATCAAAGCTATTTCCGCTGCGCGTCCAGCCGAAGACGAACGACGGGGATACTGCACGGTGTTTGCACAATATTATCCAGCTATTAATCAGGATTTCGCGAGTATTCCGCCGCGCCGTAGGCTCCTCGAGCCCGCTTCGTTTTAATTCGCATTACCGCGCGGCTCTCGCCGGGCCGGAACATCGTTTCAGCCACGATTTATCGCGGAAAAACCCGCGCGGAGTCACACCGTCGCGGACCGAGTAATAGCGAGCGTTGTTACACAGTCCACTCGCGGACAGGAAATTCCAGGCGAACCGGGAACGAGGAGGCTGCATTGATACCAGAGCTCGAGGGACCGTTAGATGCCCTTAGAGCGGTAGCAGAAACTCCATCGATTCTAGTTCCAGATACGCCGCGGGACGGAGGGAAAAAAGGAGCCCGACGAAAAAGACCGTGCTCTGCTTCGAAACCCTCGAATAGGCGGCAGAGGAAGCGCGAGGATACGCTCTCTCGCCGAGATACACGCACGCGGACGCGCTGGCGAAGGCAATTTCATCGCGATGAGAGATGCTGCTCGAAGATCTCCGATTGCTTGGCTCTAGCTTCGCTGAGCGGTATCGAAACTAATAGGAACGCGCGATGATGGTGGCAAACTTTTGAGTAACGATTCAAAAAGTGTATCATTGCGTGAAAATTAGAAAATTTATAGAAAAATTTATAGGTACGACGAATAAAACAATTTCGTCATAGAGCTAGTTAGGGTGGGTTACCTTTACTTCACCGACAATCATTTCATCGACAATCATTTCACAGACACAATTTCATCGACAGCGTATTTCGCCGACAGTATTTACTCACTGACAAGTTTAGATCGCCGACAATCATTTCACCTACAATCATTTCACTAACCAGGGCCGTCTTAACAAATTTGAGCGCCCCGTACTAAAAAAAATTGGCGCCTCATGTAAATACCAACTCTATACGCCGTACAGATTGCAGTTTCTTCCCAATGGGTGCAAGGCGGTGCATAATGTAGATTTAACGGTTGTCGTGAAAAAAGAATTTCAACACACTCAATTCTTAAGCGCCCTTGATTCGCCGGCGGCCCGGGGCTATAGCCCATTTATGTAATCAATTAAGGTAACATCTAAAGTAATGTTAATTTATAATATAGCCCCGGGCCGCCGGCGAATCAAGGGCGATTAAGAATTGAGTTTGTTGAAATTCTTTTTTCACGACAACCGTTAAATCTATACTATGCACCGCCTTGCACCCATTGGGAAGAAACTGCAATCTGTACGGCGTATAGAGTTGGTATTTACATGAGGCGCCAGTTTTTTTTAGCTCGGGGCGCTCAAATTTGTTAAGACGGCCCTGGTCGGTGAAATGATTGTCGGTGAAATAATTGTCGGTGAAATGATTGTCGGCGATCTAAACTTGTCAGTGAGTAAATACTGTCGGCGAAATACGCTGTCGATGAAATTGTGTCGGTGAAATGATTGTCGGTGAAGTAAAGGTAACCCGTTAGGGTTGCCAACCGTATTATAATATACATATATTATTGTACTATATTTTTGTCTAGTGTACTATATACTGTTAGAAAAATATGTAGTACGTAAAAATACTATATATCTGATAAAATTCTACAATTTTACTTATTTTTTTTTTTTATTCTATGGCTACATCAAAACTTTAATTTGCGAATTTAAACTTTAACAGAGAGGATTTTTTCTATAATGAATATGAAGTGACTGGAAGGGAGAAATAGAGCCAGTCTATCTCGCATAAAAAATGAGCTGCTTACATATGTTAATTTGGAGTTTCAGTGCAAGCAAACCTTTGACATATTTGTTAAAGACAATAAATTAATTACTAATGCAATATGCACAAAAAATATATATTTAGAAAATAAGATGTCGTTTTAATGTAGTTGAATTTTGTACCACTTTCCTCTGAAAAGTACAATATTTTTTCACAATGTACTATATTTTTTTATCACATTTGGCCTACAGTACTATATTTTCCAGAAAAAAAGTTGGCATAGTCTTGTCCGGCCGTATATCGAGACAAACGGAATTTAATCTTTCGCTGTTAGACATGCTCTGATACACCGTACAGATTTCAACATAAAATTTAATTCCTCTGTATTTCTGTGCTGCTCGACGACGAAGGTGTACGCTCGCGTACGGCGCGTGTAACGGCTCGTACCGCGTCCAACTATTGAAATCTATTACACGGAAAAATGACAGGGCTGATAATAAACCGCGGACAGCGCGCGCCTTCGTGTCCGAGCGGTCGATCGTAATGCAGGAAATATTTTTAGGCGAATTCTATGCTGGCGGTTTTGCATCGAGACGGTAAAAGCGTTGATTTGAATACGTTATACAGGAGGTTCTATAAAACGCGGTCGTAACTGCAGCGGAAAGTTCAGCGTACAAAAAATTATTTACAGGTAGTCCCCATTCAATGCAATAGCTTGCTGCCTGCTGCTGGGCACATTTATAGCATGGTGTAAATCAATTTAACCCGTCGTCCTAATGTAAACGGTATGTAACGTGAGAACGACGACAACTGGTAAACAAGATTTCGCAGCACAAGCGTTTGTGTGAATTTTCTGTAGTACTTCGATGTCTCGAATTCACTACTGAAATGTACTCATCGCGAGCACTCGTCGTGACCCGATTTTCTAAATACATATCTTTGTCGGAATTAAAAGCGGAGAAACTCTTTCACGCCGATGCTGAAGATGCGGATCTATCCGCGGATCGTAGATCTCGAAGGCGCAGCTTTATTTTCGCGCATTATTTTGTAACACGACGGAGGCGCTTCTCGGGCTGACCTGAATTCATTTTTAAGTGCTTAACAGAGTATAACGAGTGCACGCGCTTCACCCTCGTTCGACGGGAAGCTTCCCTCTCGCGCCTAAAGCCCAGAACTCCATCCCCCCCAAACCAAGTAATCGGTGAACCGTGCTCGGGTATCCTCTCACGCGTCAGCAATTCACCTCAAAGATGAATGGGAAAGAAGAGGGGAAAGAGGGGAGAGGATCAGTTCGTTAGCGATTATTTTTATCGTCGTATCGAGCCTCCGCATCGCGCTGACGATTTTGAAAGTTTTCAGCCAGCAGACTGATTTTACCTGACTCGAGAAGTTTTTTTATTGGCACTGATTTCATTTCTTGATGTTTCATTTCAATATTCGACGATCTGATACGACTGACGCAGCACGATGTTCGGCAAAGTTCTCAGCATACTGCAGCAGGCTCGAAGATGTGTCTGGTACATTCTAGCCTTAGAGCATATACTATGGAGGTCTCGTTGAAAGCTTGAAACTGTCGCCAACATGGTGCGAGAGAGAAAGACATGTGCGAGCGAGAGAAGTATATGTCCTGATCGACCGCAATGCGCATGCACCGATATCGCCGACAAAGATCCGCGTTTACTATGAATATCGTTGTTTACGCAGACAGACAGAAGGCAGAACCATTGTCACAAATTCATATTTAAATTACAGGAAACACTTAAAACTTAGTAAGTTTATTTCACTATTCCGATATTGGGAGATATAATACATGCATAAAACCACAGTGTCACCCCAACAATACGTATGTATTCGTTTTTAATTTATTTTGGCAAGGTGGTAAATTACTCCCTTGATTATGGGATAGTCCGACCACGTGTGTTTTTCTTACTGTAAACCTATCTTCCGATTCAGGGAGCGAAAATTCCATTATACAAGATAGGAATCTGACGTTAGAAGACTGAGACGAAAACGAATGTGTGGGATGCGGAGAAAACTATTTCGAAATCCTGAAAAGCGACAATTGTATTAAATGTGTGCACTAGGAAATAAAAAAATTTCCATATGTTCCACCATTTTCCATATGTTTCCTGCTTCGTTTCGGAAAATAAATAAATAATGAAAGCATGCACCGCGTATCACTTCAAACCATACCGCGTGCAGCCAATTTCACGATAACGGCGCATGCGCATTGCGGTCGATCAGGACATATACTTCTCTCGCTCGCAAGATGTACTTCTCTCGCTCGCACCAGTGGCACATGTCTTTCTCTCTCGCGTGATGTTGCCGACAGTTTCGAGGCAGTCACTCTAAGGCAATGATACCTCCATGTATATATGCTCTAAGATTCTAGCAGCAAACAACTAGTACCACACAGTGAATATGTTCCGAAACAGCCAGTCGATATAGCGCGTGGAAGTCGAATCGATCCACCAGCCGCTATCTTAACCGCCCATCTCATCCTCTTCTTGAACCCCGACGCAAGACAGCGGAATACATTGCGAGCAGCGCGCCGATCGGTCATCACGAGCAGATTCGATCGGTTAACGAGCCGCTTCCCGTGGCAGCGATAGGATTTCAACCGGAATCTAAATTCCAGCGTGGAAAATGGGAGTGTCGGTGGAAAAGGAGAAGACACCGCGTCGCGTGATGCCGCGCTTAGCGAGGCCTGCAACACGATATCCGAGAGCGTTGCGCTCGCGGTGGGATTAACGACGGCAAATATCTGGCGATAACACGGAATCACGGATCAGTGACTCTTTCCGTTGATCTCTATATAATTCCACGGCAATTGGAAGGTACGAAGCACACTGGAGCTTGGCTATATTTCTAAAACAAAACGATCGACCGCCAGCGTATTCTCAACGTTCGCGTTGCTTCGAGAAGCCAGGACGGAGGGGCAACGAGGGCCATCAAACCACGAACATCGGCCAATTAATCGAAGCTAAAGTGACTGGACAACATCGACTGGCAATTTCCCTCGTTCCACGGCGTTTAACTCGAACAGGGCGCAATTAAACGGGATACTTGAAGAACGTCACGCGCCATAATCCCCGGGCTGGCGTCGAACGCGATAAACCCGACGGACGTTTCAGGTGGGCCACGACACGCAGTTTTCCAGGGATTTATGAAGCGGGATGCACGAAGATCGCGCAGGACGTTAGCGACGTATCGTGCATCGCATCCATTACGATGCACCTCCATCGCGCGGCGTGTGCACGTCCCAGAGTCATATACATTTGAATAACGCCGCACGCATCGATACGGGCGCCGAACCGCGCTACTAGACGCACAGTCAATCTCTGTGATTTACGTTTATCCTTACTTATCGTTTATCGCCGGCCCCGCGATACCCGTGCTCTGTCGCTGGCCATTGATGGGCGTCCGCGTCCCTGGCTCGTTTAAATAGGCCACCCTTTAGATCCCCATTATCCGTACCTGGAAACAGAACGAGCACAGAATTAGATCGAGTTTATATCGGAGTCTCTGCGCACGCAGAGTGCATTTGATTCTCGGACACCTATCGCACTCACACGGTGAAAGAGCTGACCCCTCCTAGGCGCCCCTATTATCTTCCTCGCGCAGCGTGCGAAGGAGAGGTCGCCTGTTTCACCGTGTGATTGCGGCTGGTCCCCGATAATCAAGGGAACTCTGTGTATAGGGGACGTGAAATTATTTGGCGGCGAATATCTATAAGCTTCATGGAAGAATGGAACGCACTGCCAACCAGTGGTGGAGGCGCGAGCGTTAACAAGCAACGATCGCTTCCGCGAGATTCGTATCAGTGAGTATAAGAGATTAGCATGAGCCGCGGCGCGTTATGATGCACGCGCGAACACTCGACGCGGCTGTTCGTAAATCGATTTCGATCGGCGCGGCGGCGGCGCTGGCTCGACCCGGTGCAATCCGAATCAACGATAACCGGGCCGTGCTCGGCACTCCTAGCATTAAGATTAATTACGGTGTACACGGATCCTCGCGTGTCGATGGAAACGCGAGTTTGATAAACCGGCGCGCCGTGTGAAAATTAATTCGAGCCGACTATCGGGCAAGTGGTCGCAATTACGAAACTGATACCGCGGCCGCGGAGATTGCGGACGATACCGAAAATGACATACAACGCGCGCGCCCGTTCATTAAAACCAACAGCGGATCGTCGCGACGCTACAACGCGCGGTAACAACGCGATGCACCTGCACGCTCAAGAAGCCCCCCCGGCTGTTATCGTTTTTATTTAAACAGCCATCGATAAGGGCCCCCGAGCGCGATAGGGACTATCGAGGAATAATCAGTGATCCCTTGTACGAGGCTGCCTCAATTTCCTCGCCGTTCCGAGCGATCCTCATCGCAGATACCGCGTGCGGTGGCGTCATAATTCAACGCATAATATTAATTACACCAGACACGGGGCTGCTCGCGTGTCGATGGTAGCTCGATGTTCGAATCAATTCCGCCGGGGCGCAAAGTAATTGCGTGGAAGGGAAAGTTATCGATAAACCTGAAAAGCCTATTTCATACACAAGTGGCTTGCCACCGAAGCTACCATGCTTCGCTAATTGAATAGATCTTGGACATTACACGGGAGTTACAAAAGTGTCCCGTGAGAAGAGATCTCTAAAAGCCTACGGGCGTTGCCACGTGCAAAAAAAAAATGGACCTTGCAACGAGGACCTCGAGATCGATCGCGACTGATCGTCATCGGTGTCGGAGCGTATTTAAATGTTATGAAAGTCGCGTCGCCTCGGTGAATGCCTCCGCGTCTCGATCTCGCGCTTCCCTTCCGTTGTAATCGATCATAATCGATGCTCGCCGATGGGTCCGGCAGAAAATTAATTCAACATGCCCGTGAATTCTTGCGTGTGGATGGAAACTCGAGGTACACCGAGCCCCACCCTCTCGGCCCCTCAGCTCTCCCTCGATCGTGGAGAATTAATTCAGAGAGGAGACGCGTCGCGGATAATTGCGATTATGGGTCCGTAATCGATCTCCCGTGCGCCATCGATCATTCAAGCGAACGCACGCGTGATCGCGTCGATCGAAAGTCGCGCGATCGTAAAGCTTAGTCGCACGTGTAATGCCAACGAGGGCAGTGCCTTTAAATTCGTGCACCGTGATATTTGCGAGGCGAGGCCACGGTTTTCCTGCTCAGAGGCTCGCCGACCGACCAAGTAGAACGGGAATGCAAATACGCGGACCGCGAACGGTTCGCGTTCCTAGTATCGCGAGAAATTAAGAGACAGCCCAGAGACTTTTGTGGTGCTAGGAGGAATTTCATTTCGAGGAACGCCTTTCTTCGGTGTCAGCCTTTTGCGCCAGGGTTCAAGAAACAAAGGGCGAGAAACGTTTTTAGGATGCGAAGGATAACAGAGTGATAGTGGCTAGGTCATTTATCTGTCCACGAGAGTTATCTGTTCCACGAGAGACCTCAACAGCAACTGATAATTTAAAGAGAAACACAAGATCGTTAACCTAGATCCTCGTCCCTAGCGTGATGAAGGCGAATTAAGATGTAGCAGTGCCACAAGTCGCTCATAGGGCGACCAAGTTCAAGTGAAATAAAACGATAGACACACTTATCTCGGTCTTTCTTAATCATACAGCAATGCTTGATGGTAAAGAGGGTGACCATATATCGACGATGACAGCACGATAACACCGTGGAGGTGAGGTCGAATCGAGACCTTTCCCAGGGCTCATCTACATCAGTTAGCAGTAAGTCGATTACACCATAAGGCGCAGAGAGTCTATTTTAAACATCCCGAAGAGTCCGCTTCTTTCTGTCGTATATTACCCATAGGACCATCATAAACTCTTAACGATCGCCTAATAAAACCGCAAGCTAGTCCAGGCGTTTAACTATCATTCCCCTCGAAAAGTTTTACTGCTGCTCCAATGATCCATCGAAATTATACGAGCCAAGAAACGAAACAACTTCACTTGACCAATTTCCTTAAATTCCCCAAATTTATTCAAATATTCCCCGCGAACGTACATCGCCAAAGTACTCAGACGCGTTTACTGGAAACTGGTTGCCGGGCTCCCCACAATTATGCGTTTCGCATCGCCCCGCATTCCCGATTATTCCCAGGAATTGTAGAGCCAAGCCCATATATCTTCGTGGCCACGATGGCCCGGCCGAAGACAGTGGCTCTAATTTTTGGGTAGTCGAAGCGGCTCGGCGGCGACCATAAACTGGGACATCCCGGGCGGTGCAAGCTGGACAGATTCGAGATAAAGTCGCAGGAGGAGCGAGAGCCGGCTTCACCCTGGGGTTATCAACGCCCTAACCCGCGGCAGGCTAACGGCCGGACGTTCAATTATTTATTTAATCTATGTTATCGTGGCGCGCGATGCTCGCACGAGAGACCGTACCGTCGCCGCGTCGGCGTCGGCGTCGCGAGCCTGCTGTCTTCCTTCCCACCGCCTGGAGCAGCCGCGCGGAATTGCACACGTGTCCGCGTGGAGACGCGCGGATTGCTCCGAGTAAAACTAAGTAGTTCCGTTGTCTCGCCTGTAGCTCGTTACGTTTCCATGGCGCATCGAAGGCGAAATGATCTATTAACGGCCTCCCTAGAGCAGCGAGCAGCCAGGGAACAATTTGCTCGCGTCAGATAGTTCGTCAAGCGCAATTACAGCTTCCCGCCTAATAAGTACAGATTACAGTGTGTTTACGTGGACCCCCGACCTCTTCGTTATGCACAGGCAATAGCGTGTTATCGATTCAACACGAGAAACGCTAAGTCCGTGTGTACCGCCTATCCGATATTCGTCGCTGGATAAATATGAGGGAGGACGGAGTAAGCGAGCGGTGTATTTATTCAGCGACGCGGGAGTACCTCTCGTGGGGGCGGCCAATGAGAAAAGTTTGCCCGTAAATATACGTCTGACAGGCCTGACAGACGCGCATAATGTTTCGTTCTGTCACAACGAACGCATTGATTGCGCTCTCTCGCGAGCTGTCTCGTCCGCGCTGTCCTCTCCTCCACTAACCTTTTGTTAACGGCTAATGTATTCCGCGTCTAACGGCCGCGGAGCATTATCTTTTCGAGAGGTTCGACGCCCGCCAAGCAAGCCGCGCGAAGAATGCCAAAACATTCAATACCGTGGAGAATCTGGTAGAGTATTGCGTTGGATGAGTTTAGGAAACGGGTGGTATCGTAGGTAACTCGAAGGTACGTTCGGGGGAGCCGTTGATAGGATGGAGGATACGCTCCGGGGCCGAGGAGGCCGTTCTTGGCGCAGTCGGCTTGCTTGTTCGACTAACGGAAGTTCAGCTCCCTTCCAGACCCACCAGGCAGTGAAGCTTTCTGCGAGCAATCTCGGTCCAACTCGAAAGAATCCCATCGAACAGCTTTCAGGCTCGCGAGGTTCCAAGGCGTTGAATCGTTTAACGAAAATTGAAGCTGAGGGCTGTTGAGCCACGAGGTTTCAAGATTCTTAGTTGGACGAGAATTCTGAGGTACATCGAGCTGGCACATACGTCTGAACTCAAGCTCGTGTATGAGAAAACGCCCGAGCATAACCATCTATCAGCTGGCCATTTTTCGTGTCTATGAACCTTCCCGGGGACGTGCTTCTTCGCGTCAAATAAACTTTAACGGCGACTAAAAGAAAGGGATTGCTTCCCTACGTGTTTGCTGCCTCAATAAGGTACCACGGGGCTTCCAATAAAGTGTACAAGCCTCTCCAGGCGCAAAGACACAAAAACAAAAGTCCTCCAGAAAGCAAGCAGCACGGCGATCTCGGCGTCCACGAAACCGGCAGCGATCGCGTGCCTTGCGGGAAGCCTGACTCTCTCGCTACGAACGTTAGCTAGCTATCGCTAACGACGTCGCTCGAGACCTGCACGTCCGGTAGTTCTCATCCTCGAGGCTCGTTCTCTTTCACCGTGGCTAACGTTCGCTCGCCGGGGGGTCGGACTTAACGATCTCGAGAACGAACGGGCCAACGTGATGCCAGTTTACACCCGGTGGCTGTCCTTGTGCGCGAGAGCGTGGGTGATCCACGTGTGTTGTCGGCCTGGCTCGCGTTGCCGGAGCGTCCGCCAGCGAGCCTGCATCCATGTTCTAGCACGATGCACAGTCGGAACGAAATTAGTGGGATCCAGCAGGAGCGGATCGAAGGTGGGAGGAATCGCGTCGGACGGGTTCCCTTGTCAGTGCTCTGGAGCAGCCACTTCATTTCGCCCCGACTCTATACACCTCCCATGTCGCGTCCCGATGCATAACACTCGCGAATGCAGGCAGAGACGACGAAGAAGAGGAGTTAATCTAGCGCGAGACTACTCGCGAGTTGCCTGCGGGCTGCAAGAGATCACGGAAGAGTTGAGAGCGGTTCGTGTCACGCTCCGAGATGAAATTTCAATAAACCCGCGCGGTTGCTTAACTTCACCCTCAACTTTCGGGCTAAAAGCGGCAGAAAGCTACGACAAGCGGCGAGAACGTCGGGAGGCTGTTGTGTATACGCGGCCTAGGACCAGTTATGAATCGAGAGACCTCCTTGGGAACCTCGTTCCGACGCCACTTTCGGCGCTGCCAAGATAATGGATTGTAAATCCGATTCCTTTAAATACGACGTGTTCCCCCGCGAGCTATTACTCGGCGAACTTCACGCGGAAATGACAAAAGTTTGCCCGGCAATTGAATTCGGGCGAGGCTTTGTTCGTTGTTTGAATACGTTACATTTATGATGAAGCAAATGGCTGACTATTGGGTTTCTGGCGCCTGAAAATGTACCCTGGATTCTTCTCCCGCGGAATTGTTCGTGTTTCCAACCATTTCCAAAGCTGCCTCGAAGTAAAACGAATTCTAACGCAACAGGATGTATTAGATGTACGCGATGATTAAAGCTTCAGTGTACTTAAAAAAGGATAATGTTTCTGCGGTGAAAGCTTCAAAGCCCGGAAGAGAACGGTCGCGAGGATACCTGTTGGAAGAATTTTTTGTCTCTCGCTGGGAACACGATTGCAGGATTTATTCACTAGATTTGCGCGTTTCGGAGCGAGCTTTTATGAAAGCGCGAGGAAAGCGTAGGGAGTAATACGAAACTCCGTCGGCTGTGGAGGGCGTCTTCAAGTCAAGCACCCCGATGCGAGGCAAGAAAGATGGCATGGGAGAATGTGGAGGAAAAGTAGGGAGGTAATAAAGGGACTTTCCTAGCTTTTCAAGCAGAAAACTTTCCGAACACGCTGCGGGAACTCAATTTGAAACCTGCAAATATGTAGACCACTGCGCCTCAAAATCCGCCATACTCTGTCGGGGATAATGTAAATCCTCAGGATCGTCGCTGGCGATGCAACGGGTAGTACTATTACCCGGCGAAAAGAAGACTCCTAGCAGGCGGGCTCGGGCTGTGCAGTCCGTCGCTGTGACGATTGGTCGAGTCACCTATTTGGGCACATTTTTAAAGACGGGGCACACGTATTTTGGTTATTGGCTGAAGTTGCCACATACATTGTCGCACCGCGCGACGAAGAGAGCGAACGAAACACATCGAGACCGAATGGGATAGAGCGATCTGACCGACGACCGTCAAAACAATAGCTTAGGCTACGCTTGGTCAGATCGCTCTATCGCACTCGGTCTCGATGTGTTTCGTTCGCTCTCTTCGTCGCGCGGTTTGACAATGTATGTGGCAACTTCAGCCAATAACCAAAATACGTGTGCCACGTCTTTAAAAGTGTTGCCAAATAGGTGACTCGATCAATCGTCACAGCGACGGACTGCACAGCCCTAAGCCCGCCTGCTAGGAGTCTTCTTTTCGCCGGGTAATAGTACGTATCAACAACACAACAACCTAAAGCTTCGAAGGTATTAAAAACGTTTATACGTACCAGCAAACATAAAAATGAAAAAAAAAAAAAAAAAAAAAAAAAAGAAACAGCCAGTAACACACGCATTCCGGAAACCATAAAAAAAACACACTGCCGCGCAGGACATTCGTCTTTCACATTGGCCCCATCAAGAGCAGTTACACTCTTACGTCACGATGCCTGCAGCGTAAAAGACGAACGTCAGTTCAGGCCGGTTACATTGCTCGTTCGCGTATTTTACGACTCATACCGGGGCACCCCGAAGCGCTAAATAAATCGCGCCCTTTGTGGACGTCGTTGCGCTCGCGCGCCGCTGCATCGCCAGTGATTTAAAATTTTACGCACAACCCGAGAGGATTACATCTACCGACTTCGTCTGAACGGACTCCTCGCGGGTCCAAACGGTCCGAAGGGGTTGCGAAAGTGGTCGCGCGCGTCGAGTCGGTAGTTTCGACGGGCGTTAAAAAATTTAAAGGGTCGGAAGCGGGCGATTTCTCGCGTCTCGAATCTGTAATTCACTGGCATTCGAAGCGCCCCCCGCGATTCGGCTCTCCCTCGAATGCGTTTACGCGGTTCGGGCCCGTAGCGGAGGAACAGAAAGTTGGAGAACGTCGGAGCAGTCACGGGGGTGACTCTCTCGGAAATGTTTCCGACCCCACTCTTTCTCCTTTTACCACCTACCGCCCCCCGCCCCCCCCCCCCCCTCCACCCGCAGGCAGTCTTCTTTAAGCACCGATCTAAAACGCTCGTCGTGAATGGAATATGTGAAAGTTTCTCTGACGTAGAAAACTCGAGCCTCTATTTCTCCGTGTGCTGGAGCGAGTAGCCGCGCACCCAGGAAGTTTCGAGCCTAGATCTCCGAGCGGCGCGGCGGCATCTTGAGAGATATTGTTCAAGTTAGTGAGCTTGGCCTGGCCCCTTTCATCGTACTCTCCGTTTCTCTCCCTGCCCCGCCAGCCCAGCTTCACCTCTTTTCTCCAACTTTTTCCACCCCGCTCCCTTATTTGCTTGCTTTCTTTTTCACGTGCATGGCCCGCGGTTATACGGGCTTTTTCCCTCTCTTCCTCTCCCTCGCCGGGGCGGAGCTCTTTTTATCCGTTTCATCCCCTTTAAAAACTCGGCTAACATGTCGGATCGCGAAACAGCGTTTTATTAAAACGATCGTCGTCGTCGTCGCCCGCCCCCTCCCGACTCTACACCGGCTATAATTCAAACGGGGACGTCTTCTTTCGATATTACTTTTAGCGATGCTTTTCAATACGTCAACCTCCCCCATGGAGTCTACAGGGATTTATGCGCCCCCGGCTTCAAACAAAGGATTCGTAAACGAACGCGGGATCACGCTCCAATCGCTTCCAGAAGGAGCGAGTGCCGCAAGTTCCCGCCGCCATTTTAAGACAGCAATGCAGCAGGATCCCGTTTATTGTCAAGGTAGATGTTTTCTGCTGCTATTATCCGATAGAAGCGCGAAGAACGAGGAGCGACGCTTCGCCCACCTTTCAGTCGCAGAGAAACTAAAAAATTCGCCTCGCATCTCTGCGAGGTGCGTTTCGCTTCACCTGCACATGAATGTATAAAGCACCCTGGGCCACGGCGCGGATAACATTTTGAAGCGTAGCGAGCATGATTTAGCGACGAGAGGGAGCGCCCTTGTAAAGCGAATAACGTTCCTCGCGCCAAAGCAAAGTCACCAGAGGAAGCTAGATCCAGGCGCTTAAGAGAGGGAAACACAGGAATTTACATATTTCGTTTGCGTGTCTCTTGGGCGTCTTGGAACAACCTCGCGCATTGTCTGCGCGGAACAGTTAAAGCGGGGACGTTTCGCTGGAGTTTCGAGTTTATTGTCTCCAGGCGGGGCCGCGTTGCCGTGCTCCTTTGATTTTAAACCATAACTAAAACGCCCCGCGGATTCGCGGCGCGTCGAACGGAATTTCATTACGCTCGCCTGCCGCAGACGGGGACGGACTTCGCGACTTCGCGATGGTTAAGCGAATTACCGTGCCCGTTAGACGACAAGTTCGTTCGTTCGCTGGCTAGGAACTGCGACGCCCACGAGATTCCGCGCGCCGTTTGTCTGCATAACAAAGCTCTTCCTTTCGCCGGGCGAATTCAATCGACTGGCCAAGACAATGACCGCCACGCGGTGTAACACGACTCGCGCGTGAATCGTTAATACTCCCATGGCGGGCCACAATGGGGAGCAAGGTGCGAACCCGAATCGATGACCAATTAAATGAAGCGGAGTGTCTCCAGCGCGACACGCTGCACCGTTCAATATGTAATCGCGTGATTAATCGATAACTCGCCGGATAACCCAGTCTATCCGAGTAGTTTTCTATAGAGGACATGTTTGCCAGGCTGCGCGCGACGGATCCCGACTCACGCGCAGAGAAACAATCTCCAAAACTTCGCTCGGGACTTGTCACCCTCATTCGCACCCCGAGAACCTTCGAAGACCCCCGTGCAGGGAAGTTAAAAGCACGCTAACTCATCTGCATCGGGCACTAAAACTTCCCCTAGGAGGAATACACCATCGTTGGTATACAGCGTCAAGAAATCCCGCAGCGTTTGCCAAAACGGGCCAGAAACTCGCTAGCGCGGCCTCCGCTGCTAGCGACTTAACAGCATTACGGAGACAATGCGCCCCGATAAATTCGCAGTTGGATACTCTCCTGCTCTGCCAAAAAGCGATGGTACGCCCGCTCGCTGGCGAACGCATCGCGTACCGGGTCCCGATTATCCCGTGTGTTAGAATCGCCAGAATCCTCTTAACCTGCCTCGCCGGTCGATACAGATTCGCAGTAGACAGTGGGACCTCGGGCCTTTGACCGAACGAGTTAACATCAGCATTGTGCAACGACACGTTCTGTCGGTGCACGGCCAGCCAACGTTATTACGCGTCAAAGGGCAACGACAATGCTGGCCAGCGCGAGGGAACGCGCTCCTACTCGTACATACATCAAGCGGGCGCGTGCGCGTGTCTGGTGCCCGCGAGGACTTTGATACCCACCCTCTGGCGCGGAGGCCTGCTTCGGGGTGAAACGCGGATCGACAAGACGGATAGGTTACGGCAACCGCCGAGAGATAGATGTAACGTTTAAGCGATTGTATTTATGACACTTCTGGAGACAAACGTGCCCTAGCGGGCGGCGCCGCCCGGCCGGGATGTATAGGCGTCGCGTCTAAATAGGCATCGGCCGCTACCTAAAGATATTATCCACGTCGCGCGGGGCAGGGACGCGGCGTTACGTTACCGGTTGACGCGACCGTAAAGGTGCATCGAGCGTATAACGATGCATCCCGCAATCGGTACACAATCTTACGACTACGGCAAGAGTAATGTCCCGCTAAAACGGATAGTTCGCTCCGCCGTGTGTGGGAGACGGGACACGCTGTTGCACCGTGCTTACGTCCGCCATTTACACGATACCGCGACAGTAAAATCTTGCTCGACCGATGGGGACAAGAGTATCCTTGGCGCGCGTTTATTCGCGCCCCCCCGTTTGCGTGCCCCTCGAAAAATGAAGGGATCGCAACGGATGAATCACGCGACTGTATCGCATTCATTATTACCGGTGCTGGAAGATTGATGGAACACTATTTCGGGCGCGCTGGCTGCTACAGAATGAACTCGACCCCGCCGGATTAATTACGAAGTCGAATCGATCTCGCCGTTAACGACGGCGTTCCAATTAGAGTCGAAGACAAGCGCGAAAGCTGCGAACTAAATCAACGGTTCGCTGGTAAAGAACGACTATCCGTCACTGACAGAGGGTTAGGGTGGAAACGCGACGCCGACCTGTAGTCGGTTAATCGTAGTTTGCTGTACGGGGAAGCGCGACGCGCGGCAGACTACAAACGGTGTAATATTCCCACTAATATCTCGAGGAACAACCACCGCGCGACTACCAAACTCTCAGTGGCCCTCGTAACTTCACAGCGTTGCTCCCCGCCCGAGCCATCGATGCGAAGTACCAGCACGAGGAATATTACACTTCGAGGCCCGGTATACGCTCCGTAGAATCGCGAATACTGACCCACCCCGGCTGCGTGCAAATGTTTGCCAATCGGCGTTAGTTAATAACGCGCGGCGACCCATTGCTCTCTTTGCCTGTAACGCGAGCTTTGTGAACCCCTCTCGATATGTTAGAGTATTAGAGATATACCAGCTACATAATTAGCGGCATAAATTTGACGGAGTTGACTTTACAGGCGCTCCCACCTGCCTCCCTTCTCTCGACCGTATTCGCGCTCACGAGCGGTTCACCGATTAGAATTTACATGCCGACCTCTCCCATGATCGCTGTCGTTTGCGAGAGGAATAAAAAAAGGACAAAGAGTAACGAGGCCAAGCGAGTCCGCTAGCGTACCTATCGCAAAAGTACATAAACGGCGTTTAATAAGCGCCAGGGTACGTCGTCGGGATTCATTTCGCTGGCCTATCGGAGTTATGAATCAACGGGGGAGTGTGCGGAGTGCACGTGACGCCACTGATAAGAGAAGAAACATGCCGTGAGAAAGTCCAGCCACGTGATTCCGCGGGAGGAAGGAATAAGTGAGCGGTTTATCCGATTTGTCGGCAACGAGACCGCGACGCGGCCAGGGGAATGGTATTCGATTGCAGCTATGCCTTCTGAACTCGCCCCTCCGCCGCGATACGTTCCAACCGCGATAATAGGATCATCGGTGCGCATTCGACATCAGCGCGGCGCTGCAGCGCGCGACAATGGCCAGTCTCATTAATCGCGGTAGAGTGATTATACTCGGGGCCAGATATATTGGCCGGTGAATTCGTTTTCGCGAGCAACGATTGAGGAGAAATCAACCACCACCATCTGACGATCGTGGATTTGTCAGTTGGGGTTGCGGGGTCGTCGCAGGGTATGGTGGGGTAACGGGAACGCTGCTCGGCTCCGCCTGAATCTAGCCGTTTGGCTGTTATTTATTCTTAGCGTAATAGTTGTGTGCGTGACGAAGCTATTCGTAGACCAATACGAGATGAAGCTATCGAGAAGGAATCAATGTTCTGACCAATAAAGCTCCTGAATTTTTTCGGAGCTAACGCACACCTATTCTGATGTGTGTATTTCTACGCTGACAGCTCGGTTTGACCTACACGCCAGAAGCTCGCCACTATCCCCACCACTTCTGGCTCACTCTTGTTCTGCGAAGGCGAGAGCGAGATGGAACGAGAGCGAGTAAGAAAACGTTGAGAAAAGGAGCACCGAGGCAGGCAAACGGTGTGGTGGGAGAATACCCCTCACGAAACTCACCGGCCAATATATCTGGCCCCGAGTATAGCAATTAACAGGTAGGGATAAAACGCGTGCATGGCTTCGGCCGCGCGAAATAGATTTCGTGCGCGGCGGCTACCGAAGGGCGAGGGAGCAGATAAACCCGGCACGATGTACCGGGGAACCGTGGCCGCCATTCAAAACGCGTAATTGTACCGATAAAACGCCGCCGGCTTCGAATGCCCGTGACGATGAGCGCGATAAAACTGCGCGAAAACTTCCCGATCGCGTCGTATCGCGGTGTAAAACGCCGATATCGCGTTAAAATTCGATGGAGTGGGGCTGAGCGCGGACGAGGCGAAAGGATAATGAACGTGTGTCTGGGTAACGGTGTGGGGGCTTTTAATTTCGCATTCCAACGAGGGGGGATCGCATTAAATCATATTCGCGTCTAATAATGACGGTGGATCGCGATAAAAGTGTGCTTCGAGCAAACACGGTGTAGCTATTAATTATCGCCGATACACCGTAAATCAAGTTCGAGGGACGGATGGATTGTGTTCCGTGCGATCGACGAGGGTTGCCACGTTCATTCGAATTACAAACGCATTAGACGCATTGTCGCTATTAATGAGCGATCAGCATTGGCAGAATTGAAAATTTAATTGTCAAATTGTTACTCGAAGGTAAATCAGAGTAACGAACACACTTTGCTATTTCATTTACTCTGGAATGCACTCATCATCAATTCTTAAAAACAACGTTCTGCGTGTGCCACTGTGGGGGGACCTTTTTTCGACGTGCGTTACGAAAAGTAGCACGTTTCAATTTTCTTACGAAAAGTAGCACGTTTGCCTTCGTTCTCACGAAAACTATCACGTTTCGGTTTTCGCTGCGAAAACTAGCACATTTGAGCGGTTTGCCACGAAAAATAACATGTTACGTCTTTCGCTGCGAAAACTAGCACGTTAGAGCGGTTTGCCACGAAAAGTAGCATGTTCGCGTTTACCCCGCGTTCGCAATTCCCGCACCCTCCCTTACTTAAATTATGTAGATTAACATTTTCATATGTGTTGTCTTTTGGAGATTGGATGGAATTATTATTTATTAAACAATATTTTCAACAGTTGAATTCTTTTAAACTGCCCACGCGCTGAAACGCGATAGTTTCTGCAGTCTGCAGTATAATCCAAAACGAGCTATTCTTCGTGGCCAAACCGGATAATATGTTAGGTTTCGCCATAAATTCCCAAACGTGCTATTATTCGTGGCGAAACAGTATAACGTGCTAATTTTCGTCGCAACAGTACGAAATGTGCTATTCTTCGTGGCGAGGCAGTCAAATGTGTTAGTCTTCGCGGCAGAAGACCAAACGTGCTAATATTCGTCAGAAACGATGGAACGTGCTTCTTTTCGTGGCAAACCAAAACGTGCTACTTTTCGTAACGCACGTCGATTTATACGTGTCGAATATTTTTTTCGTATTTCTTTGCTTTCTCTCTAGGTATATTCGAACGCTATTATCTGAAAAATAGTTGGAAGCACGAACAAATTATATATATATATAGTAATTGTAGAAAATTTAGTGCTCTGTAAATATTATTTGAACAAAATTTCGATAGGGCTTACCATTTTTTAGAAATTCTTTAAATCCAAACGGTTAATGAATTCTAAACTTTAAGGCCAGGTCGGGCACGCTTTCCTGTTGTCTGATTGCAATATAATCTTTTTCATGGACAATCCTTTTAATTTGATGAAAGGCTACCATACTAGCGAGTCAAGGCAAGAGAAATCGTATGTTAAAAATAAGGACCACCCTAGTACCACAGCCATACCACGACCACAATGAAATCCTCCGTTTCCCTCATTTTTATTTTTCCAGCCACGAATTATGTTTGCTGACCGCGTCACAGGGTGAGCCAGTAACACGGCCACGGGTCGTGTTTTCAGCACCGAGCCACGGCCAGAGATTATCACGTCGGGCGTCTATATTCGCGCCTCCAAAAGCTTACGTACACAGTGGCTGTTTTAAGCTGATCGTGGCTTAACCGTGGCGACGGTCAATGGCGACGGCGACGCCTACGTAAACCGCGCTACGCGGTTAAGGCTGAGGCGCGGCCGTCGCTGTTTTTTGTCTCGTTTTTGTTTATTCATTCATCAGTCGACGGAGGATCGATTCTGGAGGTGAGCCAAGAGAGCGGCCAACTGCTAACAACCTCCTCGCGCTGCCTATCTGCATCTCCTCAATGCGAGAGCATACACGCGGGCGACACACTGTTAAACAGCATAGCCTGCGGCCTTCGGGCACGCGAAACTTAAAGCTTGTGCTCGCGCGGCGGATGTATGCCCGACGTGCAGTCACGTCGCCTCAAAAACGAAAGCGATTTACTTTGGAACGGAGATTGCTTTTAGGCAGTGTTAGCTGCGAATTTCTCCCTTTCCGCCCTGCTGGCACAATTCACTGGCAGACGGTTCTTCCTTCGTGTCGTCATCGACCGGGGAACACGAACACATGCTCCGGTATGATGTTCAATGAAGCCTGTATGATTTCTGTAAGGAGCATTTCTATACCCAGAGAGTACTGTTTGCGATCTCTATGTGGAGAGTAATTAGCTAACAAGCCATGCATCTCGTCGGCATGCAATAATATAATTGGCATAGCTTATGCACCATGGTAACGGAGATAGAGTGGCGGTAGCGATTGATTCTTGGAGCTTGATTGACTAGAGGGCTGATACAGATCGATCATGGGAAGGAAGACCGAAGATTTCCGCGTTCAGCGTGCTCGTATAATATTGCAACGGCCGTAGAACACTGTTGGAGAATTCAATTTGGCAAGTGAGACGTATGGTTTTAGAAAATCATTGTACGGTGCGCACAAACAGCAGAAATAAAAGCAGCGGGTCAAATGGTTATCGAGTCGTTGTTGCAGCGGTTTCTGTCGATGAGGTACCGCGGACGAAAATACGCGAAAAACCGATCGCGGAATACCAACGCAAATTTGACCCTATAAAGAATCCTCGGTGCAGCGGATTTTCCTGGGGCGCGTATTGAATTCCGCGCAGCCTGTTTTCGTTTCTAATAAATTGATTGACGAAACGCTGAGCGCGTACGAAACGACAGTACGAGTTTCCAGCTCCAAGTGCACGCAGAACCGCTACTGAAACCGTTTGCATCAGCAACGTTTGATCACGGCTATTGATATTTCCATGGTAAAAATCGAGACAAACGCGAAACCCGAAAATACAGGATGAAATTTACGGGGGAGCAACGGGTGCGCGGAACGCGGCCACCCGGGAGTCCCTATTGTTCGGCTCGAAATAATTAAAATATAATTCTATGGAAACTGTGACAAACGTAACGAGCAATCCGGGATTTACGTAGAGATCGGGCTACGGTTTACTGGACAGTGGCGACGAATCTTTTTAATGCATATGTACGGAGACGCGCCGACTGTAGGTAATTTAAAAATCAATGTTGTCCCCCGTTTCTATGAATCTGCGGAGGAAACTTTGGCGCAGCCGAACAACGCGATAAAACTGCCCATGAAAGTTAAAGCAGGGGAACGCCGGGCGGCAGGAGTTTCACGCGGCATAGAAATCCCGCTAAATGAATTGTATCGGTCGCATTCGAATAAATGCCCGCAGGATCGAGCGCGCTAGAACTAGGAAATGCCGCGAGGTGCGATTGCAAAAGTCGAGAGTTGCCGCGGCGGCTATTCAGTCCGTGCAGAGATGCACGAATGGATTTCAACGTGCAATGCGCTTCATGCTTTCTGAACCTAGTCAAGCCACCGACTGGGCTCCCTTTACAACCTCTGATAACTCGGTGAATTCGCAATATGCCGGATGACTACATAGCCACCGTGTGCATCGTGAGAGAATTAAACTGGTCACTGACTCGTATACCGTCCGCTATCCGTTAGTCTCATTTCCCCTTAAAAACTCTTCCGAAATTTGGATCTCCTTGTACTGAAAATTTTGCACCTAAGAATGAAGCCTACGCGCTGCAGGTATGTACGTGCATACTTACACAAGTCCAAGCGTGAATTCTCGAGCCCCCTTTCTCCCTGCCCTATTTCTAACCCCGCGGCGTTCGATACCCCACGCCTCATCCATTTCACGTTTCAGCGCGAGGATAGGTCGTAATACCCTACAAACTATTTCTCATCGAGTGATCAGGGCATGGAGACCTCAACGCCTACTCTGACAACATCACACTATTTGGTAGCTTCTTACACGCTTCGAAATTAAGTTTTTCCATCTAACATCGCCAAGAAAATTTCCCCGACAAACGTAACACAGTCGCGAACGACGCTCCCATCTTCGCTAAAAATGCAATCCGCGTCTAAGCATGCCCCCGAACAAAAAACGAGGGAGCAACAAGTATTCGACGGTGTGCCCTTCTTCGCATCCACGTCGACGACGCTGAATACGCCCATGATTTCTACGACAATCCAGAAATCCGTCAGGCAAGGAGAGGCGGCACCGCGAAATCTCATTCATATGCAAACGTGGGACAGTCCGCGGCACAAAGCCGCGCACCTGTGTCGCGACAACGTTCGCGGATGACGTAAGACGTGGTATCGTCATCCTCAAAAGACAGAATATCGGATGGTGCCGGTGGAGAGGGCAAAGAGATTCATTAAGCGTCTAGATTACTGCTATCGCGATGCTGCATGCTTTAACATAAGCAAACAGTGTGTTTCATTGGCTGGCGGTATAAAGCGCGCGACAGGGCTGTGACATCATCCGTCCATGTTATTTCAGTTCCAACGAGTCCGGATACCTAAGGTACATTAGCCTCGCTCACATGACGTTTCGGCCGAGATAAGCCATTTGAATCCAAGTATGGAAAACACCTACACCGTCGCCGCGGCTCGTCTATCCTGCGCGCGAGACGCTGTAGGAGGCCTGTCGGACTTATCGGCACTCGCACCAAAAACGGCACCCGAGCCACGTCGGCGTTTGCGCGGCCGGGGACAAAACGCGCGGAGCTGGTGCTTTGTAACGAAGCGACTTCTGAGCAATACCTCGTACTCCATCGATAGATGAGAGGCAAGGAGGGCTTCGCGATCGGAAATACCTCAACGAGCTCGGAAAAAGAGGAGAGAAACTAATGGTCTGGTGCGGATTACCAGGCCTGGAAACGGTACGATCCGCCAGTTTCGTGGAACCGAGCGATTCGATTTCTTCCGCGGGGAGCAATAACCGTGATCTCGTCAGTTGCGAGACTGAGACGCGGATGAACGGGGCGCGGTAATTGCCCGGGCAACTACGATCGCCGCGAAATGATTGTGTCCCGGGGTGTTTTTTATCGGCTGTAGGGGGAGGATCGGTTTTCTGCGGCGTGGCCGATTCCTCGAGAAAATCGAGCAGCCTGGAACTGAACGTCGGGAGCGTATATCGGAGGGAGCCTGATTGACCAATTGGCCACGTTACGCCACACGGCTGGTCGGCGAGTAACAGAAACTGGTTATGCTCAATCCCATGCTTCTCCGCTCCCAGCTTCCTCGTACTTGCTACCACCTATTCCTACGCTCGCGTGCGTGCGCGCGCGCGAGTGTGTGTGGGATATTACAGAGCAGGGCATACCGTGCCGGGCCGGTGCTAGACTGCGCTACGTGCTCGAGACTACTGTCCGTGTGTCACGGTACGCACACGATTCCTGTACAATTCCACGCTAGCCGACATGCTCTCTGGACACCCGTCTAATCGACTGGCTGCATACAGTCCGCACACCTGTTCCGCGGACGCTTGGACGGCCACATTTTGCATCCACAATCGACCCGGTCTCGGTGGATCTACCGGTTACGCGCTGTTCAGGAAATCGAGACAAAACACCAGTGCTCCAAGGTACCGCTGACTTCGTCTACATTACGAGGCTTTATCATCGACACTGCTGTCGGCTGTTAATCACGTGCCGCGAGATCTGTCCGAGTGTTTATGCCGGCGAAGGCGCCAGACACGGGCTATCGAGTCGAAAATATTATTTGTTTGGCATTCGAGGATCGGGGACCTCGGAGATTAATCTTATGGGGTGTCAGAAAGGTCCCAAGCATGTATATACCAGTGTCAGAGGGTGTTGCTTCTAGGCGATTTTATAAATATTTGCACGACTAACGGTTTTTGCTTTCCACTCGCCCACAGCATCGACGCTGATGGGGCTCGCCTCCAGGCGCTGGGAGAATGTTCCCTTATCGCGTTCCGCTTGTGTTTCGATAAACAGTGGAGCGGTATGGAGATTTTGAATCGCTGCACTGACGTAACAGCGACACTACTTAGGCCCGGTCCAGATCTGAACCGAACGCCAAACCGAACGCACTTGAGTAGTTAGATGGAGTAAGGCCGCGTCCAGATCTGAACCGAACGCCGAACCGAACGCACTTGAGTAGTTAGATTTTTTATTTTTATTTTATTTTCCGTCTTTATTTCACCAATTAGTATACAGTAAGGTGAAAAGGCGAGGCTCAGCTAAAGCTGTTATTAGGCCTAACCTCGTAATAGCGTACAGACCAAGCGCAAACTTGAAAAACTTAAGAAAAACTAAAAACTAAGACTAAAGACAAAAACAAAACTAAACTAAGCATAGAGTGATATACTTGTCTTGCTCCGTCTAAGGTCTAAGGTGCACCGCAACGTCGTCGTCGGCTCGTCGCTGCGAACGAGCGTGCATAGATAGAAGACACTTTCGTAACGCTCCCCGATGCCTTTAATTATCCGCGATCTGGCTCGGGCCGCATTCACAGTTCGAACAGCATGAATGACGCCGGCGAGGCCAGCGCGTCCGAGGGGGATGCTCGATAGAAGGTACATTCGAGAGACTCTCGCATCAGCTCGCATCGGTTCGCACGGCTCGCAAATGCCAGGCCGCGACGACACGAGTGGTACCGTTGCGAAACGTCGAGCCGAGCCGGAGGGTCACTGGAATCGATCGTATGCTAATTAAAAGTACGACGAGCACCGTATCAAAGCGGGCCGCGATTTTTGCCCGCGTACGAGCACCGAAACCGGCCTCGCGTAGGTACCTACGTGCAAAGCATAAATTTACAATCTCGCGTCCCGTCCACGGCTCGCCTTTCCAGCATATCCTCTCTCCGCGCCGCTAGAACAAACTACTAACTCGGCTAATCCGATGCTAATTCGATGCGGCGGACATCCATTCCGTTTACAAAGGATTTATGCGCGGAGTCGGCCGTCCGCCGCCGTCCGCCACGCATACACCCGCCCCGACGCGACGCCGAGCCTAATCGCGCCGCCAGCCGCACGAGACTAGATTTTCTCCAGTGTCGGTGCAACGACAAGCTTGCAAACTTACGGCACCGGCGACAGAACCGCACGAGGACCTTCGATATATCTGCGAGACGGCTGTTTTGCATCGCCGCGGCCGCTCGCCGCTGCATGCGAGGACCCGCCGTTAATAGACGCCGAGCCGCGCTACGCTGGCCTCCCTCGATAATGGCTTTACTGCTCGTAAGATCCATCCGCTGTCTCCCTGTCAAAATCAAGATCATCGATACGCTCCGTCTAGCCGGTGATTTATCAACGGCGACAAATTTGCTGGTTTATTAGCCGGTCGTTCGTCGCCACGATCAACCAGCAAATCTGCCGCGTAGCTTTTGAACCTCGCCAGTAGAACGGGGTCACGTCTCGTCGTCTTTTAAGGTAATTGTCGTAATTGACATCCTTTTGGAAAGATTGCCAATTGGGCAGTGTTTTCTAGCCAGCGGACTAAGGCTCCTCGTGACTTCGCCGCGTGAAGTAATATTTGAGGCGGCGTTAACGAGCGGTTAACCTCGCCTAATAGAGACGATAATAAGGTTAAAAGTGCAACGGGGAACGAGGGTGACGATACACGTACGATAATCGTGCGTTTGTGCAAAGCGATACGGTGTCTAGTACTGTCTATGCTTTTAAAGTCGTCTGCTGTACGAGTTTCTGGCCGGAGTGCGCTCCCTCAACGCGGGTAAGCTACGTCACAAGGTGGGAGACACTTTATTACGTTATTACGACGTAAGCTCTCTTATAAAATAACTGTAGCCGCAACTTATGGCTTTTACGAGCTATTCCATTTCCGCGCCCGCTTTCAGCTCGTACCGGGAGAAAGTTGACCCGTTTTATTAAATTAGAGCCCTTGCGATGCTCGCTTCTTTCACCGGCGTGTTTGCATTGTGCGCCCCGCGCAACGGCTCGTGTCCGCGGAATAACTTTTGGTATTAAAGCGGCAATGGAGGTAACGAATCGAGAGGCTGAAGCCTGAAAGCTTGCATTTATTGTCGAAATCGTGATGTGTTTTAAATCGGTAGTTTAATAAAATTCATACATTTCAGCGGCACCGAGAAGCTAATAAAGCTACGACTAGGTGTAACCGTACACGAAGTTCAACGAGAGAAAGCAGCTCGCTAATAAGGCGCCTCCAGTCACGCCGGCACTCGATTCAATTTACAACGCAAGGCTTAGGTACGATCGAACTAATTGCAATCGTAGATCTAATTAAGCGAAAGAGGGCGTACCGCGGGCTAAAGAATTCTCTAAGGTTCCCGTGAATACGCCAAGTCTTCGAATTTCTCGTGATACGGCGTATAAACCACACTTTCACCATATTTTTTGGTGAAAGTCGTTTTCAGCTTAAAAACGGCCATTTTCTCTGGAACAACATCGTAAAGAGAAGACAGTACTTTCGAGAATAGCAGCCAGACACTGGATAATTATACAGATACGAGTAGTTCATCAACTCTGGGTACCCCGTCGTCCCAGAATCCTCGCGTTTGCAAAGAAAATGGAATACGTGGCCAAATAGTCGCTTAACAAATAGACCACAAGCAATATTTAACCCATTTGCGCCATCCCACGTTCCTGCCGTTCCCTTCTTCGCTGGAAGAAAGAGTTAAACACGTTAGAAGCGCGATATTAAACACAAGATCCATCGGCGCGTTTCCCCAGCAAGTCGCGTCGACAAACACGTCGTCAAACGTTTGCAGGTAACGGAAAATTAGCGTGGGAGCGCGGAAAAGTACGCAGAAATTACGTTTGTCCCGTTGACGAGACGACGTGCATGTAATTTTTAAAGTGTCCCCCGTCTCTCGATGTTTGCATTGGCCCGCAGACACCGGGATTGCATGCGAATGCACGGGCGCGCGTGTTTCTGGACGCGTGCACGCGTGCAGGCGCGCACACCGCACACGCGGCGGCGGCCGCGCGCACTTTGTCGCGCTTCTATTACACCGAATCGTTTTCCCCGTGTCAGGTGACGCGCGTGACGCGACGCAGAGCCTCTCCTCTACCTTTGTTATCGTTCAATTAACTGAGAAAACGAGCACTCGAGTTCAGCGCCCGTTTTACACCGTTTTGGTCGGGTTAATTGCCACGCGGCCCAGAAAAACGGAAAATACGAATAGCGCGCCGAATTCTGCCACTGGTCCCGGTTAAAATATGAAAAATCAACGTACGTTCCTCGATACTCGGCTAGCGCACAATTGCCGTGTTCAAGTGCTCGCGGGCCGAACGAACAATCGCGTTCCGCTTGATTTGTTTTTAATGAACGCGACACGGAATCCAGAGCGCAATTTCGGTGCCGCGGGGATCAGAGGATGGATTCTTTTGCGACTGGTCGATGCTACAGGTTGAATGATAAAGTGGAGCTTTGCATCGCGCCAATTACGCGAGGGAATAAAGAAAGACGTCAACGGATCCATTAACAGGAAATGCAAGCACGGACTGGAGCCCAGGTGGCGGTATGCAGCGAGATAATTCCGAGAAGTTTGAAGGAATTAATATTTGCCCAATGCTGGCTCGGAAGTTGCGTCTTCTCCTCGTAAGCCGTGTCGAAAGTGCACTCTTCTACTTTCTAAGAACTAGTTCGATGCGAGGCTAGACCGTGAATTAGCCGGTTAAGATTTGACGGCGGAGCTAGCTGGCTGAACTTTCATTAAAAGTTTCGTGACAAGACCAATCTTCGAGCTCGTGTCCCGGCGAATCAGTCCCAGGGAATGAGGCGTGAGAAAAGGGAGATAACCAAAAAGTTTCCGGCCCGTGGATCTTCCGCATGCAACTTTTCTTCCATCCACCCGCCACGGTAATTCCAGTTTCTGTCATAATTGCGTACACCCGAGCGTCCCGTTTCGGTTGCAGCTGTTCCTCTCGCCTACACAGAGATCTCAAAGTCAAAATGAAGCTGGACGCAATATCGGAGCTACAGATATTCTAATATCCCCTTCGCTTTATTCGCGAGATCGTTGCAATATCTTCATCGATATTTTCGCTATTAATAAAACACCGCCTTGTTCCCATTCTCTGATCCTTCGCTTCCGTACACAACCTGCATTTCTCCCGAGTGCCGGTAACGCGCGCACCTGCGAACGTACATATTTTCCCCGATACGCCCACGCGGCCGTCCGTACGGGCGTCGAAATCGGGAGACGAGTGGTTGCCTACAGGCGCAGAAGAGTCTCTTGTGCTTCTAGATTCATACTCTGCAGCAGATTGCAGAATACGGTTACTTTTCTTATATCCTACACAGCTTCTTGATGCCCGTCAACCCCCAGCGATTCCAGTCCTGTCCCGTAGAAAAAGCGCTGGCCGATGGGAGATCCATCTTTAGTCTTTAAAGAGGCTGTCGCGCGTGCCGTTGGCTCGCGCGATAATTCTTCCCGATCGCGATCGTGATAACGATCACGTCTGGTTGCGCGTTCTGCGCGCCGTGCTCTCTGTCCCGCGCTAATTTTAATTACACCCATGAATAAATGCATTAATATCGCTCGCCTCACGCCCACGCGGCCGTGTCGCGACGGCCGGCGTGGATTTCGCGCGAGAGAGCAAAAGAGAAAGGGCCGAGAGGTGGCACGAAAGGGGGTGGGCTCGCGCGTGCGGGTGAAAGAAACAGTCACGAGCTAAAGGGAAGATGGCAGGGGCGGAGGGGGACGGAAAATCATGTAAAGCAGCATCGTGACACCTGCAACCAGGCATCGTGTCGGCTCCTACGGGCCGAACCAGGATGTGTTACCCCGGGCATTGTCGTGACAAGACAAACGATCTACGCGCGGCCGCGATGGAGCGTCCGCGGGCGGAACGCGCGCCCTCCAGCTGCGCGCCAAGGGCTGAAACGCGTGACAAAAGAAATTTATGCGGGGGGGTTTCGCGCGTAACCGCGAGATTCCATAATGAGGGTCGGCTCGGGCAAATTCCTCGAGCAAACAGCGCCACGAAGCCCGTGGCGAGGACGCAGAGGCGACGGGGATAATTCTGGCAACGGGTGCGGCCAAATAAAACCCGCGGGGACTTTCGCAGGCACAGGTGAATCGCGGGCAAATGAAATACGACGCGTTTTAATCGGGAAGCGTGGCGTTCTATCGGCGTTCGTCGCGCACGGAGAAGCACGGAGGAGTAACGAGGATAGTCGCAATTACTGAACTGTCCTTAATGGTCACTGGGACGCCTCTCTGAGAATGGTAAGTGCAGAAGTTGCGAAGGAAACGGCAATTAAGTCCGCGCTGGTCGAATACTTCTCGCCGGGACTTGGCCGTTTTAACGCCGACCGTGAACCGGCCACTGGAGAGTATCGACTCTTCAAGGAATTCGATTCTTCTCCGTTGCGCTAAAGTCGGGAACGCGCGAGGCATTCGATTTGTCTGAATAGATTGCCATTGCGCCGGCGTACGTTCGATGGACGGATGCAAGGACGATCCGTGACCAGAGATACGTATTAAGGTTCCAGTTCCATGAAACCACGAGATACCTACTTTAGATAATATCTCTCTCTTATTCGTGAGTGACACTGATAGCACTTTTATGATGCAAATGCACTTGGCTGGCATTATATGCGGCTCGCTGCGGTGTGTCGCAGTATGCGTGGAGAAATTCTTGAAATACCGGTTGGCTGCGACAACGTTGCAGTCACTCTGATACGAGAGCGAGCGAGAATCAATTAGCGAGCGCGAATGCTAAGTAACTCTGCGAAATAACTAGCCTTGGTGACGGTACGCTAATTACGGATCGACGCTGCATCGTCGCATCCCTTCAACGGCGCTTTATCATCCCGTGTAATTATCACGATACAGTGTGCTCCGATAGCAGAGCATTACACTGAAGAATTAACAACCAAACGGTGCCCGACCTGCTTCCACCTAAACCGACTTGATTTCACTTTCGAGAATAGAGAGTACGTGGCACGGAAGGAATGCACTGTGCCAGCAGAAAACAACTTTATCAGAGCCTGCGAAAGCTCATGGGAAGACTGCCTAACGTAAATGTATCTGCAATTCGGTGGAGTAGGTACTTAATCGGAAGAAGATCGTGGTTTTCTCAGCCGCGTGGCTCATTGTTCCCGAAGACGTCTCGGCGACAAGCTCGGCGAGTCGAGAAAGAAACCGAGCGTGTCATTCCGTTCACGTCCGCGACAGCCTCGCTGGTTGCAAGAAGTAGTCGCGGTGTCGTCGGTGGTTGCAGCAGGCGCACTCGAGAAAGCGTTAATCGATTCAAGAATGTCGAATACCCGGTAAATTTAATGTTCCCCGCGAACAGCTTAGTCACCGTTTCGTCGACGTACGAGGCCCGTGGTCGACGTCGCGTCGCGCGGCTGGAATCCGAAATGGGAGAGAAGAAACGGCGGCGGTGGCTGGGTTGCCCGCCCGTCGCCTCGTGTATTATTCGCGACTCGTGTGTCGTGATCGGCTGGAGAGCGAGCGGAAGAGAAGGCCCCTCTCGAAGATGTGGGTGTGCGCGCCACCAGGACACGAGAAGAAACCGCGGACAAGGTTGCGCCGAAGGCTATGTATCTCCGGGGATTATAATCGCAAATCCTCGGGCCGCATAAAATGTAGATTAGAATACACGTCCGCATTAACATAGATCGCTTTGACAGACGTCGCGCGGCGTACCCGCGTCCTGTGTTCCACGCACGCAGGAAGTATGTTGATTTTTCAGATATACGGCTCCCCCTCGGCGAAGCCACCGCCAGAGGCACGGAGAACAGATGGTTCTCCGCGGTACCTACCCGATGGTAAAGCACCGTAAACGTCAACGGGAACCGTCGATATTCGTGGCATTGTATGCTGATGCCCGCGTAGGCCTGCCGCGAGTTAGAGGAAAAATGCAAAGGAACGATGCTTCCTTTTCCTCGCGGAGAACTACGAGGGAAACGCGCAATTACGGCTTTTCTTTGGCCTGATTATTAAGTGGAGTTGTTATTCGATAATAAGCGCGAGCACCGGCGGCGCTGTCGTATAAACGGTTTAGAATTCTACAGAGTGGTTCGGTTTCGTAGCTGACGCGCTTTGAATTATTAATGAGGATACGCGCTGATTAATTGTCGTAGCAGTGAGCGGTACGAAACGGCATGTCAGTTCCATTGACTTCACAGGAGAACTGCAAGAAGTGCATTCACGGAAAATTAAGTTACCCTTTTAGTAACTATGTATGAGTTGGTATTACACGCGTTTCGCGCGACGTTCCTCTTCGAATTCTCTTTTAGTTTCGAAATGGACAACTCAGCTAAGTAGGTAAGTTCTGTTTCGATGAAGTGCAAGAAACATATTTCTGGCTGTCAGATTTAACAGATTCGTCGATTATATACCTTTGCATCGCTTTAATGCATCATACTCTTATTCATTCCATTAGCGACGCGCAACCCTTTTACCTTCAATCATGCTACACGAAGTGATCTTTCCGTATCGATATACCTACCATTGAAATTACCAGGCGTCAAGCTCCGTTCGGTTAAATTTTCGCCCCGGCAACAACTCAAGGGATTCGATTCAGTTCGATTCCACCACTCACGCGTCAGTGTAACGATAATTATAGCCCCGCTATCATTCGTTGATGTTTCGATTAACCCCCGAAGATCGCGCGTCACTCTTCGATCGGGGTGGATGCATTTCGTACAATAGCGGTCGCGAGAGGAACGCTTGAGGAGCACAAAAGGTGCGAGGAAAGAGACAGCGCAGAGATCGTCTACCTGCGTGAGAGGCCTTTTTATGCCTCGAGCACAATAACCACCGGACGTTTCGTTAATTTCAATGAGCCCTTTGTCAGTCTCACCTGCAACAAAAAAAAAAGAGAGGGACCCATTGATTATTACACGCGTCTCGTCAAAGTAAACGCGTGATTATCGAACGCGAACTCGAGCATACGTACTGTACGTACACGTTTACGCGTGTACACGTGCATTACCATGGATTACGGCTCATTACACTTTACGCTCTGTTGCCCCGGTAACGTGGGTCAAAGCAGCATTTCATTCGTCGTTCGTTCTTGGATAATCGGAGCAAAGTGTACGCGCGCTACTGCCTCGACGAGAACTGGGCAGAATCGAGAATCGCGGCGCATAGCCTACATGCGGGACGCGACTATTCGCGATGCCAGAGGATAACAGTCCATTTCAGATGTTTATTTGACAATCTTACGCCCAGGTCGTTACGATGTATCGCATAGGTGCTGGGCGCAACGCAAACCTGGGCGATATACATTGATATTTAGAGTCTTGGAGATAGAGAATGCGATCTACGGTACTGTTTATGTATCACGGCTGGAACAAACTCAAAGGAACGCCCCGGCCTCGAGTAACACCAGCCTAGGCGGGGAAACGAGATGTGCATACCACGTTTTATATCCTTCGTTTCTTAAATCTGAAATCCATTCCCCATGTCTCGCGAATAACCGTTAGTAGCAGCGCCGAATCGAGACAGAGGCCCCTATCGAAAGTTTCAAACCGCGCCCCGGAAACTTCGATGCCAGAACATCTCGAGCGCGGTAGAGTACAGCGGCAAACCTGACCGAAACTTTTGCTCGCTCGCGAAAAGTCCCAGATATCAGGCGCGATTAACCAAAGCGGTTTATCGCTTTGTTACGCAAAGTACGGGGCTCGGTCGATGGTTAAAAGGGACAGGGACGGAAAAGGGGAGGGAGCAGATCGAGGTGGAAACGGAACTGGAGAAAGAGTTCTCGGAGTGTAATCTTACATTATCGTGAGCCGAAACTACTGAAATCGGAATTTTGGGTAATACCCCCGGCTGGTTGAAGTTTTATCGCGGTACCCTATTACACGGCACTCGTTCCAGCTGGCTGCGTGCTGTTACGCCGGTACCCTGCTGTATTATTCTTAACCTTCCTTTTAAATACGTTTATTGTTAAGATAAGAGGCTCTTCCTCCGCAGCGCGGGTAATTACGGAAATTATGATTCGATCGTTTGTGGCCTCCATCTCGTGTCCCCGACGTACACGCTCATTCTTCGATGAAACTCAGTCCCCATTCAAATCGCTGATCCAATCTTAAGTACCACGGGGACCCTACGGCTCGAGATTGCGTCGCGGTTACAGTGTCCTCCTCTTTTCCTTTCTCCTTCTGCTCGGCTCCGTGCGGCGATTCGAAAACGTGCATTCCGTTACCTACACGCGCGTCCTTCAGACACAGGAAGCCCCAGCGAGGAACGAGTGGAAACGGAACCAGGAAAATCCACCGGCCCAAGACGGCCGGGGCCGCAGGATCAATATCGAGGACTCCGATACGAGCAACATGCCCAATGCTCGCCAGATTAATGACCTCGTCGCGATTACCGACGGCCCACTACTCACCGCGACCGTATTAAACTCGGTCTCCCCGAGAAATCGAGATTGAGGCCCGGTTCGCGCGGAATTGATTTTCTGCGGGCTCCTCCGAACAACGTCCGATCGATAAATCTGCGATCGTAGGATCAGATACGGTATCGCGTACGCACTACGAGACAGAGAGACGGTATTCATTATGTCCGGGCGATCCACTCTGATTCGCCGGGGGAAAATTAAACCGACTGTCTCTGCGCGCGGCGTAGAAAGAGGACTCTGGTCACGAATTTCGCCGATCAAGACCGCGCTTCTTGATTAAACTACCGTGAAACGCGAGGATCGATCGGATTCGAGGGACTCTAACGCGGAGGCAGCCGTGTTTTACGATTAATGTGATTACGATCGGCTATGACGTGACCGCGCGGTGCTCGTCCATTGAAAGGATAATGCACGGTATAACGTTTCCACTCCAATCAATGGTAAGCAATAATGGTTCTTCGCGGTCTAACCACCCACTACACACAACACAAGGCTCATCGGGCCCTGGCTTGCACACGCGATCTTTCTGCCGCGTGTCGTCTACTCACTCTAATAGCGGTCCAAATAGGTAAAAAGCCACAATTATCGCGAGCCTCCGCGCGTCAACACAGATTCCCAGATGCAGCGTCCATTATCTGCTATCGCGTCGCGCCAAGTGCACGGTCGCGATTCGATACGTCGATCTCCCGCAAAGTGGCTGCGCGATGTTTTTCGATTCTCTTTCAGCTCGTAATCGGCTATGATATTGACAAGCGGGGGTTGTTTTTCAACGTAACCAAAACCGAGGCTGCGTCTGGCGGCCGGCGACTAAGCTGCTCTGCGTTTGACACTTTTCTGCTTAAATCCGCCGAGACGTTCGTTTCGCTACCTCCGACTCGCGAGTACGTGTACGTTCGAATTGCCAGGCGGGGCGTATTATCTCGACCGGGAGGATTATTTGAGCGAAAACAAGAATGATCACCGGTGGATAGGGAGACAGGCATCTGCCCTGTGTTTGATAGAAAAGTGATGTTACATAAGCCGCGTTTCGATATGCTAGCTTCCCATTTAAATTTCATTTGAACGATCGTGACACAGAGTCTTATGAATTCGTTCGCTGTAAGCGACGAATGGGGGCTGAGGGAAAAAGCAGGGGTGGAGAGGGGCAACTGAGGTTTAATAAATGAAACGACTCTGTGTTACCGCGATCGAGAATTCTGCCAGCCGCGTTACGCGGGCTCTTCTTTAGTTGCGACTTCGCGGCAATCTCCGACTCCGGCGGAAACTTTTCACCGGCAGAAAAAGGGAATGGGTTCCGCGAACAATGTTCAAACTCTATTTTATTCCGAGCAAATGACGCTGTTCCAGGCAACGATACGTAAACATTTTTGTCCCCGATTTTCCCCGGCAAAGTCGATCTGCAAGTCCCGTCGTTTGTCCGAGAACGAGTTTGCTTACTTTTCCTCCCAGTTGTGCATACCTCTATGGAGATCGAAATCAATGCAATTTTATTTAACGAGCGATTGGTTGCTACTCTATTTCATAGGTTACGAAGAAGCATGCCAGCACGCTGCCAGAATCGCCTCCATATGCGCAGGCGGTGCCAGCCAGACATGTGCACATTGCACATTCGCAGTCTTGCATGCAAAGTGCTCGACAAACCCCGCGTCCACCGTGACGGATCAGAAATAGAATACCGCAGAGATCACGACTACTATCTCTCTGATATAACCGTGGCGCATCGCATGCACGCGCGAATGGCAGGCCAGCAGGCCGGTGCACAGGCGGGACAAGCACTCCGATGCGTTACAAAACGCAATGGCAATGTCAAGGGAGCTAGATGTAAACGCGTCAACGACGCGACGGGCAAATACCGTCCCAGTTTGGCCCCACTGACGAGCCATCGCGATCACCGTGCAAACCTGACATCTCGAAAATTTCCTCTCAGTATTACCTTTCCAACAAACTGCACTCGGACATCGGTAATATGGCCAATGATAGAAGTGAGCGTATTATTAGTTAAGCAGACAAGTTTTTATGAGACCTAGAAAAGCACGCTCTCTCAACGAACTCAGATGTGGATTTTTTTACATTTGTTATAAAGAACCACGATAAAGCCTCTATGTATATCGATAATGAATAGCGCGGAATGGTAATTGAACGTTAATTGGTGAAATTATAAAGTATCTTCATTAAATGAAATTTATAGCCGCCGAGTATGAACGTGAAAATGCATGGCGCATTCTCCCCGAGTGTGCAATGTGCATGCAGCATTCGAGAATTAATTTAAAACAATATTAATAACAGAAGCGTTAGACAGGTACCACTTTATTGCACAGACAGTTATAGAGATGGTGGATCGAGAGAAAGTTGCCACGGGAATAGGGAGAACGGAATTATCGCTAATTGATTGCGTCAATTAACGATGGCTAATACTTTCTAATTACGCAGCCCATCGGCTACCTCTGCGGCATTGTATGAAAAGTCAGCCACGCTTTTGCAAGTCGGAGTAGGTTTTATCGCAATTCCGATTGATAATTGCGCCGCACGTGCTTAATTAATTTCCCCCACTTAATTTCAAATTCCCATCGACCGGTGAGAACCCGGTGGACGTAACAATTGTTCCAAGATTTCGCTGGACGCTCGTTAATGATTGCAACACTCTGCTCCCGGTCGCGAATCTGTCCAAAGTCTGATCGGTGGAATCGCTGGAGTTCCATCGATCGCTGGGCAAGATCGAAGCGAATGGAAAACAGAGGAAGGTGCAACGACGAACGGTAAACTTTTACTGTCTTACTTTGCCGTTTCGACAACGACCGTGGCAAATCCCTCGAAATACGTGACTGCGAGTAAAGAGCCAACAACTTCGCGAAAGTACGGGGAATTGGCCGGATTCTTGGATGTTCCAGTGATTTAATAATCGTCCCGATATTGGGTTCCTCTTGCTTATAGGCTGTTCGCATTTATTACCCCGTATTGATTCTGCAGAATAAGGGAGCACGGTACGAAGACAGGATAAAACGACACGGTTCCCCGTTCGAGTCATTTCTCCTCCGCTATCACGAACCAGGCAAGCGTACGCGCGCGCAGCACGTTACTGTCCTATCGAGGCAATTAAAATTCTCGGAATAAGGCCCTCGTATGGCGAGCTCGCGCGTTCGACAATAAATAAATCAATGGGGCGCGTGCATTTCTTCGCTCGGTCGAGCGTGACCGCCTGGTCCCGAACGACCACTGAGCACTGACGCTAATCACGAGTGCACGACCGATGGACGTAGCGGCAAGAGGACGGAAAAAATTCCAACTTTTCCCTCCACCACTGACTTTGTCCAACTACCCTCCATGCCAGAGGTAATAAGAATTTGATCGAGCGACTCTCTGTCCGAGCCACGATAGCAACTTCCCCATCGACAAAAGGTGGAAGTTGTAGGTAGCTACGGAAAGTTGATATTTCAATGGACAGAATTTCCTATGTGCTACAGTGGTAGGTAGTCGGAAGAAGGGACAAAGATTTATGAGCGGGAAATGCTTGGAGAAACGGTCAGGAGGTCCTCGAAGGTGCCGTTGCGAGATTTTCAATAGACAACAGTTACAAGAGGCAACCGTGTGGCATGGTATCTGGCGAGCGTTTGAAAAGATTTCACCCGCAGCCGGTGGCCAAGCGAGAGGACGCCTCTCGTGGCACGTAATCGTAACAGTTGGCCGCGTTATCGGGGCCATTATCAAAAATCGTGGCTCGCTGGGAGCGTTACGAGGGAAAGGAAAAGCGTGGCACTGAGAGCTAACGCGTCCTCCCGTACAGGAAACCCTGGAACACGTCCCCAGGTTTCTCACGCGGCGTTACGCGGCGCGAATTATTTATGAAATATCTGGCATCCGTCGTCGGGAGATTCGGATTTCTATAGTGTGTTTCTGGGAGCGCAATATCTTCGCCGCGCCGTATTAGTCCTCGGCTCATAATGCCGAACACAGGCAGCGACCGCGCGCAAGATACGGTACGCTATCGTCAGGATTACCTGCAATGGTAATGCCGTATAAGTACGGGGCAAGTACGGTGTGTACATGTACGTGTGTGCACGCATATATTGTCCCAGACATACCGCGTAACAAGCAACGGAACAGCCGATCTATCTGCCCACCTACCCTTTGCCACTGTGTGCGGCGCATGCATGTCCAAACCTCCTTTGTTCTTACGCTTACAACCAGTCTAGGGTTAAAAAGTGGCCAGAGTCGTGGCGGTCCCGTTTTCTCGTAGGAAACGGCCGATGCATACTTGCCGAGGAAAAGCATCGAAAGTGTGCGCCTTATGTATTCGTGCCACGAGGCCGTGGCTACCGGAGAGGATTTAAATTCGAGGGCTGTAGGATAGATTTTTGGTCAACAGGGGCAATTCGGATCGAGGGGTTTCTCAAGTATTCACATTTTCTAAAGGACGCTCCTATCGAGATTTTATTGAATTAGAGCCGACAGCGGTCAGTGTACAGTGTTGCTCCAAAAAGCGTTTTCCAAAATTCCGTGCAAAGCCAGGAGCCCCAATTAGTTTCTACTGCAGCAGCATGGCGCGCGAAACACGTAAGCTTAGGAGCAGTTACGACGAATAAGGTAGATCAGAGCAAGCCGTTGGAATAGTTATTGCGGAGCATTAAGATGACATGTAGAGCAAGTGGTCTGTGACGAGTTAGAATTATGTACTACACTTGGCAAAGGTAACTGCAAGGTTCGTGCCTACAGCTGAAACGGCGGCGCTTGTGAATGTCAAGAGCACAGTGTGTTACACGCCATTAGATTATGAACCCGGGCGCCTCTATTGAAGAGTTGCCGCTGTGTAGAGAAATCACGTGTCACGAGACTTCAAGACTTAATCGTGTGCTTGGCTGGATTCGGGGTCTGCCGAGGGACGCGTGTACAAGTCATGCCTTGAATAGACGGAAATGAATCAATTTATGTAACGCTAGGTACCTACGCCGAGATTCTCTATGTCCCGTGATAAGCGGACTCGAGAAGACTTTAATGCTGAACTCCTTGCGAGTGGGAATGACTTACCGTCTTACTCGAGAACATATTATTAGAGCAGATGATGTTATCGACACAGATATTAGGAAAACTAGATGGATTACCCGACAATCTTTCCACGAATTACCCCACTCAAATGTTGAAAAGTAGTTGGAAAACAAAATTGTTTTCCGGGCAATGGAACCGATCGATGGGTGGTTTACAAATAACCACCGCGTAGCATGCTCGACTCCTCTCCATTTCTCCCCTTCGCTCGTCCCAATCTCTCTTGACCCTCCTCAACGGTTGCGAGGTCGACGCTGGCGAACCTAAGGGGATCCGAAACGGATCGAGGGTGGCCGCAGCGAGTCCGTAGGCGGATCGGAACGAATTCAAATAGGTAGGTCTATGCGAGAGAGCCCGGCCCGGCGCGGACGAGATGGGTCGAGGGGTTTCGTGTTACGTCCTGGCGGAGTCCTGGATAAATCAAAGCTGGGTCCAGCTCAAATATTTGTCGTGGAGTCTAAACACCCGTGAAGCTCTCAACTGGACCGTTAAGGCAGCCGCACGCTCAGCAGTGCTGGGCCGCGCGCGGGCAAAAAGCGAATGCAACGAATGCAGAACAGCACACGCTCTGATAATGTTTCCAACGAGGTCATAGGAGAACGACGGCGGTGCACGATATAAAGCTTAGAAGAACACGGTTGCCGAGGCTCGTCATGCGACCCTACGAAGGGGAAGGTCAGAGAACCCCTGGAGATCCGTTCACGTCAGCCTCTATTATATCGGCGACCCGGCGGAGCGTGCATGCGGCGCACGTTACACGGGGGTTGCCCACGGAGAAGAATATCGGGATACTGCACGCTGCCACCACATACGTAATACACGTGTGTCACGACGTGTCGCAGCAGCCTATATCTATCTACTTAACTACCAGCACGGCCAGATATCCACCTAAGTACGAGTCCGTCTGCATTCCACCTGCTCGCAGCGGTGGGACGTTCTTTGCGTGTACTGGCATACGCACGATCGTCACCACTGATATTTCCTTTAATAGCAGATAGATTCGGTTAACAAATCTCGCTGATCGATCAGTTAGCATGCTCGCGGTAACTCCGGGGTAAGTATCCACACACGCATCACAGTTTGCGAAGCATTTGTACATCGGGGTCAGAGGGACGTTGTTAGTGTCAAACGATCGACGCCGCTGGCGCTGTTTCCATGGGAATTTGCCGGTGGATTCGCAGCCGAATTCGCGCGGCGGCCCTCGGCCTCTCTCGTTTAATTAACGCCCGCTATCGCCGCGCAGCCGATTCTGTATCTTTCATGAAGGGGAACAACTGGAACACGGAATCTGGTTAGGTAATTGGTTCGATAATTGGGCATCGTTTTGAGCGCACGGATTATCCGGGTTTTCGCAGGAACAATGACCAGCCCGACGTATCCCCGACGCTCGAGGATCCGACTTAATCAAGAACGCCGTGACAGGCATTCTGGCAATTTCGTTCGTTGTGAATAGCCGGCGAAAGACATTTGTCCGCTATTCGTTCTATCCAACCGATTCGAGAGAGTATATTTTAAAACACGGACAACCGAGGAGAAGCGAAAATTGAAACGTCGTTGAGCCTCGCAATAAACTATGGACTTTCGAGTTTTAAGCGGGCCCTACACGACGAGATTTGTCTTGAGACATGCCTCGAGACAGGTCTCCCTGTCTTCTTCTCTCCACCTAGCCAGCACGAGACAGAGAGACCTGTCTCGAGACAAGTCTCATCGTGTAGGGGCCGCCTAAGCCTCGACTACATAGCGGCACGAGGGAATAGAGAAGAAAACGAATCGGCGCATATACGCGGAAAATTTGTAGAAAAGGAATAGGGACTTTCAAAATAGAGGTTCGCTTTGGAAGAACCCACGGCGACGGTAGGAAAAGATACGAAAAGAAGACACGAAAACAAACCGTGGCCTGTAAATTTCGTTCGCGGTACCAACGAGCAACATAATTTCCCCGCTTTAATATGTAATATAACTAACCGAAACCGGGGTCCCTCCAACAGTCCAACACACGAAGGACACATCGCGCGCGCACAAACAAGCCCTCTCACACTTAATTTAAACGCGCGCTACGGCACTCGCGTGGAATAACGGACGAGGAGGGAAAAAGCGCGTCGTGTAATTTTTTTTCTCATGAAAACGACCCCCTGTTTTCCCGCGATTTTTAATTCTCCCCAAACAGAAAAAGGGTTTCCCGCTTTGTTCCCGGCATTTTAATGCAGCGACGCCAACGAACGAGCGCATTTCTCAATTATCAAGATCGAGTTGTGACCGATATATTTACCGTGTCGCGCGATAAAACGCAGAGGTAATTGAGCCGTAATCAGGACGTTTGCACTCGCGATGTCTCCATAATTCCTTAGATCAATATGCATAGGATTGATCGCAATCCACCACGTCGAGCAGACACTGGCATGTTTCCACCCCAAGGATTATAGTGGTAATCGAATTCCTTGATTCTTACTCCCTCTCTGTAATCTCTCCGAGGGAATCGGCGGGAAACGTCAGAAAACGTGTGCGCACTGAATGGAAATGTCTACAAATGCAGTCTCCTAAGACCCTGCAGGGCTATTCTTAGCTTTTTATCATCCCCCTGTGCTGCATCAAATGTTCTTCGGTTCAAACTTCACACAGCTTGCTTTAGTACCTTTCTAAGTAGTAGAGTCGTCCCGTTCATTCGGTCAGACAAGCTAAACAAAGTGCAAACCAGTTTCAAATCATCGCCGGAAAAAGTATCGCAACAACTCCGAGCGGCGTTTAATTATGCACGAATGAATTACGGGCTCGCACGCCCCAAGGAATTCCGCGCGCGTCGCAAATCTTATCTACTTAAACGGTATTAATTTTCTTGCAAGTACGATTACAGAGGTTCTCCGGCTGCCTGACGGCGAAATTTTTATTTACCCCGGGGTAACAGAGCGGGCAGGTATTATTAAGAGGGCGAAGAACACCTCGGAATGAATCTCCTGGAACAGCATCGAGTGTTTTCCGTCGTTAAGGGGTGAGGAGGGGGGAGAGGATCGCGGGAAACGACGACGGCGATTACTATCTCTCTGTTTCCTGCTCTCGAGGAACGAAAGTACGCGGCAGTTGCGCACACTTTCCCAAGAAACGTTTTTCCGTCTCCTTTTCCTGTTCCCTTATCTGCCGTAGACCAAGAGAATACGTACGGCGAGGCTTAATGAGACCGTAGTAGTTCAACCAGACATTAAATCGGTGTCTGGCCAGCTAACAATTCACCGTCCCGCTCCTCTCCAGAAGCTTTTTCAAGCGTCCGCTAGACTAATTTCTCGCGTAAGTATGCGAGGCGCTTTTGAACGGGGGAAGAGTCTTGTTAGCGAGATATAAACGGAGTACAGGATGTTACATTTTAATCGATTCATAGAAACATCCCCCGTGTCATTGATTGCATCAAACGAAGGGATTTCTTCATAATTGGAGGTGTTTCGGATTAAGCATAGATGATATCGTGCACTAGTATATTACTCCACCTCCGTCAAGTGGATAACAGCGATTCTGAAGATTACAGTCAGGACTTCCGTTCCGTATTTCATGAAATATTAGTTAGTTCCGCTCCACCTACTCCTACTGCGAGCCCTGTTACGAGCCGCGCGCTCGTATTCGGAACTGCCCACGCAGAATTTCATAATGAAGTGGTCGTTCGCCGACTTTGGCCCGTGAAGTCATATTTGGACAGAGTTCGCTCCAAGTACACGGGAAGCTTGGCAGCACACTCTCCCAGCCGACCCGTAGTTGGGCTTTGTCGCTGAACAAATGGAAGCGAATCCCTTCATTATGACATAAGTTGCGAGCGCCAACTAAAGTGGCAACCGAGGATCTTCGACGCCCCTGCGCTAAACTCCAATGTCCCTGCGCTAAACTCCAATGTCCCATCGCTGACGCTCCCTTCGCTCGCCATAGAAATTATGTGAACTAGCTGGCAACGGTGGTCTTGGCGAACGGCTGAACGATTTATTCGCTGCGCCGAGGTAGATTATCGATAATTACGCCCTCGAATCGCCACATAATTGTACATTTTATAGGAATAATAAATAGTAGGTGCAGTGCATACGCGCAATGATTTTTTGGGTAAACATTTGCTAATTACGCGCACGCAGCGCATGTCGGTCTAATTTAAAACCAAAATTGCCTAAATTTGCAAACAGTCAAATCAGTGAAGCGTGGCGCTCGAACAGAGGAAGAGGGACACGAGACACCGATAGCAAAACCGTCATTTCGCCAAATTCGGCCACCGACTCGTGCCATGGTCGAGCGTTAATATTAATCGCCGTTCGACCAGCACGCGCGTTTCCTTTGTAAATACGCCGCCGGTACATCCGCCTCGATTGGCCGAATTCTCCATAAAACAGCAACGCGCGCTGCAATGAGGACCTTAAATCCGCATCAGTAGTTTGATCTATTACGGAGCCGAACGACTGTCGCGAATACCTGCTTAATTAATTCGTTGAAAATTAGATCCGTCCGTGGAATCTGGTTCAAGCGAGAACTTACCGGGCTCCGTTAGAAACCATTTGGGAACACCAGGAAATTCGTAATTTCATATGATTCTCGCTACAACCATAAACCACGGACCACCGTTAGTCCCCATTATGTCATAGTATCGGCCAGTCATCTCGAGACGCGTTATCCAGGCACGGTAATTAACCGCGATTTACACACCTGACGTTCTTATCATCGGCACGGGCAGGTTTTACGAGAAGGACGTTGTCCAGAGGCGAGGAAAACGCGCACGGGTTATTAACGCCGGGGCGTTGCACGACAATAGTAATATTCCTCTATTAAGTCCCGCCGCGAGCATCGAAACCCGATACCTTGGGCGCCGTATACATATATACGTACACAGCACCCGAGAGACCGTCTGCTCGGATTCGGTGAGCGAACAGGCAGCCCTCTGTGAAATGATACAGCCCAGGTACTGGCGCACGATACTCTTATCAAAGACGTTCCCTGGAACCCGTTGCGCGACAAAATCTGAGAAATGCAGAACACGAGCAAGGCGGTCTCCTCTTGCTCTGTGTGCTGCACCTACACGGAACGACTTCGCAGACGGCGACCGCGTAAATCTCGTGCAACGATTATTTCGTAGCTTTTTCTAAGTGGCTCTCAGGAGCGCGCGAGATTCGCCGCGCGGCGGCTTTATCAAATCATTAGAAGTTTCGGATTTTCGGTCGCGATAGGGGGCGAAAGGCAACATCGGGGGTCGAGATCTTGCGAATGAAATTTACGAGTCACCGGCGAATAGGCGTGTCTCGAGCACGGAATGGCCGACACGAAGGCGAAGATAAAACGGCAAAGTGCAATGGCGAAACAATCTCTGCGCACGGTGCTTAAAAGTCAAAGTCATGCACCTTGCGCGAAATCGTACGCGGATTTGCACGAAAGTGCACGGGTCGGACTCGCGGGTTTCTATCCATATCGTCTTTGTGCCGCTTTGAATGCGAGGCGTAGAATTAGTCCGCGTTATGAGAGGATCAGAAAGAGTAACAGAACTCCGAGTGATAAGAGAAAGCCGATACGGCGCGGACGGGTTATGGTATCGCTTCGAAGAAACGTCCGCTGCGATTAGCTAATGAAGCATGCACGGTGATATACACAATAGCTAATAAAAGAGAGAGAAACACGGGCGATCAACGATAAGGGTGGCGCGAGATGTATTTATCAGCTACTACACGTTACGTCCGAGCTTCGAATCGACGCGCCGTGTATTGATCGCGGATCGTTTTCGTCGACAGATTGCAGGCGTGAACTGTGATAAACGAGTCCGAAAGGGGATTCGTCGGCGAAGTGGATGCGCTTGCTTGAAAATTTGATCAGTTTAATTGTTTGAGCGGCCCTGTTTCCATTTAATTGAATTAGGAAGAGATCGAGCAACTCGGCTCTTAATTCTTTGCCGGAGATGTCAGAGGGCTGCAGCCTACTTGTTACCGAACAGCCCATCCAATTCGGTATTCCTGTGCAAAGAGGAGTGTGCTGGAAGAGGTACGGCTAAATCGGAAGCAACGGCGCCGTCCTCGCGAATTTCTGGCACGTCGATATCAATTAATTTAACTGCGTTTCCGGGCTCCTGCCTGGCATACAGCCAATTCCCTCTCAGCCACTGTTTCAGATATTTTCGATCTTCCCGCAGGATAGCCCCAACCGTTCGAGTGTCGGAGAAAAATGATATACACCGTTCTTCATCTCGTGCATTTGCCGCTGGAAGGTAACGGGCAATTTCCACGAGCATATGTCACGGTGAAATCCGTAAAATCCCTGGCAATTTTGTAAATCCATTGGCACCGGAGATAGATGCGCGAAACTCAGGTATCTTTCGATATTAATGCCTGTGGCTATAGAGAATTACGATCACGGCTTTCCGAAGCAGCTTCCTTCAATTTCTAATCTACTCGTGTCAACACAGTTGCTCGCCAAGTTCCATTCATGCCCTCGTGCACCACCGCTACGATATACGTGGTCGTTTTAATGAGAAACTGGCCGATTATTTGTATCTAGGAAGGGGTTTAATAACGTATATATTTCAGAGGAGCGATACCCCGCGCTGATTAACGATGCCGAACCAGTTGAAGCTAAGTGTGCTGGTAAAAGGCCTGTCGGTTATCAGCTGCCGATGAAATACGACGTAGTCTCTCTCAAAGAAGCACCCGAGGTATTCTATGCCCAAAGGCTATCGTCAATATTCAATCGTGTTTGATGTCCACGTGCCATTACTCCCGAGACTATCCTTCCAATTCGACCCATTTCCCAGAGAAATCCTAACGTAAACTCGCGATTAACTCGTGGATCAAGCAGTATCTTCTGACGAGGCGCGCCGACCTCGTCCTCCCTGGAGATATCCGAAACAGCGGGTGCAACATCATCGCCGACATAAATCTTTGACGAGTGTCACGCCGCGCCGGGCTTTATTCCTCGCAGACACTGTCGCGAGCGCATCTGTCGCGCCCCGAAAGCAGTGAAAAGCAGCGAAAAGCGGGGAAAGGAATGCGCGCGAGGGTATTATAATAAAGTCGTCGTACGAGCCGGGGGTCACGGGGCTGGCTCGAACAAAACGAGCCTTTGTCGCGGCCGTTGGACAAAGCCGGACAAACGCTGCATAGTGTAACGCGATGTGCATGCGTAAGGGCGGGGAAGCAGGGCGAAATGAGGGAACGAGAGCGCAGCCACGAGGCGGTTCAGCAACCGCAAAGTATATAAACCGGAAACCATACGCCATTCAGAAGAGTCACATTGCCGCGACGTAAGCCACGACTCACGGTGTACCTTCGCAATCTCTGCACCTCGGGCTATTAGTTATTACGTCAACGACGAGTTCGCTGTTACTACTATTACGAGCGACGGAAATATCTAAACGTCGGAGCTAATCGCTTCAGCGTGCACCACCAGTTCTGCATCGGAAGTTCACGAATTCGTGGTGGAGAGCGCGCGAGCAAGTATTCATTATAAAGGTAAAAGCTATGACGCGTTCGACAACGGTTCATGCTCCGGCCGAATCGAAACAATGAATTCGGTATAAAAACCTCGACTCGTGGCATCGAGTTTAATCCGGCCATTATTCAGGCTCAAAGAGAAAGGATCTCCCTGCAACCTAGATAGCTCAATTAGCGAAGCAATCTGGCCCAGCAACTCGATCGACCTATTCTTCTTATGGCCGCTGTACCGTGCGCAACATTTTCGTGAATTTCGCTACGAGGAAAGCAGAAAAAAGGAGGTCAACAGAATAGTATAGAGATCAACTGCAAGCTACCGAAAGGAGATCTCGATGGCAATTTCCTTTCGTTATGTTGCGTATCGGGGGGGGGCGAGCTGCCCGGGCTGCATACTCACGCTACTACCCTCCTTTTCGAGAGGCAGGGGATGCAGGAATGAATCATCGTCCCCGGGGGTCGGGCCCCCTTAACAAGATACGTCGTTTCGAGAAGGGTGCACGGGTGATAAACACGGGCTGTGCGAGGTCCGGCACATTTCGGAGACAATAAAGGAACGTACGAGGAGCACCCTCGTTTAGGGGTCGTAAGTCTGCGCTCCTCCAACTCTAAAGTTACGAGGGTGGTACCCGCGGCTCGTGTGTCGACTACACAGTGACGAACTGCCGTCGTAACGTGAAATCTTACCGCGACGGGAACAAACGAGAGCCTCGTCGCGCTAAATTGTATCGCTGCGTTACACGCGCGCGGATTCCCGCAGCCATTAAATTGCTGGCACCGCTGCGCCGTGAAATCATGCAGCAACGGGAGCTCGGCAAGAGAGGGAGACAGAGGGACGTCTCCCGTGTAGCTCGACTACGAGACACATACATACTCTACATACGTCATACATACATCTTGTCGACGAATTTGAACGCCAGGCACTGGCTATCCGAACTATTCGCGACGATCGTCGCGAAATTTCACAGGCTTGCTAATTCCGTGGTGTTTACATTACGCCGCCAAAGTGTCCGCCGAAATCGGTATCCAGGCACGTTCTACCAATTACAGTTGCATCAGGCCCTGGGGAAATCCGAGCGGAGAGGAACGAAGAGGACGGCAGAGCGATTGCCACATGTGCACACCCTGGAACGCGGAATAATCAAAGTCGTGCGTGCGTGAACCCTCGTTGATACTTCGCGTTGCCAATTGCGTGACGCGGTCCGCGCGAAAACGTCGATACGTACGCGCGTACACGGTCCAGTTTGGTTATGAATATTAAGCGCAAGAAGTCGTGCGAGGCTGCAAGCTAAGTGGAAAGATTACGGGATAACCGGTGCGAGTTGCGGCGTGGAAACGTGTAACGCGAGTATCGACGCGTGCGCCAGTCACGGTGTCGCGGGGCGTCTCGTTTCACTCGCGTCTGAAATCGAATTTCAAGGGAGCACCGGGCGCCGGCGTTCGAGGGAGGGTGAAGCGGGCACCCGCTCGTACAATTAAGACGTTTCGGAGAAACAATCTCGACGAGCGGCAGATGCCAACGACGACGGGAACGGCAACGAGATTGTTTCGTTAAAAGCAGCATTACCACCCGGGTAGAAAGTTTATACGGAACGTGAAGAACATACGGAAGACCGGAACTCGCAGCACTTTGTCAGCTCTAGAGGGCGACGGGAGGGAGAAGGAGGGCCGCTCTCTCTCTCTCTCTCTCTCTGTGCAGCAACGGCAGGACAGTCCAGGCCAGCTTCCTCGTCTCCTTCGCAACATAAGTTGTACTCGAGCAACGTGAATATAAATGAGACTAACGAGCTCTCTGTGATGTCGGTAATGACGGTAGATTGCAGTCGGAACAAGCGAACGGTCAGCCCGTCGGATTCCACGTTGCCGTTGTCACGACTAGAGGCCCTCGAGCTCGAGCACGCCGCTATATCAACCAATATGTATATTGGCAAAAGCTTGGCAGTGGGGCGAGCTTCCGCCATAGATTGCACGGGGCGCCGCGTAATTCGTAACACAGCTGGAGAAAGCTGGACGATTCGAGCGAATCTTAAGGGATAACGGATGCTTAACACAGATCGAACACGTGTCCGGTGAATCTGAAGCGCAGAATTCAACGATCGTCCTGTGCAGTGAACCAACCGACCCGATCTCCAGAGGTGTTCGGTTATCCTAATATTTCAAGTAGCCGAGGGAGCCGTAGCTCGGGCCAAGAAATGATCGATTCAAGTTAGGGTCGCAGTTCCTACAAAGACACCCTACACCCTGCAAAGCTTCAGAACCCTCTCGGGTAACCCGACCGACCGATTCTTCTTCCCCCGTCCATTGTACGCCCTGAGCCGTATTGTTGGGAATACTTTCTGGTTAGAGCATGTTTCGGATGTGAAATTTTACTACCGCGACGGAAGGAGTGAAAGCAACTGGTACCTACTGGATAATGGTTTGAAATAATTTTCGGCAGAGGCATCGCGAGGACACGGGACAAACGCGGAATCGAGGGCTCGCGCAGGAATGTACGGGACCATTAATCATGTCCATCGAACGGCAGCACGAACATGAATAATTGGTGCTGTGAGCGATCGTGAATAGTCCTTTCCTCTCGAACCAATTACCGGTGCCACAAGAGCATCCTCTCTTCTCCAACGGAAGGTAGAGGAATCCGTGTAAAGATTATCAAAGAAATTGTTTCAGGAGCAGAAGCGGTAATGGGACAAGGAGCGAGGGGTGGGCAGCATCTTAGAACGATATTGATGGACTTCGGAGTGGAGACGTTCTGATGGCCGATAAGAAAACCCCGAAGATCAAACGGGTAACGTGGTGAGGAAAAACTACAGAGGACGGGGGAGGGTGGTAAGAGGGAATGAAGGTACAGGAGATAAAGGCACCTAGCGAGGAAACCGAGACTCGTTATCTTTGATAAAACTAAAGAATATTGCGGGGAAAAAAATCGATTCGCGGCAGACAACGTCGAGAGTAGGCATCAAAGAGCACCGACCGCCGTGCCGTTTCAAAGAATCGTTATTGATAATGCAACAGTAAAATAATTCAGCTTCACGAGCATTATGAGATAAGATCCCGGTAGACTTGCCGTAGTACAACGCGCAGAGTTATTTTCGCGTGTCGGTACTTGAGGGGTAAATTCTGAACACTTGAATCGTTACGGAAGTCCGGATTTCGATGTGCAATTTACTAAAATTACCACAAGTCAAGAGGGCTGACCGTGTAATTTACACAACTCGAACGAATTGCAATTGCTGTTACGAAAGAAAGCAGTAGAGGAATCTCCGAGTTTCATTGCGCACGAAGCGCTAAAGACCCAACGGCACTTCCGAGATTGCGTAAAAATAACCCGAATAATTCCCTTCCCCCCCCCGAGCGTTCCCCATTAATTTCACGATAACGTAATTACGTAAACGATGATCCCGGCGAAGTTTCACCGCGGGCGCGAGAGTGATTCCGCAGCTAGCACGGCTGTCTGCGTACGTGCAAGTTGCTGCAAGGAGCACACGCGAGGCGGTATCACGCGTGCTACTCCAGCGCGGGACATGAATCGCGTGTATTCCAGAAATAACGCCAAACTTCTTCGCGAAACATGTAACTCGACTACTGGGGAACAATGCCGCCAAGTCTGACGGCGCCGGTTCTTGGACCGTGCACGCGCGTATGCGCGCCTATCCGGCGACAGGCCTCGCGTGTACTCGCGCGTACACGCGTGAGCGAGAGCAAAAGTAGCGAGCGCACGGCCTTTCCTTCTTTCCCCCTCTTAGTATCGTTACACCCATACCCTTTCGGTTTTATACCGGCGCTTTATGGCCGGCGATAAAATTCGCGAGCTGCCTCGACAAACAAAAGCGGACACGACGAGAGTGCTTCAAAGAAACCGATAAAGCGGATTTCACCTGAGCAGGCCACGCCGATTTCTCCGGAATATTTTGACGTACGCGGTCGTGGGACTGCGACGAGGTCGCGTAAAGATTACGGTTTACGTTCGTTCATGCCGGTTTAGAACTGTTTCCGAACGTACCATCATCGCTGATAACCGTGCACGTTTCGTTTCTGATGCTTTATCCATTGCTGCGCGTTCAAGCTCAGTTTTCTCAAACACCAACCGCCCTGCGAATAAATTCTATTCCACATTCCCGGCTTATCTTCGGTCGAGCTTCGGCTTATCTCATCCCCATTTCTTCGACCTAGAAAATACGTAAAAGACGTTCCGCAGAGCGAATTACGAACGATCGTACGCAATGGGGCGACTCTTCGTCACGAGAGCATTGCAAAGCGACGAGCATCGCGCCTGTTTTACTAAAGAACGCCGACGTTCCGGCACCGCGGCGAGGTTCGTTTACGTAAGACGATCTCCTGGTATAAAAACGACCGAAGGTACCAGGGATTAGTGATATCCCAAGTGTGTACCGAATTAGAGGAGGAGCTTATTACCGTGGCTGCAGCTGTGCACTATAATCCTCTGCTGCGCTTTCCATCGGTGTGGTAGTGGATAGTATACAGAGTGGCTCGAAATACGGGGAGTACGCCAGAGGAGATTCCACTTCTCGAAGTACGCCGCAATGAAGCTTTTCTTGTACCGAGCTGCAGGGAAATAATCCATTACGTTGAATCGCGGTGATGTGCACGGATGCCCCGATTGATCTCCAAACTTCCTCGCTCTCGCGAGGCAAGCCCCGTGCGAGAAACATTTATAGAATCATTCACCACTTATTTCAAGGCGCGGAACCACCTCCTTCTCGGTGGTAACGCATATTTCGACCCACCCTGTGCATAACAAAGCCTCGCCGAGGCGAACCACTCGACGGGATGGTTATTGTTTCTAATTTAAACCGACGATTTCCTGTCACGCCGGGCAGAAACTAGACGCCACCGCGGCACGCAGCCGTATTCGTTCATTCAAACGTTCTTACGTTCGTTTCCTCGTTCGTACTTCGGAACGAGGTTACGTGGGTTACCATAGGGTTAGCTATGCGTGCAGAATACGCGTGGGCTTCTTAGCATGTCGGTCAACGACACTGTCTCGCTGCCCCGACGGCTTCGGAAGACGGGGCCCAGCGTGGACGGCAAACGGCAAATCCGTCCACGCTGGATCGGACGGATAATGAACCGTAAAGCACTTGCTTGCCGCCACTCCTATCCTATCGTTAATCACCGTTACCAGAACATTTCTGGGTTTATTAATCCGTTTTACCTGTTGCGGGATGCTCGGAGCTATGCGCACCTGTACTTCCTAACAAATTAGAGGAAACAGGGATCGCGGCAAGGTTATACGAAACGTTGGAATATTCTACTGTAAAGTGGAAAACAGAATAGGCGATGTTGTTGGGTGGAGATGAATTGCCTGGTGAGTTCAGGACCAACATCTACCAACAAAAGCAACGGGAACCTAAAGACGCTTGCACGTAAGTCGACCACGAGAGATTAGCGACCTCGAAAGCACACGAATTTCTATTCGCCTGTGCGTACCGCTGGAATGACAATAAGGATCGTTGAATAGCCGCGAAACCTGCGGTATTTGCGGGGCAGCGTGTTTAAAATATTCACCGTGCCAGCGATTGTCAGATACGAGACGAGAGAGAAAAGCAGCGTTTCTGTTCGTTACCAAGTAAAAGCGATCTCACGAGTACCGGGTAATAAGGGCAGTCAACGCGAAACTGGTCGAGCTATTATTTCCCTTCTTCCTTTTCTTTTTACGGCGTGATTACCGTCGCCTCTACCATGGAACTCAATTGGTCCATCCATGGCGCGCTACCCTCCCTCTCTGTTCTGTTCGCGCTCGTTGCAGGCCAATTTTCAGCGATCTGATTTTGTTGCGAGCCGGGTAAGGAGAACGCCAAGAGGGAAAGGGAGAAACTAGAGGTCGAGGGAAGATGCGAGTCGGAGGAAGATAAGCAAAGAAGGGGAGAGACAGATAATGGGAGGAGAGAGACGGCGAGGCAGGTCCACGTAATTTCCACGTTATTAATCCGCCCAGGGCTCTAGCGCATTTCCCATTTGCGCTCGTTTCGTCGCACATCCAGGGGACTTTGCTTAATAATCGCAAAGCCGCCCGAGAAGCTCAGATTACTTTAAGTACTTCAACATTTATCTGAACTTACTTTTACAAAACACCCTTAGGAAGGCGTTGCTTTCTCGGGGGAGCTGGGGAATTAGTTGGCAGACTAAATGATCTACCAGCCGGCTTTGTGACTGTTGTTGCGCTCAATTGCGAGGAACGAGGAGAGGCAAAAAATAAAAACGCGAGAACGTCTGACGTAACGAATGAATCGTGTGCTCTTTACGGCACGACAATGAGCTTTCTTTACGAGGCTGCTTACGCGGTAATACTTTGCGCTGCTGCAAACCCGCTCGAAGCAAAGTCATCGACGGTATTAATTAAAGAAAACTGGCTGCATTTATGTATATCAGTCGCAGTCACGAATATTTCCAACTCGTTCGATGCTTGACCCGTGCTTCCATTAAAATTTACTTTCGCGTTACGAATGATCAATCAATTAACGTAATGAACATTCAATTACGTGGCAATGATTTTCCACGATTTACGGCGTGTCACAATTAATTGCACCGTCACATGATGCGTTTTAATAGAATCCTATGAATAACGCGGAAGTTAATTAGAATGTACGAAACAATCAGCGGTAGGTACTTTGCATGAAAGGAATTCTTATTCCGTAATTAATGGCACTGCGAGTTTGCCAGATACGAGAATGAAAATGTCGTAGAGAAATATACATTTCGCGTTACAATATGCTTGAAGAGCTTGAAACAGCGTGGCTTTGCGCTGCATAATGCGTGGCAGCTCGCGAAATGCATGTTTCATACAAAATATCCCATCTCGTGCTTCAATTTGTACGGATATCTTGCGAGAAGGATGCGGCAGGAAATGATTTCATATATCAGCCATCTCGATGTCCTTTCCCCTCTGATTTTCGATGGATTCTTAAAAAAATCTGCTTCTCTTGAGACGAGAAAGTAAAGAATCCCTGCTCGTCGTCAAAGGACGTCTGAAACTTTTATGAAAAACCTAATATCCGTTGCAAAAGCGAATACTACAAAATCCGGGATATCTCTTCGGTCGAGGGAGACAAGATTCTTCGCAGAGGATAGATACTTTGAAATAAAAAGGAAACCACTGCACCAATTCAAATTTTTAAACGAGGCTGCTGAGTAAAGACTAATTTGGTACACGCGAGTACGATTCTTTTCCAGCCGTTCTCCGAGATCGTAGATTTCTGGTTCGTGAAATCATACGTCAGCGGATAATGGAAGCAAATATTACGGCTTTATGAAAGAGCAACTGTAACAGGTTATCGCAATGGGAAAGATTCCAGGTAATGCGGGATGCTTTACGAGAAGGCTAACGAGAATGGCGAAGACTTTCTTCTACCGAAATCATGCGTATAATCGTCATACTGCGTATCATGAGTTTCCACGTTTCTCGCCGCGACATTAAAACCTGCGATATACCAAGGTGGACATTTCGTTCCCGGCATTCTTCTCGCTCGCGATAAGTCAGTGTAGTACAATGCCGAGTATTTATAACTAGAAAACAATGGAAAGAACGAGTCGCGTTACTTCCCTAAGCACCTCTATTCCTCCACTTTATTTCACGCGAAATACATAACGATCAGCGTCAGGAGTAAAGCGCGTTCTACAACAAACGCGAGGCAGCGCGACCAAAATCGTCGAACTGTGAAAGCTCGTGAAATGCGAAGGGAAATCTCGTTAAAGGACATTCAATGAACGTCGGAGCAATTTGAGGAACTGGGCGCTAGGTCAGGGCTCACGTACGTCGGACATTTATCTCGCTCTCTCCGCGCGTCTAGCGTATACCTATTTGCAAAAAAAAAACGAATTCGCGGCTGCACGTGTTGCTTGGTCCTCGCCTTTTTCATGCTCTGGTTACGATACTAGTGGAGGCGAGTTTACTTCAGATTGCACCGGAGTCTTACAAGCGTTTAAAACGCCGGTGACATTTTAGCTGTGTGCCCCGTACGTGTGCGCGAACTACGGCTGTGATTTAGAACTTCGCCGGGCGAATGCCCGTGGAAACAGTAACAGAAAAAAGACGCGGCTAAGCTGCTGTATCTCTGTGGAAGTATCACGTTGGGACCCTGAAGAGTCCACTGAATGCGTAACGAAAAGTGGGGGGCGGGACCGGGAATCGGGGACGACGCGAAAACATGGCAACGATAACGACGATAGCCGATACTCCTATTACCCTCTTCAAGGAATCTACCGCCTCAATAAAAATCGCTATCTTCGGATCAAGATGGAAAAAATGGAGTCGCGTTGGAGCACGGAAGCCATCGAGACTTCAGTCCCCGTTCCTCGGCGAAATTAGCCTTTGTGTCGAAGATCCGTGCTCTCGAGAGGCCCGAGTCGAAGACGCTGCAGCTGCTGCACAGTATTAGCTGACCCATCGTTGTCGCCTTTATGCGACGAGCAACCTTTTACCGGCGTATTTATTGCCGTGCTCGAGTTTACGGTACCCGCGCCATAGACACCGGCGATTTTACGAGTCTAATGCTTTTCCCTGCCTTTAACTGCTGAAATTCAATCGCCTCACTTTCTATTTCCCTCCTCCGCCTCTCGAGAGGGCCATTTGGCCGGAGAACAGGTTTCGAGAACCAGAAGAAAGAGATTCTTCGAAAATGTTCAGAGTAGGCAATCGTGCCTTAGGAGCTCTTCGTTTCAGACGCTTCCTTTCCTATTTTGCTTCCCTTCGAGGGGGATTCGGGACAGGCGGTACAGCCAGGTCGCACTGATTTCATCAGCGGAGTGGATCAATCAGTACTTATCTACGATGCTTGGTGGGTATTGGTTCGAGCGACGTTTCTAGGACGGATAATGGATAATCGTTGGCCACCTGTCCCTGTCGTAATCTCACAAGGTGTAATTAACGAAGCCTCGTTAACATGCGGTCTAAGACAAGGGGTCAAAGCACCCGCGGAAACTACGCGCACATAGCCTTTAACAGCGTACTGCGACTGGCTGCTCGGTAATAGTTCGACGGGGACTGTGAGAAATACCACGGCCACTGATCGCACGCTTTTGGTACGTTAATCTTATCGGTGGACAAATTTGGGGTGGTCCCTTAGGCGCACGCAAGGAAATCGACCGACCAACCGTGAAAAGCGAAACGCGACAGGAAAATGTACAGATAAGCGATGTGTATAAATAATGAATATTTTACTGCTTTTTTTTCCATATACCTATTCCGAACGTTATGTTTTAACCATTTATCAATAAATACGCGAACCTTTTCGCAGAGGCCGTTATAGTGGCCAGCGCGTTAAATCATTCCGTTTTAAAATATGATGTTTGAACAATTTCGTTCGCTGTTGCATTTCGAAGCGCTGCGCAAACAGAGGCGATTTCTCGTATATACTCTTCCAATGAGATTTGGAGCTATCAACTATTTATCATGAAACCGAAGAGCACGGGGATGAAACAAAATGCGGATCGCGCGAAGAGCAACAAATAATGTTCGCGGTTAAAGGATGAGCGAGGGGACTATATCAATCTGCCAGGGGTTGCGATTTATCTTCGTTCCGCGTAATCATCGTTGCAGCGAAAAGGTTGCGATCTTAATTTACAAATGAGATCACGAAATCGTCACTCTACCTTGTCAATGCCACCAGATTACTTGCTCTCCATCCCTTGTCATCGTACTAACTACCTTCGTGCTTCCTTCTCCTATGTTGCCCCCCCATTTTTATAATTCGCTTCCCTCCGAAATCCGCGCTCTTCCGACCCTCTCCTCTTTCAAATGTTCTTGTAAATCTTTCCTACTGCTTCATCCGTTATAATTTTTCTACAAATCATATCACATTTTGCGATCTGGTCGGTTCGTCTTCTCTTCGTTTCTCTTCTTTTATTTTCTTTACTTTTCTTGTATTAATTTTAAGTCTAGGTTGAGTTCTCGTTTAAGGTTGGGTTGAAAAACAGTCTTTAACTGAACCCCGCCCTTGCATTTGTCATGTTTCGCTCTGTTTGCTACTTGCTGTGTCTTGTTTTGTTTGTTTGCAATAAAGACGTTTAATAATAATAATAATAATTACAATGACAATATTGAGATGACCCGCTTTCAGCGGACCACCGCGCACGCTCTACACCGAATCCTGTAAATATCCGCTGAAATAACATTTTGCAATTGCTCTGCCGACGCATTTGCGCGTGAATTCGGAATACACCAAAATGGCAGTGCCACAAACTACCGGTATCAAAACATTGCACGAATCGACGATGCAAATGCGCTGCGACACGAATTATTCCCCAGCATCCCCTTTTCGCGGGCGTCGGGTTAAAGGGCAACGAAAAATGGCATTCTTTCAATCGACTTCGGTCTATCCACTTTAACCTCGCGTCTCGGGTCGGAAAGAGAAGTTTCGCCCGTCGCCTGACGGATTCCAATGCTTCTTCCTCCAGGCGACCTACGTTTCCACGGAGGAGAAAAACATTTTGGGAACTGGTTTTGGGACTAGGAAACTCGTCCCCGACATAATAGAGCGGGGCCCCGAAGGATTTCAGCGTCCATGGAAAGGAACACGCTCGTTAACTCTCGCGATAGCCTCGTCGCGTTAATTTAATGCGAATAAATATCGCATCTATCATCCCCCCGCCCATCGCCTACACCCTCTACCTTTCAACGGAAAAATAATATTCCCAACGATAAGGCAACAAGCTTCTTGAAATAACAGCATAACCCCCGTGGACATTCCGCTGAAATTTATTTAAAATTCCTTCGAACGCGTCTATTCCGTATGTATTATTCAGACATCTCCGATTCGACGTTATTAAAGCACAGTGTGCTTCAAAACTGTAGGTTCGAGCCTGTATTTTTTAGGAAATACTTCGATTCTTGCTAATTTATTTATTTATTTATTTATTTATAAACGGACCGAAGCCCTCTTTACATAAATATTTAGACGAAAAGAAAAAGAACCTAACCTAATATAACAAAAGATAGACATGCACAAAAAGGAATAAAACTCATGGTACATAAGATATGACATTATCCGATAATCATACGTAACTGCCTTTTAAAAGTGTGCACAGACCCATTAAAGAAATCAATACTATTATAGAGAGTACTAGAGTCAGCAATAATTCGATTTATTGGATTAATTAATCCATATGTAGATCTGGATTTAAATGGTTGAAGTCCTGCTCTAGATCTCAATATGCGTTCAGGTGCGTAGAAATTGATTTGCATAAGAAGAGAGGGACAATCAATATGGTTATTGATTAAATTAAAAATAAAGAAATGGTCGGATATTCTTCTACGTGCAGCTAATGTTTCGAGATTGACTGTGTTTAATATTGTAGAGTAATCGTGATCGAATATTGACATTGGGCTCCTTAGCTTATATGAACAAAATCTGAGAAATTTATGTTGCGCTCTCTCAAGCATGATGTCGTGATTAATGCGTGTCGGAGACCATATAATTGAAGCATATTCTAACAAGGGACGAACAAGGGGTAATATATAGCAATCTTAGTGTGTGAATTGAATGAAAATCAGCGGAAAAACGTAGTATGAAGCCAAGTGTTCTTGAAGCCGAGTTAACAATATAAGAAATATGGTTGGAAAATAGTTAGATATTTATAGAAATGAAATGGCTTCGAGACACGTGGCCAACGAAACATTGAACAATACTGCCGCGGCTTTTCTTTCTCTGCGAGTCGCTAGACACCGCGAAGCAACGAAACGAGAAAACGAACGATACGCGCCAGTTTGTTGACACTGCGAGACGAGCAATGCACCCGATACTCTCGGCGAAAACATCGGGCCGCTAAGGCTCGTCAAGTTAAACAGCCAAACAAACGGGTGGGTCAGGTGCCCCCGCTTTAGATAAAAAATTCCCAGAATCCCTAGGCACCATCTGCACCGCGACGTGGCAGGGGAGTTTTTTGTCGGAATAATAAACTAATCGCTTGATTTCAGGATAGAAATAATACGCTCCGTTACTCCGTGCAGTAACACGGTTTCGATTTACATTCCCGCGACGTGAGGTTGGGCAGAGCCGATGTTTTCGGACGAACGAATTCAGTCGACGACACATGTATCGATCCACCTGATTGGTCACTCGAGTTCGCTCGATGATACCAGGAGAAAAGTTACCCAGACAATTCAAACGTCGAACCTCTCCCGCGGTGATAACGGTCCCTGCATTATATCATTGCGGCGAGGTAACGAAATGCACGCGATAAGAGCCGCGCACGTGTCAGAGGAATGGAGAACTCGGTGCGAGCGATTTGAAAATCGGGGTCTTCCTTTGCCGCGTCGTCGAACCACCGGATCGCTGATCGACGACGCCATTTTGTGCTGTGCACGCGATCGAACGTTCAGGTCGATAAGACGAGCACGAAAGAAACGTTTAAGACGGAGCGCCGCTGCAAGGTGCGAAGAACCACAACTTAGCAGACGAGTACTAAATTTCATGCTACTTGAATTCCAACTGAAACGTGTTCGTGAATCGTTCGCAGGAAGCGCGCAGCTATACAGGACAGTCCCCCCCGGCCGTTTCCACGCTCGAAGGAGGCTGGCGTCGAGACACTTGTACGAGTACGAAGGACCACGCACCTTTTTCGATCGTCGAGCTCCGCTCCGTCTGCCCTGCTGCTCGAAAAGGCCCCAGAGGTCCCGGGCGTCCGTGCTTTAGATTCAGGTAATCCAAAAGTGTGGAGGTAGCTGCGCCCGTGGATTTCCAACCCGAACACCGTGCTCGAGTACCGCCCAGCACGCGTTCCCTCGCGTGCCTCCGTGCCACTCAACTCACCCAAGTGCATTCATTCGCGGAACGAAACGAAAACAGCGCGACAAAGAGAGATACATATTCAATACGGCCGCGCATTCACTGTGCACACCGAATTTTCTTGCCACTGTACGTTGAGAGACGCGCACCCGATTCACACGCGAATCAAAACAAAGAGAAACTGGCAAACACAACCGAGGGGGGGGAAGGTCGCCTCCACGTGGAAGCCGGCGACCACTGGAAAAGAGCGTCCGTCACGTCGGAGCGGCAAGCCGAAACTAGCGCGCCGCGCGGCAGCTGACGAAGGCGAGCCTAGCAGGCCTCTCTTCCCTCTCTTTCGCTCGCCGACACTTTCTCCCTCTACCTTCCGCGGTGCCGCCTTCTCTGTCGCAGTCTCTCTCTCTCTCTCTCTCTCTCTCTCTCTGTCTCTACACTCGCGAGCCCTGCTCCCCTCTGCGGACCCGACGTGCAATCCCTTCCCCTTCTGTGCTGCTCCAGCGCCCGACGACGATCCCTTCTCCACGAACGATCTCTTACATAGACCAGCCAACCCCCGGTCCCTTTTCCAGCCGAAGCGAGTCCCTCTAGTCCCGCTATACGAATGTGTCTACCAGCGCCGTGTGTGTACCCCGCTCTCTTTCGCTCTCCCCCACTTGGGAGATGTTCGCCGCGTTGTGCACCGGTGCACGCAACTTCGGCAGCGACGCCCGCTCTCCCTTTCTCCCGTTCGGTTACCGCCACCCTCGCGGACGATCGTCGCGCGATATTTCGGGGCTTTGATGAATGGACGGGGTCTGTGGGTATTATGTGCACCGGAGAATTCCAGTCGGCCTAGATCCGAATGATTCACGCGACCCGCCGCGGCACCCGCTACGCGCCGTTGGGCGTTTTTCAAATCGAGCCACCCGTTCGCCCAAGGTAAACGCGTGCTTTTAAGTGTTCGCTATCCTCTTGTTCTACGTAGCCGTGTTTGGCAACGATTCGCATCGTCACGACTAGGGATTGCAAACTTACCGACATTTTCAATTACCGGTGATTCGGTAAAATTTTCAATCAAAACCGGTTTACCGATAATTTACCGGTATTTTTTAAGGTGTTGAAAATATAAGAGTAAACGTTACAAAAAACTTTTTTTGAGCTCTAATCGAGCATTATAATAAAGATATGCAAATAAAACTATTCTGAAAATAAAATATGAAATGAGATAACACAAAATAGATATATTTGTGTAACTATTGACAATACTTATTAATAGCTTACGTACATAATTAAATATTTTTTATTTAACAATTTTTTTTAACAAATAAGCACGCAAAAAACATAATTTGTCTAAACCTTTGGTCTCCTGATCGCGATCTAATTTTTGTTCGAAATAATCCAGCCACGGATAAAGCACTCTCAGATTCTACACTTGTTGGTCGGATAGTCATTATGAAATCAAATGCCATTTGTGCCTATATATTTTCTCCTTACTTTTTCTACTTGAAAATGCGTCAATTTTTTTGATGACTTGATTTAGATTTTTAGTTCTCTTTTGGCTTAGAGTTGATTCTTCATGAGATACTTCGATTTTCGTCTTTATTAGTAATTAAAGTTTTTTTCACTGATAACGATGTAGACCGAAATAACGAACGCATATATGCGCTATATTGATATACGTAATTTATCGAATTACCGGTAAAAATTTGACGAATTACCGGTAAAAATTTGAGGGTATTTCTCGCGATTTACCGGGAAACCGGTAAACCGGGTTACCGGTATTGCAATCCCTAGTCACGACGACCGTTGTGCATTTCCCTAATTGTTTCGCTTCAATTTTTCAATGTGTGTTCGAGTCTACTGAAAATTTTCTTTCGCGATCGTAAGTGAATTTCTAAAGTGGCTGATAGCCATATGGGTGTTCGATAAAACGCGACGTAGGTGATTGATGGATGATCGTTAATTGAATACATTTTGATGATTAAACGAACAAAGCGTTGGAAGCTGAAACTTTCAATTGTGGTTTTTGGCAGAAATGAGTTTGACTGTGAGGAAATCTAGCGCACACGGTGTCACGTGAACTGGATGTCTGCTTTTCACAATGGTAATACATGCGATGTCGAAACGAGTAGTTTATAACGGTGTTACAAGTTTTAAAAATCTCTTATCTATCAAGATGGCGCCATAAGATACACTTCTTCGTAGTGCAGAGCCACATACCAGTGTATTCTACGATTACTGTATCTTACCGTTTCGAGAAATCTCTGATGACTAACAGCTGCTCCTGACATCATAATAGTCCCCTTGTGTTGCGTATAAAAAATAAAGTCACTGGTAGATATGGATAAAAGTATCGATGCGAATCTTTCTTTGCAATGTTTCTCGTAAACCTATGTGACCAGCAAGGGAAAGATTGTTCCGTATCTTCTACTTATTGCTCTTACTTTTCTTGTCGATTGCATCGCGAGTTACTGGACACCTCGTATATTAATTCTGTTATTTAAAAACTTCATTTGCATAATGCAATCGTATAGCGTACATTAAGTATTGAATTTTTAAATGTACCGATGCGAGAGCATAGCGAACTAATATGTATGCTAATGGAAAGCCGGAGTAACTGATGCTTTAAATAAACAGTTCCTTTGCGAACGCTATTCCAAGCAAAAATCTTGTTTATAAAATCGCGGCGGAGTTTTTTGCAACGCTTTCCGTGCACGGCCAAGAAAGTTTTTCAAGTGTCTCTTAGCCCGAGGCATTCCAGAGCCGGGCGAGAGCCTCTAGGATCGGTTTTACACTCTTCGCTTGTTTTTTGGGCAAGCCAATTTGTGAGCGAAAGATCTCCAGAATTAGCCAAGGCCTGCTTCTCTCATAACCATTATTTATAGCCTCGATTTTCTTTTTCTTACTGACCCGTGTTTTCTCGATTTTCTCTTATTTACTGCCTCGTTAAAACTCCCTTACAACCAAGTTATCGTATTAACTATTGTCACGCGATTCGCCGATCGCCACATTGTACGCGGCGCGAAGTTTCATAGACGAACAACTATCGTTACGTTAACATTGTGAAAGTGACACGTAAAGCAACGCGGAGCTCAATTTACGGCTGAAGTATGAATCGTGTCTCATACTTCATCGTACGAAATCTTCTCTACGATGCACAAGATTTACGTTTTCACGCCAATTTGCACGGTATACGTGTAACGATCTTCAAGGAACTTGGTAATTACTTGATTTAGTCGTCAAGCGAGTTGAAAGCGATTTTCAGAAAGCTCCCGCGCATCTTCAGCAGAACGAAGGCCTTTGAATGTACTCGATTACTTAAGCATTTGGGATTTCGACGGGACCAATTCTGAAGGCCACCAAATGCTTAATGCTTACTCTCTGCTTCTTTATTCTGTTTTAATTCATACCGAAGTATGCGAAATATAAGTTTGATTAATCTGTATCATTCTGCAAGTCATTCGACATCTTCTCCGATAGCAATCGAGGGGCAAGCATAGTCAATTCTTAACGTCCGTATATAGGGTAAATCCGGGAGACGCGGTCGGGCCGGAGAGTTGGTCGTGTCGCTATATTTCAGAGTCTATACGTAAAAATGCATTAAAGTGCAGACCAATTACTTCTCTAGAAGCCAAATAGTTGAATGAATAGCGTTATTTCGCTTACTTCTGTGTTTTTCTGGATTTATAGGCTATAAAAGGTAAATTGATGTTACATTTAACCTCTTTTGTCAAACAGCGGTTGTACAGAATCGTATTTAAAATATACTTCTAAGTTTATTTTCCTTTAATGTTTGGAATAATAAGATAGTAGAGATGTTGAGGGACAATGCAGCCAAAGTATTTGGCCATATTAACTCTTCCTCTCAAAGCTAACGAGGAGACCATGTCTCGCTGCAGAAAGGTGAGATGGTCGAGTTATGATTTTTTTATTATTTCTGTTTATTTTTTTATTTTTCATTATTATTTTATTATTATTTTTGTTTATTTAGTTTATTTATTCATTTTTGTATTCATTTGCCTTGCTAATCGCCAGTAGGTAATTCACTTTTTCTTTGATGTGTTCTTTACTTGTTTAGCGTAAACAAATTAAATATCAATGAATCCGTAGTTGTATTCGCTCATAAATAATTTTACTTTATCCTTTGTTAATTTTCCATGAATAATTATGTTAGTGGTCTCTGCCAACGACGAAAACCATTTCTCCCGGCACCTCGGGGGAGGTGGTCAGATGTCATGACTTCAGTTTTCAACCCGATTTACAGTAAATATTGTCTTAAAGCAAATGTCGACCAGTTTTTCTGAATCGGCATAAAATCCTGAACATATTAGGTTTGTTCTGATAAAATAAGTAATATCTATATTAGCTTTAATAGCCATTTTATATTAGGTCGACCGCGTCTCCCGGATTTACCCTATACGTTTCCATCTACTCGCGAAGACACATTCGCGGTTTCGATCTCAAGTTTCCAAACGCTTCCTTTCGCTCTGCCCTTTACACCGGTCGTCGCAACACCTACCGTGTGCCAGTTATAGACACCACCAACGATGGTAAATTGCGTCCGGATCCGAACAAACACGTGACCGCAGTACTATTTACTCCAGTAGTTGGTAGTGCCTAGAGTAACGGACCAGCCGTGTACCAGGAACTTGCAGGAAGGGTGTACAGATCAAAGACCACTATATATTTCTCGCGCTCCCTCTTCCTCCGCTTCTAAACTATCTTCTCTCATCGCTTGAAATTGTGTTCGAACACTATTACTCGGCTGGCCACCGTCAAGATTTCTGCAGCCATTTGAACAAGCGTTTCTTCCAGCAAATTTCCATTAATTTCAACGCGCCGAAAGACATAACACCTTCGGCTCCTCGTCCGGCAATCTTAATGATTTCGCCGCTGACATACGCCGCGACGTAAAACCGTAATTTGGCAGGGTGATCGCGCGGTTGATGAAAAAAAAAAAAAGGGTACTGAAGAGAACGAGATATCCCCGTAGGTGGAAAATGAAACGTTTATTAGGGGGATGGGCGTGGGACCGTCCTCGGATCTCGACGCGTCCAGCATCCCTCTCGAGCGGCTCGTTACCCAACTAATTTGGCAAGCGCAAACCTTCTCGCTGTTTACGTCCCTGTAGCAACAACGTCCGTAGCGGGGAACGAGCGAGTTGGCCGGGAAAAGGAGCGAGGCAGAGAGGTGTTCGATGGAAGGGGATGGATAGGGATGGAGGGTAAGAGAGCCGACAGGATTTCCAGAGGTAAAGAGCGGTCAAGTCTGGACGAGAGTCGGAGAGAGTCCAAGAATCGGTCGGCCATGGCACGGCCAGCCGCGGTACGTACTCAAGGCTATCAACCTCTAAGCTTCCATTAACTGCCCGCTGTCGATGTGTGCGAGCTTGTCCGTGGGCTACACGTATAAAGGGGTCATGCCCATTCCGCGCTATTTTACCCTCGCTGCCCGCAATTTTGCGGTCCTAAGCTGGCCGTCTGATTGCATCGCGAGAATTTTTATCGCGGCGCAGGGACCCGCGGCCCTCGGATATGCAGATACATACGTTCACGACAAGCCAGCATGCCAGTTTATTGGTTCTCATAGAGCTGATTAAAGTATTGCATCGCTCGACGGCGATTAGCTACAGAGAGTCGATCGATTATTGGCATCGACAGACTCTTCAAGGTTGAACTCTTCGTTCGATTTCCTTTCTGTTTTGGAATACACGTGCGAACCTCGGATATCGAAGTCTCTTCTTTCCTCTACACCCTTTTTTTTATGATTTATCAGTCGCCTAAGATGGTGGCGAGTTACACCGGTCCGACGCAGAGGGTGGCGCTAACAGGTTCATCTCTGGCTCACAATGAGTCATGCTCGATTATAAAAACTAGTCGGGCAAGACAAACCGAAGGAAACAGTAGAAGATCGAGTCCGATTCCAGGTTCATCTCCAAGCCAAGTACAACACGCCTTTTTCTCTTGATAGACTTCTTAAACAGTTACAAATACACGTATCGATATATCGCGAGATAAAAAGTGCGATACATACTCGGATTCTCGATAATTTGAATATAAGCGGGTCAGGAATCGTACGTCGCCATCAATTTATCGCAGGATTACTGACGCGGGTCGTTGAAGTTAATTTCTACAAGGTTCTTAAAGACGATTTTATCAGAAACGAATTCACCGCGGAAAAGCGGTAATAAGTATAGTTTTCTGGTTTGCGCGCAACAGTGCGGCTCGCTCGGCATGGCTCGATCTTCGATCGATTCCAGAAGATCTCCGTCGGGATCGTGACCTTCGTTCGGTCATTATAGCCGTCATAAATCATTCGGGGAAATTACATCGCAAGCTTGCGTGATGAGAGAATTACTCGTCGGTGTATAAGGGAATATTCGCCGTGGAGGCACACGAAACAGTTTCCTCGTTGGTTACAGGCAAGGCTCTGCAAAGCCTCCAAAGATTACCCCATTAAGACCATCGATTCCATTCCGCGTTAGGTAAATACGTAGCTTTCGAGAAAGTTGTAGCAACTTCATTCATAATCATCTTTTGGATCACGCAATGCTCGCTCCGTTGTCACGAAAAGATCGATCGACTTGAGCACAGTGTGTCCCGTAAGTGGTGGCACAAGCAAGCAACATTATTAACCATTTCAAAGTTAATAAAGTGAAGAAAACAACAGGTGTGAGGTGGGAGACGTAAGGGTAATAATTACGCGTCATAATAATAACTCAACAAAGATTATTTATTGGAGATTGAAAAATCAAAACCTCTTTAAATGAAATGTCGTGCGGACGAAGAGCACAACCGCTCAAGACGCTGTCTTTTAACCGAATGCCGACAACGGTCGCGTTCCTTCCAAAACCGAAGGAAACGCGTACCGCGCGCACAAATTTGGGAAAAACCCCGAGCCCTGAGACAAGGGAGGTTTCGTCACCTGGCAAAAACCAACGGCCACGAAACCTTCGGTTGAACTTTATGACCCTACCTGGTCGCCTTCTGCTCCGCTCGAAATTCGACGCTACGCACGCTACAGGTGTTTCGAGTTTTCGATCTTCGCTAAAACACGTTCAGTCTTTATTATCGTTGATTTTTTAGGAGCTACTTAGTCCTCTCGTTTTGGCATGCAATTCGACAACTGGATCTCGGATCGAATTAATGTCTGCCAGCAAGGGTCCGCAAACAATCAGCGCAATTATCGCGGTGGAATCGTAGCGTTTCACTGACAGATAACGAAACGAGTCCCGCTGAACGTTGATTAAAACTGCAATTATTGAGCGTGACCGCAGAATTCGATAAAACCCGAAACACCGCTCTGTCTCCGATGGTCGCGTAGAATAAATGGGCGGCGGACCGTAGCTCCGACCAAACGGAAGCACTTTATGAAGATTTACCGATCGCACCATCGAAAGAAATTGGTTCGATGTAACTTTCTCCCGATGCACCTTTCGCGTTTTCCAGCCCCCTCCCTCTGGATTCGTAACTGGCACAATTATATGCATGGTCGACGATTCTTCGAGAATAGTCCTGTCATGAACTCATCGTGTTTATGCCGACGATAATTTGCTCGCGGTCTGATTATTGAAATTTATTCCGACCAGTAGGTACGTTTATCGTATGGAAAAACGAGAATTGCTGCCCCTTCACATGGTAATAGGAAAATTATTGGCTTTGCTCGCTGCCGCGTACAGTAGAACCGCAGCTTTTGTGCTAAAAATATAGGCAATCTGTGGTAGAACCGAAGGAGCCGAAGCTGGGGATAATTCCCTATGCAAAGACAAGTGGGGAGCGTACAATAAAACTTCCGGTCCTGAAGAATCGTCGAGTAAATTTGCACCTCCACTAAGCGTATACGAAAAAGTTGTATTCTACGTTTTCTACTTATTCCAGTTGAATTACGTACACTTCGGAGAGAATTCCTTAGCCAATACTTCGTTCGCGACCAACAACTGTACCCTTCCGGATAAATAGAGGGAAACGAGCGATGAAGAAACTGTCTGGAAAAAGATTTGGCCCCGCTGAGATATACGCCGAGAATGAGCCCCTATGTCTCGGGGTGCGTACAGGTGGAAAATACCGATAAAAAGTTTCTTGCAAGAATTATGAATCCCAACGGTGCATGGGCCGTGGGTGCGAGCGCAAACCGGTCGTCCGTCCATTCATTCGTTCGTATCCTAGCTAGGTTTTATGGGAATTCCATAGCAAATATTTCAATACACGCCAGGATAGTGGCTCATGGGACGACCTTGCCCCGTCCAGCCTTGCTCACCCTCCTATCATTTCCATCGTATATCACGCGTTTGCCATGGCGTGCATTCCTATCGCGAACGCACATCGTCTCCCTCGCCCTTCACTCTTTCGCCTCCCCTTTTACGAAGTGGAATCCAGAGGCCAGTGAATGATCGGCGTACAAATCAAGGCGACGCCACATCGATCCTTCTTCCCCCCAGAGGCTTTCGTCAAAAGTACCTACGTTCGAGGTGTCCAGCGAATTATCCTCATGTTTGAAATTATTGTAACTTTTCGCGGCAGGCGGTTGAGGTGAACGGCGCTTGCTCTTCCTCTGGAACGGGGATACTCGAAGCAACATGCTTGCCATACAGTGTCTCCGACACGTTGGCGTTGAGTGGAGTAGCGAAGAACCGCGAAACTGCGGCTAATTTTCAGTGGTTCGTTCGCTTACGATTTACCGACGCTGTTGTAAAATCTCCGCAGAGTAGGTGCGCTCACGTTCGCGTACGTCTAACGATAAGTAGTTTCAAGTCCCGAAGTAGGATGAAAGAAGTTGTTCATTATTCGCTGCTCCTCGGAGCTTGCCTCTCCCGTACACGCTGAAAGATTTCCTAACCGCAATTAAATATACATCCCACTGATATTCACGTTTACCTCCTTATTAGCATAACGATATTCCACGATACAGCCATAAATAATTGAATCGTAACATTCATCGTAACGCAGAGAATCCCGTAAAACGGCTAGGTAACGTAATAGATGGTTGCCTCGGAGTCGTTGCTCGCAGGAAATAGTAATCGACTGAAGCTATCATCAACTACGTTATTTTATATTCGGTTCATGTACCATAACTCGGAGGGGGGGGGGGGGATTGAGTTCTGATGTTCGGTGAATCCCTAATTGCAAAGTTTTAATTGGAGAAAGCGTTTAAAAGTTTTTATCGCATAACAAAATAACTAAACATTTCCGATGTTGCGACACGAGGCGACAATCGCGTAAAACTGTTTTTTTTTTTGTTATCGAAGCGAAAAACAATTAATCGCGCGCGTCAAGAATTCGCTCCGATTCCATTTCAAAGTTGTCAAGAAAAGTGCGCGACAACGAAAGTAACGAGCGTGGGCGAGGTTAACGGTGTTGTATTACACTGCATTCCACATTAGGACATCCCGACGTCCCTACCGATTTGCGACCGATCTGCGCAGCTCCCACTACTACCCACTGTTTGAACCGCATGCGATTGGTCGTGGTAATTTCCAAGCAATAACTGGTACATCCCAAACGCGGGACCTGACCGTTGTCATCGTAAACAGTCCCGCACGAAAAGTGAACAGAAAGAGTAGAGAAGGCCGTGCGACGGAGAAAAACATAGGCGGTTAAGTGGGGAGGCGGCGTAGCAACGTCGCCCGAGGGTCGTGCCTGCGCGAAATCTGTATGCTCTACTGTGGAATCAAGTGTAAGAATGAGCGCGTAACGGCAGTGAAAGCAGAGAAACACACAAATCAAAGGCGTGCGCGTCTCGCGAGCCAACCGCTCGATTCACCTCTCGAAGTTAGTTGCGATATTAATCAAGGTGTTACACATTCTGTAATCCGCGGACCAAATTTCAAACAAATTATCCCGGGGATCTCGGCGGGACAAGCAGCCGGTGGCGTTTTATAAATGGTCCCCGGGGAATAAGGAATTACGGACATTAGTAAGGGGTTGTCAACGTCTCCCGCTCAACCTGCCGCGGCAGCTGCCGTTACCGCTTCGAACCAACGCGAATTAAGCGGTCTTAAACGCTCTTTGATACCGCCGTCTACGCTTTGAATTATTTTTCAGCGCGACGTCGCATCGCCGTGTCGACGCCTTAATTTTTAACGGGCGATTCGAGGGCCGTAATAAAAATGTTGCCCGCCCATGGCCGACGTCCCGTCGCCTTCACGGCCAAACAAGAAGCCAACGGCGCGCGAAGCAGATTGTACGTTTTCCGCTGGGGATCCTGCTACTTTTCTCATTAACCGTCCAGCCCTGTCGAGACCATTACGCGTCAACTTTAATCTATTTCGTTTTCTGTCGCGGCAGCCTTCCCGCCCCGATAACACGGCGCAATGAGCGGCAATTATCGCGATAAATGAGACAGAAGCGTCGAGCCGCTCACTGTACCATAAAAATTTCGTTTAACGCGGCTAATAATACGTTGATAGGCGACTGCTGTAAATCCAGGAACTTTTAATAACGCCGCGGAGCGTGTGATTAACTCTGTCTCGGTGCGTCGTCACTCGACACGTTCGTTTAATCGCGTTCGGTATCCGACCGGGGCGAGATTACCTGGCACGCTTTAGCACTCGTTTCGCGCGAACCCCGCCGTTCCAGAATCAATGCTCCGCGGTGAATAATTAGACGTCGGTATGCGGGAATGACGATGCATCGACGTGGCCCCCTCGGTCTCGTAGACGCACCCGTGGGGTACCATTACCTCGCCGCCGGGACGGTGAAATTGAACGTTGCCCGATACGAGCCCCGGCAATACCCTATAACGGTTATTCGCGAGTTGCGGATCGTATCCTGCGGAAACGGCGAGTGTTTATATCAACCTGTGAGGCAGCACGAACGCTGTTTCAATCGTACGGCTCTTTCTCCTTCTTGTCTCACCGTTCCCCGCCGACCCCTTCGTCCCACCTCGACCGTCCAACGCGGCGTTTCTCTTGATTCTGTATCGTGGCGGGTTCGCGCGGCCGCCTATCGATAATCAGCGAGTATTCGCTAAGCAAATAGCAGTTTTCTCGGCTAGCGTTGCGAGTCCGGCTATTTTCGAAAGTGGGTATTCTTCGCGGCCCGTCATTGCCAACGGGCGTAACGAGATCGACCCAGTAAATGGACGTCCGGGGAGACGTGTCCGTGGTACACCCGGGGAACAATTCATTTACCCTCATAAGCCGTTACACTTCAAACCCTGCCTCATCGAAGCGGATCGCGACCTTCCTTCGTTAGTAAAATTTCCTAGTGACCAGAGAAAAATTTCCTAGTGACCGTTCGCCGTAAGGCTTCAACGAGGTATGCGCCCCGCGCGGTCCAGTCAGCGGCGAATTCCTGCGAAAAAAAGGGGGCTGTCGGTGTCTGTTAAAGCTTAAACGCCACCGTGAATTCTCGCGAACGATCACCGGTCCTAGGAATTCTTGTCCCACGGCCGTGGGATCGGGGAAAAACGGTCGCAGACGCCCGGGCTACGAGCACGGGGACTTCGCGGTTGGGGAACGCGGGCGTCGCGTCGCAGCAGCTTCTACCCCGAGGGCCGCGTGGAGTCCAGTGGGATGACTCAACCGGTCGTGCAGCGTGCCGCAACCGGTCCTCATAGAAACCCGTAGCGTGCCCTGCACCGAGTATCTGATTACACGCCGAATTTGGTAGCCCTTTGTGCGTAGGAGCCCAATTAACGTCCGAAATCTCGGTGGGGGGGAGGGTTAATACGGAAACGCCGAGGAATGCCATTACGCGAGCTCAGAGCGGCGATGCGCGAGCTGAAGCCCATTCCCGCGAGAACAACGATAAAAACGGTGTTTCGTTTGTATCAAGGCTCATCATAGCTTGGTCCACCGAGATTCCTTTAATAGCAAGTGTCTATTTCTCGCCCCCGGCTCGCAGATATTCAAATTCAGCGAATAGTCGAACTCGTATATAAAGGGTTTATCTCCCGCAAAGTGAACGGATGAATAAAAAGCCGCGGATGCAATGTATCATCGACTATAAATACGGGCTGCTCCCGTGGCCGGGCGAGACCAACTGTTGCCACGGTAATCGGTGCGGCGGTCGAAAGCACTCGAAGTTCGCGCGAGATAAGTGGCGAATTCTTCGCCGCTTGTCGTACACGAAATATGCATTTATGCTGACCAACGCGCCGGCATCCTGTCGGCGGGGATCGTGGACGACTTTCCAGGGAATTCGTAGCTTCCTGCTGGAGGGACGCGCAACGGGGGTCCTTGAAAACTGAACTTAATAATTCGCGCAGACGGTGACGCGAAATTATAAATCGTGTCGCTACACCGAAACCTCGTTACCGCGTAAATCGAGGCTGTATTCGGCCGTGCTCGCCCCGGGATCGCTTAGCTTTCTCTTTTTCAGAAGCTCCCGGCGGCGTTGCTCGATAACAATCCGATACGCCGGGAGTACACGTATTTAACCACGTTCGGCCATCAAACGGAACGTACAACCGGCGCGGCGGAGCGGTTGCTCGAATTCGCACGGCCGCCAGTAGGCGCGTGATACAAATGAACGATTGAAACGAGCGGCCGGGCGGTTGCATTTACACGGCCGTACGTATCGGTTACATTAATTAAATAAAGTCCGTGCCGGTATCAGCGCGGCGGCCGGTGCCTGAGAGCATGTATACCGGGACCCCGGTATACGTTACAACATTTATTGCACGGGATGCGATTCGCGAGGGCTCGCCATAAGTCTGACCACAGTATCGGGAACTCCGATCACGTAGAGCCATCCACTCCGGGCCTCGAATACTTTGCTTCTGAATACTATTGGCCGTGGCCGATATGTGTGCCAACTTACACTACGCGCAACCGTGGCGCGCTCCACGGAACCTGTATCCGTTTTCTGCCTTAAACCACCGTGATCCCTCTGATGAGGATCGTCGCCGTGTCCCGATCCACCGAACTGGCCGGTGCGCAGGTTTACGACCCGGGCGAGACGATCGACCTCCTTCGATTAAGCGCGGCCTCGTCGCCGTGCGTGTAATTAACACGTCGATCGCGAAAAAGCCACCTGATCCCCTTCGCGCTTCGCCCGGTTCCAGGTACTCCTTGATTCGCGGAATTCGAAAGAGCACTGCGCTCTGCGACGAGTGTATGTAAGTAGATGCACTCATTGCTGCGACACTTGAAACGCATTTATCTGGTACTTTCTTATTCTGCCTGTTGCCAAAGAGTATTACTGGACTTTGCCAGGTACCGTGTAAAGTACTACCCTTGGAGGTCAAGTTGACCATAGTGGAAGCTGCCATTGAGAGTGGTCTTGAAAGGAAGGATTTATCCACTAGGCGAGGAATGTGAATTGACTGTGATTTACCGCGTTCAATTCGCAAGATCCGCGTAACTCGATAAAGCCCATTTTCTTTTCCGAGTGCGCCTGGTGCGCAGGCGACCAATTAAATTATCCGAATTGCCTGTCAGCGAAGCGATTCGAGCTCGCCGGAGGGTTTTGAATAGTCCAATCTGGAGGCTTGTACGGACTGTGTAATAACGTGTAGTCACGAAGGCGCGTTTATGTACGGTTGTAAGCATTAAGTAATAAATGCGCATGCCAACCGGCAGGCAAGGGGTCTAACTGTCCACAGAGAGCGGTGCGCGGCGTTGTTGCGCTACGGCACGCGTGGTCCTCCTTCTCCCTCTGGAGCCGCCACTTTTTTTCCTCTTCCCGTTCCTTCGGGGCCCGATGCGTACACGCGTTTATGCACGCGTATAACTCCGCGACAAGGCGCATAAATACGGCCCGGGGAAGCGCAGAGGCGACGAAGAAGCGGCCGCTGATGCTGTATACCGAATGAAATTCGAAGGAGCGCGCCGTATTTTAGCGGGCTAACGGAACATCGGTTCGATTAAATTGAATGCAGGCAGGATGCGCGTGCGATAAGGAGAAAAGAAAGAAGTAAGCGTGGATTCCCTTGCCCCCGGTGTCTTATCTGCACCCGTAAACCACGGATGGTGTTCACCAACGCGATCCAACTTGCCGCGAGTCTCGCCCTCCTCCGCGAGAACGAACGACCCGCGTGGCAACTCGTTGTGAAAGTTTTCAAGCGACATCGGCGAGTTTACCGAATTTCCTTTGACGATCAGCCGCGTAGAATCAACGGACTCTTCCCTTTAGGCGGCGCGCTCGGCAGGGGGGAACGGTACACCGCAAGAGGATCGCGGGGGAGATGGGTTGAAATGAGCTCGAAAACCGCGCATGCACCCCGTATTCATCGAGCGAAATTTCGAAAGTTGAACCGGGCGTTGATTACAATTCGTTTCGAGTGCCTGGTCGATGTTTGGATAAGAGAGCCACGAGGGTTGGGAACTTACATAGCAGTGATTTTGGATCGCATGGTGCTCCCTTTTTGAACAATACAGATTCGATTCACCGCCAAATACGTCGAAAACGATCGATCCACCTGGAATGTAGGATGCACCATTGAAGGGACACACTGCACTGAAGAAGAAAATGATTTCAACGATCTAAAACGTAAATGCGAGACTGGGTTCGAGCGCATCGAATGAGAAGATCGAAATTTATTCGTAGCCACATTAATTTGGGGCTCGTGTAGGGAAATGCACGCATTAATGCAACCAGCGTGTGACGCCGTGTAGATTAAATTTCTGGCGCGTTTAAATTTACATAAATTCTATATGCAACGTTGTCATAATACGCGAACGAACGATTAATTCCGGAACAGATGGCGACAATGTTCAGAAAGCTTGCTTCCTACGAGAAATTGGTTTCACGTGCACTGTCGTGTTGCGGCTAGAGCCGACATTACCCTATCCCCCGTTCCGCCATACGTGTAACATTTATATACGAACGGGCATACGTATATACGGCTCGTAAGCCGAATCTCGCGCAGGCATATTAAAACAGTGTAATGGCGCACGGGGCTCGTCCCTAAAGAACGGTTACCTACTCGCAATCCACCGAGGTGCGACCCCATGCCGTAACCCTAATGCGATGTCATAACGGCGGCGGAACAGCTCCAAACCACACGGAAATTACATATTTCGAAAGTGGTTCCTTGAGAAGATATTAAATCGCGAATACCCCAATATCGCCGGTGCTTTCGGTTTACTGCGGAGGACACGGCGTGTTCGCCTCGTACGAATAAGTCTTAATTCAATTCTCACGAATTAGTTTCCAGAAGCTCCTTACCGACGCCGAAGGTTTCGGCGAACCGTTTCGGAACGGCCCGTACACGCAATATTAATGTCCCTCCCCGTGTTCTCCGGCACAGATGCCCGCTAACAAAATGTATCGATCTATTCGTCAACGTCCTCGTTAAAATTCAGATCCGATAACGCCGGACGATAATAATTTCTCATTACGACACAGAGGCGGAGACTGACGAGTCCAAATCAGATTGGACTTCCGCGCGAGTGTGCTCGAAGGAGGATGCTCGTGGATAAACGTTCACGGTACAAAGAGGAGAAGACGGAGGAGGGACAGAGGTACACGGGGAGAGCGTTATGCTGCGGCTGGGTGACCGCGTGGCTGCTTGCCAACCCACATACATCATACCGTGACATAATCATCCTATATTCGCACCCCACTCATTCGACTTCCCATGCTCCTGACCCCCTCTTACTGCTGCATTACGCTCTGCAGATAGTCTCATCCGTAGTATTACGTGGCGCTATCATTGCTACGACGCAGCGCTTGTGCTAAACGACATCCTACTTCCGTCCACGGGTAAGCAAACGTCGCCATTCTGCCATCCCCGAACGCGAACCGTGAAACACCTACGCCTGCCTACTAGAGGCGGGAGGGTGGTTGATTATCGAAACGCGTGTAATTACTCGAACGCGAGGGTGCAGCTAGGATGGGACACGTCTATCGCGCGCCTGGTCGTTCAAATCACCGAGTGTTGGACGTGAATGGATAAGGGCGTTCGTATAGAATGGATGCTTATCGACACATTTTTATTGCTCTATACTTTACAGCGTGTTGCAGAATTCTTGTGGAAACGAGGAAACGTTTATATGCACGCTGCGTCTTATCTTATTACATCCACACCCTGTATATGTGGCCATAAATTAAAGTATCACAAGGGATGATATTACGGAATGGTTGCTGTTTGATGATGATAAACGAGCGAGCTCTACATTTCAAGGGGGCAGTCGCTAATAAAATACGACGGAATAACGCACGAACCTTCCGTGCATTTCTGCGTTACATTCAAAGTATGTATTCTCATCCATGGCATTATGCAGCGCTATCGTGTCTGTGATGCAACGCTCATACTAAACGAGGCGCCTTTACGTTCTACTTCCGTGCATGGTATTCTGATATCAGGTTACGCCCACACTGTGCACAGCGAAACTCGGCGCGGCTGCGTTAGAGGTGAAAATTTTACTGTGAAATCTTGCGATTCTCTTGCATAACATGTTTAGACCAATTTAATTTCTTATTAATAATCGGTTAGCCATTTATTGCACGAACCTCTGAAACAATTCTAGTTCCAAGCGTCTGAGAGCGATACGCAGCCCTCTGACATTTCCATATCACCTACTTCGACGTTTGTTTAACCCATTCATACGCGTCGCTCGTCTGCGAACGTTCCGAGAGGAGAGGCAAGAGCTTACCTGCCTGAAAGCCAGTAGAGTCTGTTTTATTCATTGTCTTTGCTCGTAGTTTAAGCCGTAATTTCGCTACGCCACGCACGTGCATCCCGCAGTTAGTTTGCGCAGTCCTCTTAATCGTGAAGAACTGCGTTGTTTAAGCAGCGGGGATACACTCTTGTTTGCGAAATTCCCCCGTAATTGCGGTGAAAAACTTTATCCCCGGACATTAAGACTCCGGGAGGGGCTTAGCGTCAGTGGGTCGAGGAAAACTCGCCAGTGGCTAAAAAAAAATCCAGGGAAACTCCTCGATTCCGCGCATACCGTTCCGCCTGTAAGATTTATCAGAGATAGTACCTACTCGACGAATCGCGGGAATGTTATTAAATGCTGATCCATTACGGGCGTTATCTCGAAATTTATCCCATAATCGTTTCCACGACACCGAATGGGCCATATTTTACCGTAATCTCGAGAATTGCCAATTTTCTGTCGGCGTTAAAATTTTAATTATTTATGCGCCGACCACTGGCACTCGCGTAACTCTCGCTCGCGCCCTGACGGATGAACTCTGTGCGCTTCTCGCGTTACATAAAACGCGGCTAACGTCGATGCATCGTTTAAGCCGCTGCGCTGGCTAAACGGTGTAATTAAATAGCGCGCATTCTGTGGGCGCGTTCTACACCGGATAACAAAACGGGTAAGCGGCGATTTACGATAAATTCGTAGGATCGTAAGACTTTTACGCCCGATACCTCTGATGAGATAAGTGTTTCAATAAAATCCGGTTTACGAGGCACGCGGTTTTGAGAGGGAAGGGGAGGTCGGAAATGTATTTACTACTGCAAAGCGTAAGCAATAAAACTACCGGTGCGTGGTATCACGAAATACGATATCGCCCCGCAGTACTTTCACAAAGCTTAATACGAATTTATTAGTTGTCCCCTACACGAGCGCGGTCTTACCTCATTGCCGCGTGCAGCGTTTTGACGGACAATAGCGCGAGCCACGGGAAACGTGTAATTTAATGTGATCCCTTTTATCTGAATGGTCTGGCACGTGTTTAGTTCTTATTTTACAACGCCTGCTATTTCACTGAAGGAACAATTACTGCTTTCTTCAAGTCTATGAAACAGCAATGAGAATTACTGCAAAGGGAGGAGTCTGTTATGAATGAAACCTTTTGGCTGTAGAGCAAGGTGCAAGGTTGCCCGCGAGGATTCAGAGGCGCATAGTATCTACTCACGAGAGTGGAGGAGAAGTGTATAGTTAAGATGGGCCATTTGGCGAATAAAGAGAAATAGTTCCTCTGTAGTATGAAAACTGAAAATGGCACTTCTGTAAGTACTTACTCTACGCTCTCAGATTCCCATAAAACATATAAAGCAGTAAAGTGCCGTTTTGAATAGAGGGTGGTTTATCTATTTTACACGCCATCGGCTTTTACGAACTTCAACTTTCCGCGCGTACCTAGCTATGAATGTGTATCATAGAAAACTCCGGCTTCTTTGTACAGGCGAAGGACTGAGTCTCTTTATCGAGATTCAATAAGACATCCTTCGCCGGGCAGATGAAAAAGGGTAGTACCATCGTAATCCCATGAAAACGGCCCCATAACCGTGGATCATAATACAAAGTTCACCAGGGCGCCGAGTGGTTCGCGGTCTAAGGTGGGAGGTAAGTCGTAGCAGATAATGCGCCAAGTTTTAATTGTTATGGGTCATCATGGCGAAAGTTATTTCATTCCGTGGCTATTAAATCAAAATTATTAGTCTTGATTTCTTACTATAGCGAGCACGAGTCGCTTCCTGTACCGGCTGTTTTATTAAAGGGGCAATCCACTTCGCAACCTTCTTACACATTTAACAGAGAACCTCCCCCGTGCCCTTTTCGAAGGGTTCTTTTGTCCTTCCAATACCTTTCCAGCTTATACATAGATTATTATAGGATAAAGCTCGAGGCCCTCGAAATTTTCGCACCGCCGAGCAGTAGGTACTAGCTTGTCTTCATCGAGCTAAAAATAACTTTTACAACGTCGTAACTCCTACTTAACACGATCGAAAAATATTCCATTGTTCCTGAATGCAGTCATTGTTCAGTCATTATCGGGTGCCTGGGAAAGATCAGGGAAAATTGGTTTGGGGACCAACGTGTTAAACACCGGTGAAAGATTTATTGCACTGCATTGTAAGGTGAGTACTGGAAACTGTTCCCTCGGCATTCCTCGTGTCATGGTCACAGGCATTAACGAACAGACCCGGCAATCTTGCCAGTAACCGTTCAACCGACCGCGACTTCTAAGTACAACAATTTCTTGTTAGAGGAATCCTTTTTTGCGGTGACACCAGTGGACGTCAGAACGTTGCGCTAATCTTACAGAGACCTCGTCCAAGTTCGTCCCACAAGAAACTACGGAAGAATTAATGACGCTCCCAGGAACGACGGATTTCATTCCAGAACGAATTCGTGACGCCCCTAACCGTACTTTCTCGTTAAATGTGGCGACCGGTCCGATAATTGCTTGATACAGCGTCAAAGCTTGAGCATGCCTATTTACTCTAATCAATTCACCAATAACCACGAACGAGTGTTACGCAGAATCAATTTACTCGCATATGTTTAGAATCCCCCGTAATATCGATACAGTGGAAATTCGGTGACTAAACGAATTTGGTGTACTTCGGCAAACGTTGACGAATTCCTTGTTCGTCGATGAGAAATGCTTCGTACACGCGTATACCACGCGATACGTCTATCGGAAAGCGTATCGGCTTCTTTGGGATCGATCATTTACCGTTTGACAGGTGAATAAATGGCAGAATGATAATTGCATGCACGATCATGGGTACGCCAGCTAATTTTTGGCAGCTCGCGATCCGGGCGGTTATTTGCCGTTTATCGTGTCTATAGACCATCCTTGATGCGTGCACAAACGATTGCACGTTAATTGGTATCGCATTTAGGGACACCGAGCGGCAGCACAATTATAAATAGATTAGCAATCCTGTCCGTAATCAGTGCTAATGTCACTCGGCAATTCTCATTTGTCTCTATAATTGCGGACGAAATTGCCAGGCAAAGCGCGGGCATGGAAAACTACATACGTTGTCTGGCTTCAGCGGTCAACAGGGGCCGGAATTGGGTCTAATGCTTATCCTCCGTGTATTTAATCACATCTTTGAGCGGCTCGCAGCCGGGATACCCGTTGCAATTTAATTTGTCGCCTGTTGGCAATAATCAGTGGCAGCTAGATAGCGGCGCGGTTCGAGGGTCGACGAATTACGCAAACCGAATGCAAAAGTACACCGTCGCACCGCGGGTCTATTAATATTTACGATCCGCGATTTCAACATTATTGAAATTCACCGGGGAAAAGTAGCGGCGATAAGTAGCGATTTATTTATGATAACAAAGCTCGTTAAAAAAAATCGAATCCCCGGGCAGCAGATAAGTCTTTATGTAAATGTCAGTGGTGCTAAAATGTTGTCGCGCTTAAAGTATCCCGGTTTTCGCGGGAAATGTCCGAACGATCTTGTCTCGGTCGAGTTACGAATCACGTGGGATGCTAAATAACAGTTACACGCCGCAAATGGACGAGTATCCCATGTCCCGTGATCGTTATGCGCTATGAAAATATATATGCGGTATCGCGGCGTACATTCGCGATGCCGGAGACTCGTAATTGACAGTTTAGAATCCATTAGTGGGCTCTAATTACCGGCCGACTGCACGCAATAATACGAACTCCTGATACTCTTACCGATCGTTAACATTTGCATGGGCCGAGATGAAATTTTCATAATTTTTCGCGTATCGCGTAATCAACGGTTTAAAAATAACTGCACTTGATCGCACTTTAATCGCCGCCGCTTTCCACCCGAACCCTTCGTCCACCACTCGCGTTACGCGCGATGCAAAACTGTTAACCCATTAACGCCTAGAGGTTTCCCAGAGATAATCCATTTTTGCTGGCCGTTAGTAGGTTAAATCGTTGCGTAACAAATGTCGTTTATGGACTGCATTGAATAACCATGCCTCGCGTTAAACCAAAGACTTTTCGTCGAAATAAGAAGGGCCATTTTTATAGAACACGGTTCCTCCGAAACCTGCTCCAATTAATAAACAAAAAGAGGAGATATTTTTCACGCAACAACCTTATTTCGGTTCCCAACGATCCTCGTCCGAGGCAAAAACGCGGGTCCGTTCGAAGGCGACCTATGAATAGCCGTGATTTTCTTTTTCAGGAGGGGTTCGCGTTTACGGCGCCGCAGGTAACTCGAAATAATGCCGGCCATCGCGCATAAAGCAAACGACCCGGTAAAAATGCTGAAGGCTCGGCCAGGCTTAACGTATGTCCCGAGACGGCCCCGGTAATTGTGCGTTTTTATCAAGGCGGTCTTCACAAATCTGTCGGGTTGTTAAGGTAAGTACCACGCGGGTTGCATCCTACCGTTCGGCTCTTCTCACTTCTCGCGTCCTCTTTCGCCGGCGTATTCCTCAACGGCGGAGTTAAAAGGTCGTCCACCGAAGGAAGCCTCTATCTCCTCCCGCGGACGACGTATGTATCCCCAGATAGAAAGCTACGCGCGGGCACACGTAACTTATCCGATCTTCAACGGCGATAAGATAAAAGCTAAATAGTCCGCTAATTAAAGACCCCTGCTGGCTGTTCGAAGCCACCCTGAAACCCGCGCGGAGAAAACGGAGAAAAACGGGCGTTCTCTTACGTACGTGCATACATACGTTACTCGGTATCCTGTTATTACACGCGGGGCTACGAAATTCTTGTCCCGTCGCTTAACTATTAGGAGCATCGTGCCGCTCAATGGGAATCCAATTCTAATTAAACTTTATGGCAGGCCCCGTTCAATGGGAGATAAATTCCGTGCTAGTCGGCCTGCTAACGTTTACCGCCGACCAACGAAAGTAGGTAGGTACATATCTACCGATCTCCCGAATAGTTTATCATCGCCTGTGTTTCGCTTTCGTTTGTTGCGATACCTTCGCCTCGGGTACGTCTCGAACGCACCGTGCACCTGGTGCGATCAAATGGATTCCTTTACAGAATATCTGGGGATTGGCCTCACGATTCCTATTCGTAGATAAACCGGCTATCCAAACTGGACCGGGCGAGTTCGGGGTAGTTGAATCAGCTTCACGGATCAAAGAAAAGGCCTAAGTCAATTTCGTGTGAATGCAAACGGGTCCAGCCACGGTGATGCGGGTCGTGCTGTGTCCGAACAGGTTTTAAGTGACGAATCTGAATAGGTCAAGATAGCTCCGGACGGATCACAACTGGTTGCGACGCGGCAGTGTATGCTGAAACGATTTCGGGGCGGATTATGATGAGTTCGGACATCTCGATGTGAGCACTGACAAGATGAGACAACTCGATGCGGATCGGCACGATAATTTCAACGCCTTTGTTCCTTCGTCACTGTGATGGCGATGCTTCTTTCGTCCCTGGCTACCTTGGGTCAACCTTGTTCAGGTAAAGGTCCTGTAACGACTCCCAGAGCATACGGGGTCTAAAATATTATACCATCTATCGCGTTTAACGTTCCGGCGAATTCCGCTCGGTAAATGTAATCAATCGCCGGCGTTTTAAGCAGGCACGCGGGCACGGTGGGGTATCAACAATGGTATCTCACCACCAGCCTCGAAATGTACACGTACGCACGCACGCACGCGCACTTTTCATCGATCGTACACGCTTGCTGTGGTAGAACCGGCGCGCTTAATCACGAGCAAATGAGGGAAAGAAATCGGGCCTATTGGAAATAGGGTAAATCCAGGAGACGCGGTCGACCTAATATAAAATGGCTATTAAAACTGATATAGATATTACTTATTTTATCAGAACAAACCTAATATGTTCAGAATTTTATGCCGATTCAGAAAAACTGGTCGATATTTGTTTTACGACAATATTTACTGTAAATCGGGTTGAAAACTGAAGTCATGACATCTGACCACCTCTCCCGAGGTGCCGGGAGAAATGGTTTTCGTCGTTGGCAGAGACCACTCACATTATTATTCATGGAAAATTAACAAAGGATAAAGCGAAATTATTTATGAGTGAATACAACAACGGATTCATTGATATTTAATTTGTTTACGCTAAACAAGTAAAGAACACATCAAAGAAAAAGTGAATTACCTACTGGCGATTAGCAAGGCAAATGAATACAAAAGTGAATAAATAAACTAAATAAACAAAAATAATAATAAAATAATAATAAAAAATAAAAAAAATAAACAAAAATAATAAAAAAATCATAACTCGACCATCTCACCTTTCTGCAGCGAGACATGGTCTTCTCGTTAGCTTTGAGAGGCAGAGTTAATATGGCCAAATACTTTGGCTGCATTGTCCCTCAATATCTCTACTATCTTATTATTCCAAACATTAAAGGAAAATAAACTTAGAAGTATATTTTAAATACGATTCTGTACAACCGCTGTTTGACAAAAGAGGTTAAATGTAACATCAATTTACCTTTTATAGCCTATAAATCCAGAAAAACACAGAAGGAAGCGAAATAACGCTATTTATTCAACTATTTGGCTCCTAGAGAAGTAATTGGTCTGCACTTTAATGCATTTTTACGTATAGACTCTGAAATATAGCGACACGACCAACTCTCCGGCTCGACCGGCGTCTCCCGGATTTACCCTATATGCCCGCCAGATTTTAATGAATCCGTTAAGAAACGAAGATCGATATCGGGGCGAAACACCTTCGTCGTTTTGTCGTAACATTTGTCAGTGGGACCGGCCCGCGGTGCTTAACACTTTTTTCCCGCGACACTCGAGTGTGACGAACGGCCGTCGAAGAACGCTAACGAGCTTCGACGTTTCATTATCAAAGAGCCGTTCTCGCCCCTAATTAATCGCGCCCGGTGATTAATGCGCCCCCGTGGAAATCGTTCCGGTCGTGTGTGTTATTTCAATTAGCCCATTGGAAACCGCATTCGTCGCCGCCGCGGGGCAACGAACGAGATTCCGGCTGATAATTCACTCGCGTGAATAACAATCTTAAAGATCGTTCGTGTCGTAACGACGCACGATCTATATTTTAATATCGGGCGCGCGACTCCGACAGTGCCGAGGCTCGCTGCTGTACCGTGACCGCCGCGCGGATTAATTGCCCGACTCGTTGATGGGCCGTCAGTTTTAACTCCGCCAACGATCGCGTCAGCGATGGCTACGACACCGGCGGCGTCACGGAAACGGGAGGTTGAATTTGGAATCGATCTGGCCGATAATTCAATCTAAGGTCTACGATCCCAGTTGGAGGAGGGCCGTCTTATCCCTCGAGCCTCGGTGATACGAGGGCCAGATCCTAGATACGGAGGTGCCAGGCCAGCTTTATCTCTTATTTGTGGCACCGTAGATTTCAGAAACACTCTCTTCTTGCCTCTCCAGCTCCACTCCTGCCTGCCCTCCTTCGCCTGTAGCGTTTCCCTCGCTTCTGTGCTTCGAGCCTCGATCACGAGTCTCGCCTCGTGGCGGAGCACAATGCCATTCAGCCGTACGTAATTATTTCTTGAGTTGACAGATTCATGAACCCGATAGATGAACGTAGTTTCTCCTGGTAGTTTTATGTCGCTGAAATACAAGCTGGCACGAAGCCTGCGTAAGAAACCAATCAGATCTTTTGCTCTTCTTAATGACAGAAGTATTCTCCTATTTCAACATGGCCCTCGATCCTCCCAAGGCGTGGATTAATTCAAGCAATTATGGACGAGTACACAGTGCACTGGTGCACTGCGCCAGGCTACATTCCGCCGTGGGTCTTGAAATCTCCCCGTAGGGCGACGAGAGCAGACAGGTAGCTGTTAGCTTATGTAGATTAAATTGTTTCGAAGAACCCCCGTCGCTGTTTATTCATCGCGAAACGACGATGCTCGAGATAAACGAAACGATTCGAGGAGCGTCGCGTAGCCGTTGCTCTTGGGCCAGACTACCGAAGCGTCGAACGAGTCCTCCATTCGGCTGTCGAGGGTATTCAACCTCCGCAAGCTTTGAGGGCTCGGGCGGTGCTGTTGCATACTCACCTTTAAAGCCGTCTTCCACTTCTTTTATGTGTAAACATAAATGAGTATCAGTCACGTTACGCTCATGTTGCAACCCGATCGGATACACAAGCGCCCGTGCGTTCACCCCTTTTTTTTATTGGACTTCGCCTCTTCGCCGTCCCATTGGAACGAGTAACGTCGCAGCCGAAATGAACAACGTTCGTTTCATCCCACGATCTCTATACGCAATAACGATCACGCGCGGATTACCGGGATCGCCCGTCACCGAGGCTGGACCTTAAATCGTCCCTTGTACTCCGGCATAATACACCGTTTAGCAGAGTTGTTATTATCAATGCTCTCCTGGTTTCTTCACAAAGGAACGTCACGCTGCTCCTAATATCCCGAGGGCTGGACGTAGTCGCCGGAGACACATTTATACGACGGCAATTAAAAAGGCTCATTGTGCCCGCGAGAGAAGGTCGAGGCCCCGGCGGAAGTGAAAGCGGTCTACGAAAGCAATTAATCCCGCCCATAGTCGTCCAGAATTATAATGAAATTAAGCCGAAGGCGTAGCCGTGTCCCGTATGGACATCGGTGTCCCGGCAAAAAACCAGGATTTTAACAGCACGCGCATTTCGTCATCAGTTACGCACGGCCACGCTCGTTCGGTAGCCGCGAAACGGTACGATCTTTGGACCCGCGACCGGCGAAACCGTGGCGGAGAAACGGGCAGCCGTGACACGGTGGAAACGAGGGGGGGGGGGGGACCACGGGGACGATTAAGGTATCGTAAAAAGGTTTTACGCTCCGGTGAAATTACTCCTGGGTGGTAAGCGGATTCGTAGCCGCGCCCCGAGACTCCCGAGAGGGCTGAGACACCGTTGCGCGTACTCCTGTCCGCGAAGAAAGTCCAGCATGGATGATCCGCGCCAGCCGGGTCCCTCCAATCGCGGTGTTTACTCGTTGTTAATTTACCGTTAGCCACGTTAGCCCAGAGGAGAAATTCTCTGGTTTACTGGCGGCGTATAAAACGGCCGAGGGAACAAGCGATTCGCTGGCCGGGGAACTAGGTCGCGCCGGTGGCTGGCTAATGATCGTCCGCGGGAATCGAGACAATAAACACGCGTGTGCACGGCAGTAGAGCCTCTTCCCGAGTTTGGTAACACCTACGGTGATCGACGGTTCCGATTGAAATCTTACCTCTCAAGAGGAAGAAGCACGCTGGCCGCTTAAGGGGTTAAGCAATTCGAAGCGTGTACGCGGCAGCTGTTTATTCCCAGATAGTCGTTAGCCTTCCGTAGACAGTGGCGTCGTGTTGGATCGCCGACAGCCCTCCTCCTAGGCAGGCCGTCCCGTTGAATCTTTAATCGCAACGGATGCACGTCGATTAGGCAAGTTCCCCGTGACGCGCTTTAACGTCCCTTCCGCCGGGGGTTGATTCGGGACATTTATAATGCACGACCCGTTCGAGCCGCGGTGCTTTATGCTCGCGACTCAATATACTTTCTTATCGCGGTACCCTAGGCGAGAGAGTGAATTATGAACGGCGATGTTCGCGAGGCTCCGCTCCGCGAAGGAAAAACGCGCGAACCATTCCTATGTTTTGCCCGACGCGAGATATCCGCTCCCGATCCAACGCCGCGTCGATCCTTTCGTTTTTCACTTTCTGCTAATTTGCAGCTCCAACTTTTTATCGGCCATTATATATTCTTTGCCCCCGCCCGTGTTCCCACGGACGTTCTCGGCGGAATTTTCAATAACAGCCGACGTGAAAGCCTCGATAACGAAGCGCCCCGTTCGATTGCTCTTTGAGCGTCCTCGCAGCCCGTATCGAAGTTTAATAAACTTTAATTTAGCGTCGTATAATGTCCTCGCTCACTTTCACTTGTCAAGCCTCATTTGTTCCGCGGCAATTAATTCGGTGCTCCAGTAGCGAGGGAATAATACGCCTCGTCTTTAAATTATCCCGTAACGGAGAGATATCGAGTATACTCCGGGGTGTCATCGCGATCGGTGAACCGTGGACAATTTACAAGAACGGCTCAAACACCTGGCGGCAGTTTGTTAACAAACGAGGACATAAATACGTCCGAACAAATTATGCATGGACGTATTTAACGTGCTTCCAGCTCTTGCATAATGAAGACATCGATGTGTAGAAACCCGACTTGGTTCCTATTATTTATCGGACCCCACTTATGCTGGACACGTTATTACGCTTTTTCTGTGTCCACGGCTCCTCTTCTATTTCTGCGCGTTCCACCCCAATTTCCTTCACAATTCTCTCTTGGAGAACCACCGCGATGAAATTCATAACTTTACGAGCCTCGTAACATCGAATTTTTACCGCAGCTCCTACTTAGAACTGCTTATTCACCGCGATGCTATTTTTCCGCTATATTTCTTCCGCGCCGCCATTACACGTATCGCCGCCCTCCCGGTAACTCCGGAGAATTTAAACTTTCTAAAGCATCCGGCGAACACTTGCAGCGAGAGTACCTTGCAACGAGAACATCGAAGCGTTACGTTCCATCTTCCGACCCGCCTTACAGCTCCGCGCACGTGAATCACCATCTTGTCTCGAATTCGCGTCGACGTCATTTTTAATGGAATTGATGGGGCCCCGTTTGTCTCTGTATACGCCTCGGTGTTATGCCCCCGCGGAATGACGAATGAATTCAATGGAGGATGACGTACGACGCGACTACCCGCGAGTATGGGTTTGATGTCTTAAGCTTCGACTTATAATCGAGTGGGGGTGCAGTTCAATGGCGTCGCGGCTAACGGAAACAGCATCCTTGGTCCGGCGGCTAACGGATCGCATGGAGCATCGAACAGACCGAAAAGTGCTTCGTGAATCGCATTCGTTTATTATCTCAATTAGTTAAACGTGTTGTCGCTGATGATATATCGTCGCGAGACGTCGTGCAAGGTGCTACTTAGTCTAGTGTTACAGAGCAGGGCCATTGGAAATTTAGAAAAATGGAAGTTAGGCAACCCGGAAATTCAGAAAATTATGTAACTTTATGTGCAAGTAGAGTGGTTCATGCGTAAGACAGACCAATTTTTTATTGGTGCCATAGTGCAGTTTTAGGGGGTGAAATCACCTCTTGAAGGAAATGCAGAATTTTCTTTTGCGTGGAATATCTCGAGAACGGTGTCAGATATTGGGGAGAAGTTTAAAGAAACGTTGCATCTTTATTTATATCTACAAAACTGCATAAAAGTAATTACCGAATTAGGGATTGGTGGTGGCGGTAACTTGAAAACTATGGATTTCCGATAATTATTAATGTTGCATAATTCTCTGAATTTCCGGGTTGCCTAACTTCCCTTGTAAACTGAACCTGAACTAGAATCGAATTCGAGTGAGACGTCTCGTTTGGAAGACAGAGAAGTTTGGAGTGGATGGAAATATTCCTCTTTTAGGAGAAATATTTAACGGCGATAAAACGCGGTTGATGCATCGTATAACGATGAAAATGTGCCGGTGCGTTCAATTCACCTTGTTCCGCGCGTTATGCGAGAAGCACGCCGAGAGAAATCGCGTATTCAGGAGCCGCTGGTTTTGATTTAACGACTTCGTTTTTGTGGCGGCCGCGGCGACGTTTTCAAGGCACCGATTCATCCAGCTCCAAAGCCCGCTTCAAAGCCCGGCGCCCCGTTCCATGGACGGTGACAGGCGAATGCGCGTTTCGGCGGGAAACGATTATCATGTTGAAAAGAACGCGTCAACTGAATCGACCGCCTGAGGAACAAGCGTCGCCCGTCCAGCTGAATACCGACATTGTCGAAAGTCGCATTTGCTGAAGCTATTGAACTCGTCGGCTATCTGTTTTCCGTCGCGCCGGCACTTTGTTTAACCGTTGCGGCGCCGCGTCGCGTCGCGACGTCATTCAAACGCAAGGGAAAGGTAGAGACAATGCCGTTGCCTGATTTGAAACTAAAATATAACACGCAATACTATTTAACTTTTGCTGCATTGAAGTGGGCGTTTTGCTATTCGCCAGTCTGCGGGAATATATATCGAGGGATGCTTAAAAGCAGGTGTACGTGAAAAGCCACATTCTTTTCGTTTCACGTTGTCACGAAGAAGTCTAACTCCTCACTTGTCCCATGATCATGAAAACCTTCCTGTGCAAGAAAACCGCCAAGAAGCCAGATCGGTTGACGAGCATCGTCTGGGGTGTACTTTGCAGAGTAGCAAATCGTAAAGAGTTATCGGGCGACATTTTTACGTAGCGCGTGGAAGGAAGGAGCCTTCTTTAAAGGACGCCGGAGAATGCTAGGGCCATAAAAGCGGTGGCACTCGAAGCGTCTCCCGCCTGGGAAGGATCAAGGTGCTGACGTTAACTTAGGCGTGGGGATTAATCGATCAACCTTCGTCCCAGTTTCCTGTCGCCGTGCAGCGGTGTCAGGGATCAGTCCCGGCTCGTCCCCGTCGCCTGTCCGCGCGTGAAACGGCGTTCAATCGCCCGCGGAAAAGTCACGTTCGATCGCAGCCAGTGAAACGTGCAAAGTTCAGCCGCGATAATATATCATAGCCGGTGCAGCGCGGCCTCGCCGAGCGAACGCGCCGCTCCGCGACGAGCTTTTACGCTTTCGCGCGATTTAAAGAGATATACCTATTGTGAATTATGCCTCGCTTCCCTGTACGATGACGAGCATCTCGTGTCCAGTATTTACGGCCATTGTCTTCGTAGCCCGCTCCGGGCTAGTGCCGCGACCGCATCGTGATCGTTATTGAGGCGCGTGGGTCGTCTTCTTCTTCTTCGTCTCCTTCTTCTTCATCTTCTTCTTCTTCTTCTTCTTCTTCTTCCTCTGCCTCCTCCCCATACCTGGTCACCGGCCTGCACAATGTTTTCGACTTCGCGTGTATGTACGTATTACTTAGATCAATGGTTCCCACGTGTTCCGATAAGGTGACCTTTCGATGGCTTTTTTAACCCCCGCCGTTCCCTTTAGTTCCTCTTCCCGGGAACAGGTTTAATTTCGACGATAAATGTCTGCTCGAAGAATCTTGTTCGTACAAGCGATGGTTAATATTAAAATCCAAGGGGCACCGAGGGTGGAAGTTATACAGTGAGGTACGACAAGCTACTCAGCTGTTGCAGCGGCAGTTACCGGAGCACCGTGTATGCACCTACATAGTTTGATCGCTCGCGCCCCGTATCATAGACGTGGGCAGGTGGATATCCCTCGCCGCAGCGGTCTGACCGTCCAGTTTATCTCGCCGCCTCTCCTGCCAACAATCGTCCCCGCTGTAAACGCGCGAGTAAACCAGTTACACTCGCGTTAGAACATTCCGAGAAACTCCGTTTTAATCGCGGACGACCGCCGCGAACAGCATGAACTGTCCATGAATCACGGGACACCGGGAACGCTTCGCCCGCTTTTCCGCGATACTTAAAATTTTAATCTCGGTCTAAATCTCCGCGTGATGCCGTCGCCAGTGTATTTCACTGTTTATTGCCCGAAATGGCTTACAGGATTAGCGTTATAAATCTCGGCAGATTTACGGGAAAGTATTTCGGCGGAACGTAACGACATGCGCGCCTTGTCGAACAGGTGTACGGGCGAGTACCCTCTCTGTCCGCTTCGCGCCCCGTCCTCGCTTCCCGTCTCGCTCCCGCCCGTATTAACGAGCCCCGGGGATCGATAAAAGTCACCGCGACTCGATCCGCGAGAGCAGCAAAACTCCGGCTTAACCACTCGTTAGCAGACATTCCCGAGTAATACGAGGAACGACGCGGGATTTGTGGCGCAAGATCGAGCGAGACGTGGCGCGCTCGCGTGTGCTACAACCGCGACCCTTGCACACGAGTATCTCCGGCGGTGTATGTACAGTTATAATTGCCGCGATTCCGAGGCACGGTTGCCAGTGCGTCTACGATTACCCATTACCCGGATGAATATCTCGGATTACGGGACGGCAGCTAAATAAATTACGAAAGTACGAGACTCTCCCGCTCTTTCTCTTACGTCTCTTTCTCCTCTTCCTCCTGCGCCTCCGCCGCGCTCGCTGGACCTCGTACCTTCTCCCTTTCGCGCGCGCGCCCGCGCGCGCACACGGGCGCCTGCACTTTCGACTCATCGGCCTGCATATTAACAACGCCATAATGCGTATGCACCGGTATAAATCTTGGGCGCCGCGCCGGCCGGCCGCGGTTCTCGATTTTCGCGGGGGCATAGAGAGAAGAGCATCGCGGTTCGATCTCCATTTGGTAACGAGGAAGTAAAGGAAGCGAGGCAGCAGTACCGGCAACGTATCCACCGATTCGAGGGGATGACACGGCGGTCAGTTTATGCGCCGTGGCATGCGTAAATTTTGCACGCGGCTGTATTTTTGCGGGCGCGACGGGGACCCTTGTACCCGCGGCTAGTTATACGGTAACGTTCGCCTCGTTATGAAAGGTTTATTAATTCGAGCGCACCGTGACGGGGGAAGGTGTAAGCGTGCAGTCGTGGGATCGTTTTACCTCTGTTTCTTTCCTAGGCGGCAGAAATTCTCGCGCTCCGCGGTATACTTATGGGAATACCGGGGAACAAGGGGGATATGTTCGTCCTTTCCGAAGAGGAATTATTTCTGTTAAATCGGAGATCATTTGTTCCAACTCAATTCCTTCTATTCCCCTTTCACAAGAATTCACAATATTCGTACAATTCCATCGAATCGAATGAAAGAATTGAGGTAAAACAATCTCCCCACATTATGGGGCTATCATTGAACTGCATAGCTTGGAATCCCATCCCTCGTGGATTTGATTGAAAGCCAGGGTCTACCGGAGCGCGGTAAGGCACCGGTGATCCCTCCAGTTGCATTCTCACGATAATCCGTAGGCCTCCAGCACGCTTCTCCCCGGCACAATGAGTTTTTATCGAACGCCTGTAATCTTTAGTGGAAACAAAACCTTTCCCCGCCGGAGATTTATCGGCCGCTGTCCGCGCAACGTACTAACCACGCTCGGGCCCGCGCCCGCGCGCACGTATAGATAACTTTCACCCGGGTGATAAGCCGTAAGGTATAAATCTGAATTGTTTTTATAATTCCCCCCGCGAAGGAGATGGGGTATCGAGATAACGGGGATTCTAACGAAGTCTGTAATTTGCGGGCCGCCAGCGACGCGATCCACGCGGTCCCGAGCGTTACCCGCCGCGCGATGGATCACGATTTAAACCAATCGCCGCCCCGATAAACACGGGAAAAAAGGGCCACTCTCGTTGCGTCGCTGGTTATCGAGCCGCTATTAACCGCGCGAATCGACCACTTTGGCGGATTATCGACGGCTACACTCGGCCAGAGATCCAACCAACCACTGGACAGACTTTTCACGTTACCACTGTCTAACGTCACGTTCTTACATTGACCTCTTTTCCTTTCGTTTTCCTTTCGTTCGAATAAGTTTCGTATCTGAGGCATTCAGAGCAAAAACGGCCTAACCCACATTGAAAATAAATTAATTTTTCCTATTTAATATGATTAAGAGCCTATTGACATACATTATTGCTACTAACTCAATTTCGCAAAAAAAAATGTGAGTTAGTCCGCTTTTGTTCTCAAGGTTTAAAGCTGAGTCTATGGTGATATTTTATTTTTTCCTTCTTTCGTATTAGTACCGAAGGATTACTCTATTAATATGTGAATAATTATTGGGGGAAAGGGTTTCGTGAGATTCTCAACTTCATTTGAATCGTGCAAAGTGCCCGTTGTATGTGGATATGTATTTCGAAACTGTACTTTTTCTTCCCCGTACAAGTGAGCTGTTATTCTCGCAGTAGTAAGAGTGTATCAATGGACAGACTGCGTCAGTGGGTCTCGTATTTCCGATGATTTATATCCGGAGACGCGTAATTGGACGTCGCCGCAGAACTTCCTACGTGCTGCGCAACGTTCGCATTCAATATAGATCGTCCGCAATTGGAGCTCGTAACAGTTCCGCATTTTCACACTCGCAATGTCTCGATAAGCACGAAACAGGGATTGGAAATGTAGGTTCGCGTTTAACGTCCAAAGAAATGTCACTCTCTGAAAGCATACTGATTTACTCGCCTGTTTTACGTTCGATCACGGTTGAAAGTCGACGAGATTATTTGTTCGTGCTTTCCGCGTGACAGAATTTATTATATTTATTTATAAACGAGAGAATCCTTTATGTAAATAAATACGAACACGATATTGCATCAATTTTCAACCAAAGCCATTATTTGTACGGAATTATTTTCAAGAATTATTTATAATGCACCGCAGCGTAACGTCCCTTTAATAATAAACAAATTTGAAATGCCCCTCTGAAAACACCCGCGCTCCGTCCAGCCTGTCGATAATACTTTCCCCGAATTTCATGCCCCGGGGACTGACTGAAATGTTAGCAAAGCTCCTGGAGCGTGGCGGGGCCGTCTTTTGTCGCTGGTAAATTTCGGGGCTCCAGCGGGATGAATAGTTAGGGGTAGTTGTTCGCCAAAATACACAGAGACTGCCGGCTGAGACTCATCTCGAGCACGATGTCGCCGATGTCGCCGATGTCTTAGAATATTAGCTATTTCCCGCTCGGCTGCGCCGGATGAAGCGGCCCTCCCGTACGTTTTCAGCGTTCCTCGTGCTCTCCTCCCTTCCGTAGCCTGTCGTATATCCGTGCACGAAGGAGAAATCAGCAGCGAACGCGAGGCGGATAGAAAAGGAGGTTGCTTCGGTGGCACGACGCTCGAGCACCGTGTTCATCAGTCAGACACGCGGTATTGATGGAAAATTTTTCGAACGTGTGCACTCGAATAGACGGAATTCCGCTCACGTCCGACTCGGGCCGCGGCGCTTAAACGTATTTCGTCGCAACGTCTCTGTTTCAAAGGTAGAACGTTCCTCCGTGGAGGCTAAGGGAGGGGAGCAGACTTTAGATTATATCGCAGCGTTTACGCACAGGAACGAGGGAAACGTTTTCTCCAGGTAGCCGGTTAAATCAAAGTTAACGCGTTTAACCAGCGATACCCGGTGAAATAAAATTTCAGCCGGAGCACGGCGGCAAACATACGTAACCGCGTTAAAAACCGAAGGGCGGCCGTTTCTCCTTCCGTCTTGCACTTTCGTTCGCGGGAACGATCGAAGCGGTAATTTAATGGTAACCATCCGGTAGGAGGTAAAAATTAGTTTTCCACGGAGTGCTTCGCTCGCCTTTTACGCTCCGGAGGGGGTTGAGACAAAAAGCGATGAAAGCAATGGTGCGCGAGATAATGGGTAGCGATAGGTTACGGACGTAGCGAAATTGAGCGCGATGGCTAAGATGAAATCAGTCGATACCGCTCGATAACAAACCACTCTTCTAACGAGTAAATCATCTTTCGTGGAAGCTGATTGACTCGTTCTCAGATATTACAGGGAAGATCGGCGAGGAGGAGAGGAGGAGAGGAGGAGGAAGGCTCACAAATACCCTCCACTGTCCGTCGAACGAGTAATCTTGACTAATTAAAGAAATAAATAGCTCGGGGTTGACGAACGAACCATTTAATCGCATTAGCTGCATCGATCGTCGTATTGCTAACTCGATTTCGAGGGCCGTTAAGTCGCGTCGAAATATCGATCACGTCGCAGCTTCGGCTGCTGTCCATTCTAGCCAAGTAGCCGTCGTTATTGAACGGGCGAGCATTCCTTGCTACAGCGCTAATTATCTTTATTATCGATCTTCAGCCCGTAGTTAATGTGTCATTGGCATTCACGCTCAGCCCGCCCACATACAAATTCTCAATTCGCCGAGCCGAATTTATCGCCTGGAAGGATTCCAGTTAAATGTTTACTCCCCGGGGCAGTTCCGTCTTCCATAGACAGACACGCATTTCGGTATTGCGAGTAATTCTGTTTGCATGTTTAATTGCTTGCCACCTTTTTGGCCAGAGAGTTAGTAAACTCGCGAATTACTGGCCACCCGAGATGGTTGCGCTGCTACGTTCCCGGCAGGGCAACTTCCCAACTTGTCACGAACTTTTCACGAGATAAAGTCAGTTTCGCTGCTAAAAAAAGATATCTCTCGTCGGTTATACACGTTCCCAAGGGAGCTCTCGAAACTTGTACCCAATTTCCAATACGATCGCCCACGAAAATGGACGAGGCGACCCCGTTTGCGATTCAAAAGTACCTCGATCTTCGAAATTTTATACCGGATCGACGCGAACAGACGATCGCGAATAAGAATAATTAGAAGCTCGTGGTGTTTGTGCGCGAAAGGGGAGGTTGCACGCGTGTAATGAAATTCTCGGCGAGGACTATCCTCTACCGCTACCTATGGCCGATTCGTATGCAAAGTAATGGATCCGAGTCTTCGGCGGAACGAGATCTTTCGCGAAAATTAATATGAAGGGGAGCGGTGCCGATAAGCCACGGCTGGAACGAGAAAGGATCGTCCATTTTCGATGCAGATTTGCATGCATTTTCATTTAAAATAAAGAAAAAAGCTGGTGCGCCGGTATCGGTCGGAGATAGGGGAATAATGCGAGAAGTAGGTGTGGTATCGATCGGGCGAAGGTGTTCTGCAAGATTAGATAGAGATTGAGACGTATGGTCGTTGGCAAACAACTACGACGTGCCTACTTTCACGGCGCACAATCGGCCGGTCCGGTCGGCCGCGGGTATCGGTAAAATGTTTACGCTGCATCGTTAAGGTTTACATTGGTCGCGCTGTCCCCTGTGACCGGGCCTGAGTTGCAAAGAATATTTAGCACGCCGTGCGCTTTGTTTTAAAAAACCTTGGATCGTTGAAGGCTGACGGTCTCGATGCAAATTGCGCGCAGCGATTTACGCGCGCAATAAAGGCGAAACTGCGGGCGGCGAAAGTTCGCGTAATTTCTCTTGGCTCCGCGAAGACAATCAATTTCGCGTGCAAAATGTTTCTTTAATGTAGATGGCTTTTTGAGACGATGGTTGGTCCACTGTATGATGCCCCACTCCTTTAATCCTATTAATTACGGCGATAGGAAGCTGTAATCACTTTTAAATGGACAGAAACAACCGCTCGTGAAATCTACTTTTTTCACCCTTCTTCATTCTTGACACGTTCGCAGAGGATGCTGCGTATCAAGAGGAGGATCTCGCGATAAAGTGCTCTTCTTGTCATATAAAACAAGCAATGCGGCGCGTTTTTAGGGCGCGACGTAAAGATCATATCGCGGCCCCTTACTTATGCATTATCAAGATACAAAAAATTCTCTCTTGCGGCATCGCCGAGTTGAGATGGCAATTATTGCGAAATATATCTTCGAGCCATCTGTATCTAGATTGTAGATTCCGCAAGGATGTCCGTTTCCCCGTGGCTTCTTCCAGTTACGAGCTTCTCAACTTTTCTGAAATCGACAAGAATAAGTAAGAATGTTCAACGAATCCTTCTATTTTTAAACGATTTTATTCAGCTTCTGTCCTCTGCTTGTTTCTTGTATGTATGTATTTATGTTTGTTTGTATGGCTCAAATCTGGCAATTCAAATTTAACTCACTTCCACCAATCCAATTGTCTTGAAACATTGCAGGCGTGCGTAGTTTGGATCATAATACAATATTTAAAAACAAAATTAACCCCGAAGGGGTGAAAAAATGACCCAGTCACCAATAAATATAACCCATAACCACAAATCCAAACGAGTTGAAATCAGGCACTCGCATTCTTTACGAAAACGACAAAAAGCCGCTGCGTTCAGGACGCGTATAGTAAAACTAAAACTTTGCAGGCGTTCGTATTATATTACCATCAAAATTCTTGTACAAAAAAGAATTGTTTTTTAGTAAATCCACGAACACTAAAAATTAGAACCATCGAAATTTAGGTACAAGAAAAAATTATTTTTTAGTTTTTTTGTGCATTTTTAATAAAATCGTTTACTATAAATTTTTTTTATATATTTTTTTTATTCTAATTCCACCTGTTATCGAATTACCTATCACTTATCAATATTCTGGGAAAAGCGTTATACAGCTATTACATTTACATCTACAAGCAAGGTGTAATCGCCACGAGCATGTATAATTAGCTTGAGTACACTTTTCAGCGGGAGCACTCGGCCACGAGGAATCGCGGAGAGCTTTCGAAGGTGCTTGATCCTAAAATTAATGCGTAGGCACGTATAGTAGCCCCTCTAATACATAATGTACCGATCGTGACAGAATTCTGAAGCAGCCTGCAAACTTTGGTCGTGTTGTTCTTTGTCGTGTGGCCATCAATCATTTTCAGGCAACGATTTAAGAAGAGTGCTCTAGTGCTTTAGCGGCGACACACATCGCTACCTTCATATACCTGTTTCAAATCGCAAATTGTATATAATAGCACGTATTATTTGTGTAGGAGTGTATATTATATACACATGCTGTACCAGTAGTCAAAGCAGGATTTCGTGATAGAAGCACATACGGCGAGCAGTCGTAAATTGGACGATGTTTCGGAGAAGAGCAGGCTCTCTATTAAATTTCGCAAATAGACGAAATGGATGGATCCCCGTTTGTTAACTGATATTTTGTACCGCCAGCTTCCTCCGTTTAATTATCACGAGGAATTGTCGTGGTTTCGATATATCGCGTATTTTTATTCGCGAATTCTATTTTCTACGAGCCTCGTAAACTTGATTCACATTATAGTGCTCCGCACGAGAACAATCGACCCCATTGTCCTGACGAGCCATTACGGGTGACCGCGGTAAATTTTATAATTTCGTTCGAAGCAAATACACACACTGAAATTTCGTGGTGCCCGCGATGAGGAAGTCGTATTTGCTAGGAGGTTAACCGCATCATGGTGAAACGTACGAAAGGGCAACGGTGCTCTGAGCTGCCTCGTAATTGCTTGCTACAACTTCTGTAACTTTGCTGCGGAGATATTTGTAAATCGCGGGAACCACGATAATCGAGCGTCCTCCTAAATTCATCTTCCCTGAAAATTTATGCAAACATTCAACGTGGTGTCGGATCCAAACGAGCCCGAAATGACTTTTAATCTCTGTTATTTATTTTTCACATCTCTGTGTACCCAAACTCTCCCCGAATTGTACAATAAAACCCTACGAGTGGGACGCGCGGCATCGCGCATATTAATCGCCGTTTAACGAAGACTCTGCGAAACGAAAAAGCTAATTGATAGCGACGACAGTATCGAGATCCAGAATTTAGTGTCCGCACGCGTTCCATTTATTTTAAACGCGACCTCCCCGTTCAGAATTCAACGATTAAATCGACATTAAATTTGCTGCGGGGGCGAGCTAACACTACGTGTGCATACCGGTTTCAAAATATACGACTGCGCGTGGTACGCGTACCGTGAATTATGATATCGCGACGCATTAGTTTTAAATGATGCTTTTCAACGTCAACGACGAATTTATGATTAAGGATAGCCGAGATCGCGGCGAATTACTGGATCGCTGCTGACGTATCAATCACGCGCAACCCAAGACAGCAAAGTTCACTTGTTTGGTCTATTTAGAGACTGGACTATTCCACTTGCACGGGTCTCTCTCTTTCACCGAAGGTACACGCGACATTATCATTAAAAAGAAATTGTTCCTCGCTAGTAGTAACAGGTCTTTTACTACTCCAGCTTGAAACACCCACTACGGAAAGTTTATGCCAAGTGTACAGTAACAGTGGACGCGTCACCCCGCGTATCGCGATATGATATACAACGCGCCGCCTATTTCCGGCCCGGTAATCCACCTACCAACAGGGGTTGAAGCTTAATTCCATCAGCTTATCCGTCGCGAGGAAAGCCTGAAAATGCCCCTGTTCCGTGTACCCATATCTCTTTCTCCAGCCCAAGGATCACGTTCTAAGATGTATAACGAGTGGATTTCCCGTCCGCTGGAAAGATGTCTCGGAGTAACGAGGGGAAGAGTAAAAAGGTGGACGGACGTAAAGCGCAGAAGGACGCTCCACGGCCGTCCGGCAGATTGCCAAGAGACGGTTTCGACCCTCGGAGACCATCGCGCCAACTGCAACCTCGTGGGCGGAATTTAAAGGAGGGCCCCGCGCCATTATAAGTTTTCTGCTTCTCATCGGGAGCTTCTGTCCGCGCTGAGAGGCCGCGCGCTTCCATTAATCGTAAAGCTAATTATTACGAAACCAAGAGGCAATTCAACCGCGCCGGAGGTGAGAATGTTAATGAAAGGGAGTATTGTCCGAAATAAATGTGTTTTCCCCGTCGGAAAGAAAGAAGCAGCGCCACCGGGTATATACGCGTGAACGCGCCTCGCACTCGCTTAAAACTTCCGAATACATTACGATAAATTGTCGGTTAATGAAAAGAGAGAGCAGAGGAGATGGCGCGCGCCCCCCCCCCCCCCCTCCCCAATGGACAGCGGAGAATTACGAATAAAACTTGTAAGCAGAGCGTTTGTTGCATTAACGTCGTCGTTTGTAATTTTTTATTGAGCGCAGGCTAACCGCGCTGGAAGCTACGCGCATAGGAATATTATGCGCCCCGGGCGATAAATAAAGCGCGGGCCGCGCGCGTTGCGTTGATATCACAAGCGCGACACGTAATTAACGTCGGCGCGCATAAGCATAAAGAACATGTGCCGCCGCGTTTATATCGAGCCGGCCATTACGTTTCGCGCTAATTTTCAAACTTTCGTTTCGTACCTTCGTTTCTCATCTCGCTTAATTATTTGCTGAATTTAAAAGCGTCCCGGGCCGCGGGCCCCGCGGCTTCGTCGCCACCCGGGATCGCGGGATCTGGTCCCGAACTTTGCGATCGCCAGCGAAACTCTCGATTCTTATCGAATTAAACGACGCGACGCTCACGTACGCTTGCTCTCACGGTCTCGATTCGAGAAGAGAAAGAACACTCGGACGATTTCGGTTAATTGAATCTCGCGAATTTTCGAATCGGTTCCGTTGCGTGCATACGCGAGATCGGCCCCGCCGAGGGGGCGCGCACGCTAAGGGCACGCTTCTGTTTGCCCTCGTTTCGAAATCGATACTGGACAAAACGTTTCGCCATCGAGACGTGCACACGCACGCACGCCACCGCGGGACGTTGCAAAACTGTGCCCCGGGGGCAAAGTTCGCTACTGTTAACCCGCTGCTTAAGCACGCCCCGCGTAATAGATCTGTTAACTGGCAGTTATGTCAATTAGGTTAACTCGAAGTAGCTGGTTTCGGGATTACTTAAATAGTCATTAGAGCCGTGGATGTCGGAAGCGTCCCTCTAATATCCCGGCTTTACGGTGGCCGTTGGAGCTTCGCGAAACGAGACGCGACAACCACTCGTAAAACGATCCATCCTCGAGCCAGGACAAGCACGCTTCTTTGCCACGACGTCGCGAGCCCCCCCGCTTGTCCCTGGCTCTCGTAATTGTAATTGCCCGCGACTTGAATATTTCACCGTCTCAACGGCGCCGAAATCGAGTCTCTAAATCGTTTCACCCTGACGCAAGCTACGCGCGAGAGGGACGCTGCTCGTTTCAGGCTCGAGTCGCGAGAACGCGCGATTGCGAAACGTCCCCGTGCGTGCTTGCGTCGTTATGAAGGCGTAACGTTATCTTAGCAGCGATGACAAAGATTGAGTTAAATGCGCTGCGTTATCGGCACGACCGACATTACTAAAAACACAATGGAGCGCCCCCGCCACGCCTAATATTCGCCCCGTTTCTCCCCCACTCGGTCAGTTGCGACTAAATCACCGTGCACCGCGGGACTCGTTATCGCGGCTAATTACACGCAACGTTTACAACGCTCCCAGCCACGAACACTCTCGATTCCGCGACCTTTGCTGCCGGTATTCGCGCCGCTGTAAATCGTTCGGTGCGCTCCGTGTCGGGCCGTCCACGCGAGATCATTGCGCAGATATCGTTACGTATTCGCGCGATCGCGGCGAGCAATTTCGTCAAGTTACGCAAACACGTGTTGCCGCGGTACGTGCCCCGGTACGCGCGGTGATCCGCTCGTAAACATTTTATCCGGCGGCGCAGCTGCGCCGGCAAGAGATTCGCCTGAATGACAGAGTCTTCGTGAACGGCCGAGGGGAACAGATTTTATCGCTCGCCTCCCTTTGCGAAATCATTGAGCTCGGTAAATGAACGTTGCGCAAGCGACGCGAAATTAAATGCTGCTCCCTCCGCGTCGGACGTGCCGCGAGCGTGAATTTATTAGAGCCGCCTCGGATCGATTGTCCGAAGATTAATCGACATTTTCATATCTACTTTTCCCAAGTGAAACGCTGTTCTTTCTAGGAAATCAACTTTCAGACTTTGTCTATCGCGCGTGCACGCGATGCACTTGTATTATAATGTCTGTGTGGCTCAGGAAACGTCATAGATTTCCGAAATGTCGGTTAAAAAGAGGGAAGAATCGGCGCGTTAATCGATTGTACCTACGGTGGCTGGATAATGGTGACTAATATTTGCATGCCGCGTAGACGGACTCGCCGGGCTACTGGCTTTTTCGCCGATCAACGGTTCGACGTACTCTCCGCGAAGTGATTAATAGTGCTCCAGCACCGATCGTTGCCGATGCCTCGAATTAATTATCGCCGTATGACGAGGCGAAACGCTTCCGACGTCTTTGGTTTTATGGCCGCACGAGATGCCTGGATGGGCTACCGAGGGCAACTCGTGCAAGTCGTGTTATTGCGGGCCGATTAATTGCCCCAAAAAGTTAATTAGCTGCGCCCGGTGCACTGGTAACGATAGCGCGTGTCGAATCGCCGGGACGGGAGGAAAGTTGAAACGGAGCCACTTGAGCTACCTGTCGACCGCTGAGGCGCGAAAGTCCGGCAACTCGAAGCGCTCTGCTGATATGAACGCGTGCTAATCGTAGAAGCTTGCTCCACTTATGCGTGCACCGAGGGTCAGGAAAGGAGCGAAAGGATGTAAGGCAGATGCAATTCCAGGATGCGTAAGGAACCGTTCGAAGGCAAGTATCCTTCTCGCGAACAAAAAAGTTTTATTTTTATTTTTTTTATTTTCCGTCTTTATTTCACCAATTAGTATACAGTAAGGTGAAAAGGCGAGGCTCAGCTAAAGCTGTTATTAGGCCTAACCTCGTAATAGCATACAGACCAAGCGCAAACTTGAGAAACTTGAAGAAAAAAAAAAAACCAAGACTAAAGACAAAAACAAAACTAATCTAAGGGAAGAATCGTATCGACTCGATGGAATTATTTTTAACATAGTCACATGCACGGTGAAATATTTGCGATCTAGTACGTGGAATATTGCGCTCGCGTGGAAAATGAAAGCGGCTTGGCGTCTCCGCGCGATGCGATATTAAAGCCAGAATGGCCTTATAACGGGGTCTCAGCGCGCTGCCTATTTGGGGCCGTCTGAGTGCAAACAGTGTAAATCGTAGCTTAGATGCATCGTGAGCGGATAACGTGCCCCTTTGAAGTCGGCCGAGCGCGAGTGCCCAGTCAATCTTCATCGAGTGGCGGCGCGGGTTTGAATTATAACGCCTTACGTCTATCGTTCGGCCGGTGGGCGCCCGAAACGCCGCCGCTTAATTAATGGCACCGCCCCGCGCCGTGGAACGCGGCCAATCTGCTGGCAGACTCGTTAAATTATCACGGCACGCTTCATTAAGCGTCTGCCCCTCGATAAGCCGATGCCGCAGCGAACCGTCGAGTCGGATCCACGCAACGCGACCGCGATTTACTGGTTCGCAGGAGTGGCTGATTGAGAGAAACCTGGAATTAGTAATTTCTGTAAGCCGATCGAACGTCCCCGTAATCAATCACTTTAGAAGCACGGGATCAATAAGTAAGCGGCGAGTAGAGGCACATTAGTCAGACCGCGGTGCATCATCTGTCAACCCTCACAGTGCAGCGCAGTGTGCAGCGTGCATAGTGCATGATGCATACTGGATAACGCATGGTACACGGTGCATGGTGCGTTGTGGATGGTGCATCGTGCATGATGAATAGAATATGGTGCGTGGTGCAGGGTGCATAGCGCATACCGTACGATAAATGCATTTCCAAATCTTTCAGTCTCACAAGCACTGTGCTCGCATCATTCGATAGATTCTGCATTTGTCTTCTATCTGATTCAACACGTTTCATCACTTCGGAATTCAACGACCAGGCTCTCGAGCGTTGATGAATTTTCGAGAAAGATCTCGTAAGGGTGGTGCTCACAATTAGTAAATTGCCACTAGAATGCATCCATTGCGATGCTAATAGGGTAAATCCGGGAGACGCGGTCGGGCCGGAGAGTTGGTCGTGTCGCTATATTTCAGAGTCTATACGTAAAAATGCATTAAAGTGTAGACCAATTACTTCTCTAGAAGCCAAATAGTTGAATGAATAGCGTTATTTTGCTTCCTTCTGTGGTTTTATGGATTTATTGGCTATAAAAGGTAAACTGATGTTACATTTAACCTCTTTTGTCAAACAGCGGTAGTACAGAATCGTATTTAAAATATACTTCTAAGTTTATTTTCCTTTAATGTTTGGAATAATAAGATAGTAGAGGCATTGAGGGACAATGCAGCCAAAGTATTTGGCCATATTAACTCTTCTTCTCAAAGCTAACGAAAAGACCATGTCTCGCTGCAAAAAGGTGAGATGGTCGAGTTATGATTTTTTTATTATTTTTTTTTTTTTTTTTTTTTTTTTATTATTATTTTATTATTATTTTGGTTTATTTAGTTTATTTATTCACTTTTGTATTCATTTGCCTTGCTAATCGCCAGTAGGTAATTCACTTTTTCTTTGATGTGTTCTTTACTTGTTTAGCGTAAACAAATTAAATATCAATGAATCCGTAGTTGTATTCACTCATAAATAATTTTGCTTAATCCTTTGTTAATTTTCCATGAATAATTATGTGAGTGGTCTCTGCCAACGACGAAAACCATTTCTCCCGGCACCTCGGGTGAGGTGGTCAGATGTCATGACTTCAGTTTTCAACCCGATTTACAGTAAATATTGTCTTAAAGCAAATATCGACCAGTTTTTCTGAATCGGCATAAAATTCTGAACATATTAGGATTGTTCTGATAAAATAAGTAATATCTATATTAGTTTTAATAGCCATTTTATATTAGGTCGACCGCGTGTCCCGGATTTACCCAAAGCCACGCAGCGTCACCGTGCTGGCGTAAATAAAAGACTCGTATATCAGCACGAGGCTCACTCGTCGTTCCCTTACTTATTGTAATGGAAATGTAATTCCGCGAATGGGCGGTGGGTGGACTTCGCGGCACTTCGAGCGGGTCCAATTGTCCCAGTTTAAATCAATAAGCGAAGGTAACGTTCGAGGATGCACGGCATCACTGCGGCTGAGCAACTGTGCCTCCGCGTTTGTAAGACTTTCGAATTAACTTAATGAACGTCTAATGGATTGCTGGCTGAGGACCGCCGAAGTGTTGGTTTCCCGTGTAATTAATGGGAACTTTTCGGTTGGAAAAGGTAAGCTTCGAGAAAGGAGGCTGTCACGAGACTATCATTTCCAAGTACAAATAAAGTTTCTTTGATCCTGGAATAAGAGCCGGGTAATCCAGGTGAAGCTTAGTGGGCCAAAGAATGCCGTGGACCAGAGCCTTCTTCTACATTAAAATATGCTTTGCAAACGGCCAACTCGCTGCAAACAGAATAGAAAATGAACGGTAGCGATACATACCGACGCACCGCGACGAGTCAAGCATCCTCCGAGACGACGGACGTTTAGGTTTACTAGATGCTTCGCGATGGTTTCATCATCGCGGTAATTAAGACGGCCAGAAATTACTCAGCAGCTGCAGAAATCGTTCTCGCATCTCGTCTGCGCGGAGAACTCGAGGAATCTCCGCCGGAAGTAGCGTGGATCCGAAAGGACAACGGGCCGCGAGGAAATGGCGCTCTCGCCACCCCATTTTATTCTGGCTCGCGGCGAAACCCGAGAGGGCGCGGGAGCCGCGCCGACAGCTCCTGGAGTAGCACGAGCCCACCGTTCACGGAATCTATAAAATGCCCGAGCTATTCAAAGCTGGAGAAGTTATAATGTTACCGAGAATTCCCCGCGAGAGATCGTTATCGGGCCGGGCAACGTCCGCGCCCCGACGTAACGTTCCTCTGGCGACCGAACGGACGCTCGTTCTCCCGTTTCCCTCCCGTTTCTCTCCCGTCTCTCTCTCGTCTCTGGTCGGCACGCCGCGATACGCCACGGACTCCAGGACTAAGGAGGCCGCGGAGCCGGCTGATAAATGGGCCTGGCTGAAATTTCAACGATAACTCCGTATACGATTTCTCACGAGGCCGCGAGCCCCGCGGAGGAAACGCCTCCTCGTTTTTGCCACCGGCCGTTCTTCCTCCGGCGACCCTGAATTCCGTCTTCGCCAAGAAATTTTAAGCACGCGAGAATGATTTTTCAGCTGATTCCAAGCCAGGGAGCAGGTATCTCCGTGGAACCGACGGCGCGGGGTTTCGGTGTTTTTTTTTTTTTTCGTTGGAGGAAAATGGGTAATACGTTTTGGAGTAAGGATTGTGTGAAGTAAATAGGGAAAGGTTTACGTCTGACAGTGCAATCCGAATGGAATGGAGTGAGTCTACGGTGCTAGGTTCAACAGTCCCCTCTAACTCTCCTTCGTTTGAAGAATTATTCCTCGACGCAGCATTCCGTCAATTAAATGCAGATGCGCCGCTTAAATCCTCCGGGAACTCGTGCACGGTAATTAAGAGTGACAAGCGAAGTTAATAAGTAGCGAAGCAAGTGGTAATGGCTGCGAGCGCGTGCGACGGTATTAAACGAAAAGCCAAAACTACTAGTACAACTCTATACTGTAGCTCTGTGTATCTCGTGAAACTAGAGATACTGTTTTATGCATTGTCTGTTCCCCTCGCAATGGAGTAACAAAACCTTGCTTAATTCGAAGTTTCTCCATCTCCTCTGAAATGTTGATTTCGAACGAGGAAATACGCCTTAGAAATGAGGCGCATACATTGGCATAAAGTGTAGAAGCAATAAATCCTATTCCCTTATAAATACTCGAAGTATTTATTCTGAGATTTAAATCTTCCACGTTATATCTGGCACAAAGCGATAGATGCATCCAGTAGGGGAGACCGGGGCTAGTTGACTAATTTTTTTCATTTCTAATTTTTATAAATAGACCATTAGTATTTTGTTGACTTACTGCATACCAAAAGTTTCCAAATTTCATTAGGTATACAGGCATAATTTTGAAAATCGTTTCAATTGAGTCTAGGTTGTAGTTTTTATTGTATTTAGAGTAGTGAGACGAATAAGTCAACAGACCCCGGCTACGGGGTTAGTTGACAAATATGATGGGGTCAGTTGACTTGACATTTACTTTTCAGTTTTAACCCTTTGCATGCGAAAGGTGTATATATACGCTGTCGCAGTACATCAATATAATGTGAAAAACGTATATATACGCTGCCAATTCCATCAATATAGTATACGAAACGCGTGCATATTAATACTACGACCAATAAATTTTTTTATTTTTTTTTCACTCCTCCACAGTGTTATTTTTTTTTTTTATTAATTATCATGGTCTAAGTTACTGTAATTATTTTGTACTGATTTGTTATGGTCTATTTGGAAGGTCTGAGAGTTTGAAGGGAGGATAGGGTGTAAAACTGGTAGGGGTGAGTTTGGAAGGATTTGTGGTGGGGGAAGTGGACTTGAGCAGCTAAACTCTTTGCCTGGACTGCATCTTGAGGATAAAAAATGCAATTATTAGTAGTATTCCTATGCTTAGTCAAGTAACCCCGTCCGACATTGTTAACATGTTAAGGGTCGTACGTACAAAACCTCCACGCACCGGATAAAATAAAATACCGTAAATTATAGTCAAGGTATCACGTTTCCACAAAATATTCATGAAATGACATCAAGCAGTACTTAGTGGACAAGAATTCATAAATAGTCGAAACGAAAATATTTACTTCCAGCCGACCTTTTTAGATTTTTCATTCTCACTGACAGAACACGCAAGTTTTTGTCACGGCGACACATTAAGTGGCAAGCTGGTCATTCATATGCTCCAATATTGGCCGACAGAGTAGATTTCTTTGGCACTTCTCTGGCAGTTTTTAGACGGTCCGTCACTGCACTTATAGGATCGCAGTTGGCGCAATAAGAACCTTTGCCTCGCCTAGGCATTTCTGTGTTATTCGTCTGTACTCAATCAACAGTGTTTTATTGCGTTCTTTTTATTTTATTTTACGTGTACCATATTGGGCTTGTCCCGTTTAATAAATAATAATAATAATAAATAATAATATTGCGAATCGCAGCATAATTTATTCCATAATACAAGAATTAAAGGGAATTAGTCAACTAACCTCGTTAGTCAACTAGCCCCGGTCTCCCCTACAGCTAAAGAAAACTTGTCGAAGGTTGCGGAAAGCTTGTTTTATGTTAGAAAAAGAGCTGGTTGCTCGGTGGCGATTAAAGAGAAGGAATTCCTACGGTGGTGCATGCGAACGTTTCACGGTGGACGTTTTCGATGACTCGCGTCAAGAAGAACGTCAGCAATTCTCTCGCGCCATTTGACGTATGCAGGCGCGTATAATACGCGCCGCGAGATATTGTGTTTCGAAATGCAACGCCCGATGCACCGCATCGTCTGCAGTCACGGCAACAAGAGAGGGACGATTGGATCACGTTCCACTTCTGCGGTTATACTAACGAAGTACAGTGCCGTTCTCAAATGTTCTGAAGCGCGCCAGTAGATTTCGGAGTGATACTTCTGCGGTATATTCAACTCCGGAGGACGTTCTTCGCACAAACAACTCCGCCCTCTGGCTCGTTGGAGCACGCTCGAGGCTTCTTTCGCCGCGTCGTACAATCGAGTTGCAACGAGATCTCTCAGTTCCCGCTCTGATGCTTCTTTTCTCCGTCGTGTGAACCGCTGATAAGTCATCGAGACAATCGATGTGACTGAACGCACCCTCTTCATCCCCTTTCTCTCTCTCTCTCAAACTTTCGGTATAGAGCATTCCTCGTTTCTGCTTCCACGTAACGGCCACCTCAGTCCCATTATTTTACCTATCCAGCATAGATCTCTCCGGCATTACGATACTTTAGAATCCTAACAGTTGTTAGACCTGCAATTATCAATTGCTTCCTCCTCACCCCATTGCTTCCTTCTTTCGCTTGGATTGCGTTTTGTAATCACATGCTATCTGATCCGTGCAACGGATGAATAGACGATGATCGCTCGTCTCGATAAGCTTACATTAAACAAATATTGACGCAACGAGAAAGTCGGCGTAAAAAGAATGGCGGTGTACAGGAGGCTTGCCTGTGGAAAGCTCATCGAGCTAATCGACTGTCATCTTGAGAAATGTTTTCGCAAACGCCTGGTGATGCAGCTGTTGCCTGGGCTGTATCGAGAGAAATGATTATGAGGCAGATGCCGTGGGAGATAGCATCGAGCCCGGTCGTAGTGAATAGAGAACAATCGTTCCGTACAGGTGCGCCTTCGTCTTATTCCGTTACGTTGAATTGTTTTCAGTGGCGCTCAATACCCGAGGCGCGGGTAATGGTGCCCGTATCTTCGCCGAGTCGAAGGTGCCTATTAAGATGCCCATTAACTCTCCACCGTCGGAGCACGTCTCTGCTAAAATATCGTCCCGAACTGGACTTGGGTTAAGAGTGAAAAATATCCCGTCACGCTGACGCTGACCACGCGCTCAACCGTGCAAATCTTTTCGCTCGCTCGAGACGCGTGCAGCGTCCCATTCCAACGAAATTGTTTTACCAACCTTTACGCGGGTATTTAGATCTGCGTGGCTTTAGAGGGCGCAAGATCTGCGTACGTTGAAAACACTCGAATCTCTAAGCAGAATTAGCTGAGGCTCTACCTGGCCACAATAATGGCTCACATTTTCTTACTTATTTTTAAATCCGCACTCCTTTTCTGCCGCATTAAGTCGCCAGCAGCGCGCGGCGACATTCCATCCTGGAAGGAAAAGAAGCAGCAAAGGCGGTCACGGTCCACTGGAAAGAGCGATCATCCCATTTTCTGGCTAGTTACTTATTCAATCGAGAAGCAGACTAGGACGCGTCGGCTACGTAATTCGAGCGTCGACTGAAACGGAAAACAGATCTCCAGCACTGTGGAATATCGCTGGTTGATTCCTACTCTGGATTACGCTCGCCGTTAAATTAACAGTTACGTTAGGGCCCGGCGTATTAAGACCGGACAATTACGCGGCATTACCTTCTCTTCGTGAAATCTGATTTCCCCGTCAGACACCGGCTTAAGCTCCTAATATAAAATATCGACCATCGCTTGATCCCTTAAACCTGCGCCGGCTTTCTCTAGCCAGCTCCGATTCGTTGGAACGCGTCCCGATCCGTCCGCGCTTCGATTTCTCGTGATTCAAGCGGAGTCGAAGCAAGTTCAGCCTCGAGGGAATCGAAGCCCGAGCCGCTCGGGTCGCGGTGTATCGCCTCTCAGGTCGAAACGCGGCCACCATTCATCCAGGTAGCATAAATCCAGCCGGGGAAAGTCTACCTGGCCTCTCTAATAACGACTCCTCCGTAATTGCGTTATATTTAGTCGAATTGCGCCTCATCGCGGCCACATATAACAATTTTCAACACGGTAGACACTTGAAAGGAAACACCGCGCAGTCTGAGTCCACATTATATGAAATTACGAAAGACCTCGCGAATTTATAAAGAACGGAAACTCTGCCTGAACAAAGTTTGGCAAGAAGCCACTCGATTAAGGCAAATTACCCGCGTTGAAATCTTCACACAGAGGCATTAAGAATTAAGAGGAAAGAAATTGGAGTTAGTAAAACTTGCGGCGAAGCACTAAGTACATTTAACCGTAACTCTGAATACTTAGCCCACCGATTTAGATCTTAATACGTTCTCCAGCCGCCGGTTAGATATGGAACAACTTGTGTGCGTTTAGATGCATATCAGCAGTCGTAAATTTCATGGCCCGCATAGACCCGCGCGATTGATTGGTACGAACTAATTGTCAACACCTATATGGGGCCGTTTCGAATGCAATTAAGCGTAGTCAGAATGACGGAAGACCCGGAGGAATGGGAGCACAGCAATCAAGTACCTGCGACGCCGCCGTTTAGAACAATGCACCCCGTGTACGCGTGGCACGGTGTACAAAAGACTGTTGACAAATGAGAAAATAAACCATAGGGAGTGGTCCGTCATCTATTCCGTGTGCCATCCGCTCGCAGGAATTCTCACTTCGATTCGACACCTCTCAGCTTTGACAAGCTTTATAGCGGTAGGTGCATAAACCACCTTCCACGCGTTCCCTTCGGAATCGTTTACTCGTACGTCATCGCGACTGGGCCTCAAGCACCTTTTTCCCATCGCGTCGAAATTGTTCTTGCACCGCGAGCCGTGTAACAAGTATTTCAGGCAACCGGTCGGGGCTTCTTACGGCGTTACAGCTTTTACGCTGGATTTCAAAGAGAATACGATATCGACACCTCTCTCATCCTCGGCGCGCGCGCGCGCGAGTTTTCGCCCGAAGATGCAACGTTTCATTCCTCGGCGAGAGAGGATGCGCCGCTGCAGCTGTTCCGATGGCTTTGCGCGCGTAGTAGAGCCAGCCCCGTTTTCCCTCTTTCTCGATCTGATACGTGGAACCGGTTTATAGACGGAAAAGAACAACGGGATCGTAAAGCCGGACGTGAGAGCTTCAATTTTGGAGGAGCGCCGCTTATCTTCCTCGTCGAAGCTCATCCGCGCGAGAGCATCTAACGCGATTACCGGCAACTTTTACGGCCAATATCGCTTTACAATGTGCGATTAAATGGATTTCAACCCGGACATAATCGTTCCGCGAATAAGGCAGCAAATGCGCAAATGGATGATAGCGAGCGGGCATGAAGCACGATTCTCGTTCAGCGTAAAAGCTTGTCTTGGCGAAACTGCGAGTAATCGTCGAGCATTGAGACATCATAGCGATGGACAGCATACCATCCCTCCGCCTCCATTTTGTCCATTGCTGACCGTTACCACTAACTCCGAGTTCATCGAGTAACATCGAATGGGTAAAACGGGGCTGGCGGTATTTGGAGGGACGTGATTTGTAGGAAAGCTTTCGACGTGATACAGTATCGATTCATTTGGAAGCTACGACCGATTTGCCTCAATGAAAGTCGACGCACAATGCGCCCTCCGAGGAAAGGGGACAAGAAGAACGGGGTCGAGGAACGGATTTAACGAGCGCCCCTTCTAACGGATAAAATCGCTCGCGTTCACCTCGAGCGTGCGCGGAGGAAAAAATACAACCGCCTGGACTGTCCATTGTCCTGCTGCCAGGAGGATCCGGCAGCCTCGGCGACGGCGTTACCGTACGCTGCGAAACTTTCTTAAACAGCCTTTGAAAGTCGACGAGCCGAGCTTCCAGTATCGATACAAAGGGGAGGAGAGGAGGTGGACGCTTCGCGACGGAGCGCAAGGGACACTGGTCGGTCACGAAGGTAAGAAGGTGCCGGGCAGAATCTCCCGAGGTAACCGGAAGCTTGAAATCTGGCTCCGTTCTGGCAGCCAGGGTGGCAGAAAGGCCGGAGGGCTTTCTGCGCGGAGTTAGGAGAATTGTTGGGGGAAAGTTTCTTCATTCCCTGGGACCGGTGAAAAGCGTCACTTAGTAGTTTCGGCTGAGTCGTGATTGGAGCGGATTAAAACAAGTGCGAACTAACTGAAGCGCCTCTCTGTGACACTCGCGGCTGTAACGAGAGACCCTGATGAACCCTGTCAGGGAAACGTCTCCGTTCCCTTTGGGGGAACGAAGACTGTCGATCGGTCGCCTAAGCCCGCCGGGAGGAGATCGTCAATTAGCGAGGTTGGATCGGATCGAATCGGTCCTGGATTCGACACGGGAGCGAATATTTCATGGGCTGTCGCCGGGTTGGAGCTCCGTGACGTTTCCCGGCGCCACGGCCGACGTTACCGGCACGCCTATTCGCGACGAAGTATTAATTCCCCCGAACAAATTGCGGTTATTAATAATATAATAATGTAACAGAGTGTCGCGGTATGTATACGGGGGATAATTTATACGAGCGTGTTACACGCCGTTCTAATTTATTCGCCGGTGCCCCCGCGCGACGTTTTATCGCGTCGGCATCGGCCCGGCCGAATCATTAAATTATAGCGGGCAAATAGATGTAAACTGTTTGAAAGTGGAAAACGTATTGGACAGCGATAACGCCGTGATGAGCCAGACGAGATCTAAAGAGATTGCAAGCGAACGGTCGTAATTCATTTGGCCGATAATCGCGGCGGAACTGGTTTGATAAATCTTTTGTAGGCATCTTTACCCGACCGCGGTCCGCCTAGACAGGTAATATCGTACGTGAGCGACGCTCGATACCGCGGAGACCTTAATTGGCCGAGGAAATAAAAATTAATAAGAGGTCGATGGGAAAGAGAGGAAGCCGAGAGGAGCTTAGCTCCGCCGTGCTGGCAAAAAGTCCTGCTCCAAATGTGGCAGGCTCGCGCCCGACTAAGCGCGAAGTAAATCCCTGATGACGTCGATAATTTTGTATTAACCAGCATATCGACTCCGCGTTTCTTTCGCGCGGCGAAGATTACACGGGAACAGATGGGTCGTACATTGCATGTAAAAGGATTACATTGAAGTTAATGCGACATAGTTAATGTGCAAGGAAATTTCAATCTCCCCGGTATCGTAATTCCAGCTCATTTACGAATGCGTCTTCGTATTACCGGGAACGTTCAGGAAATTCTGCATGGGCGCGTGTAATTCGGGATTAAAACGGTAATAAAAATGGTAATACGATATCGAAGGTTGTAATGGTACAATAGGTAGGCGATCCTCTTGCTCTAATAATCCCTCGGGCGGAGTCTTTGAAAGAATTAACAGAAGCTTGAAAAGCCCTTAAGAATTTCAACTCGAACGCTACCGTCTCGAATAATCAAGAAACTCTCCTCCTTTCAAACCAGAACTATTAGGTACCCTAAGAGTCGGAGATACAGATCTTGTAACTGGGATATCGAATATTTATTATCAGAAGGCGGATTTCTCCCTAGTTCCTTTATAAACTCTCCGACTTATCAAGAAGAATCATTACCCACAGCATTATGCAATACCATATGATAATCATTGTTCTTTGTATCAGTTCTACGCTGTACGTATATTGCCGTGCGCATTAAATTGCCGTAAAATTATTGTAAAGGAATGAACGTCGAAACGGACCTCTTAGCAGAAAAGAATAGATCTCGCTTATTATTTCGTAACAACGTTTTCAGGCACAATTGGCACCCATTGCGATACAGGATGATAAAGCATCCGTATACCATTGTTACCGGGGCGTCCAACATTTCCTTATATTGCGAGCGAAACCAGAACGCCGCAATTTCCCGACACAGCCGGCAGAACTATCTAAACTTCTCTCGATATAATTGTGTCAGATAGGAAGTTCGGAAACTGTGCCGGACGTTTGCGAAACAAAAATTCGCACGTAACCGTGCGTGCCTCTGTCTCGCCGAGCACGGGCATTCAACTTCCATTTGCGCGCACTCCACGCGCCAGCCATTTCACGTCATATCGACAATACCGTGAAATTATCTCGCGTAAAATTTCAAGCTCCTGCCTCGAATGCTTTTCAAAATATTAAATGTTAACAGTTTTGAAATAAAAACAATAGCGAGGTGAGCGCGCGGGAAAAAGCGCTATTTTATCGCGATGAATGATCTTCCTGCTGTACCACGATTCATCCAGTGTTGTACGCTTACAAATTCGATATAACTGCCACTCAAAACGACACGCGAGCCCCCCCCAACAAATTCGGTGTACAAAATTCGGCCCTGCCCCAGACAGATCGAGCATTAATTTCCCGGCGACTTTTAATCGCGCGGGAATCGCGAGCCCGACAATTTCGTTGTCGTTGCGAGTCGATTCGAGTCGCGGCAGGACGAGTTCGAGGCGGAAGATTTATCGCGAGCGACGCGCGTCGCTTCGCGGCCGCAGTTTTCGGCGCGCTGCATAAATTCTGCCAGTCAGGACGCTCCTTGGCCTTCGGGTAATTTAATATTTCGCCGTCTCGATTCCTGCCGGCGGCCCCATAAAAAGCGCCGTTAAAATCGGCGGGCCCCGTGGCTGCGAATCGACCACGGCCTCGTCCCCGGTGTACCTAGCGACGTTATTGTATTAACGATGACGAACTGGCGTGCGCTACAATAATTTGCGATTGGAAACATCTGTGTACACGATTGGAACAAGGTGAACAGCAATTCAGGAGTGAATTCAGGATGGCAGGATAAATCAATTTTTAATTCATTACAGAAAAGAATTTTATTTTATTACAATCAATCTTCTAACGCATTTGTATCAATGAGCACCTACACTGCATCCTAAACACAAGAACTCGGGACGCATGAAGGAAAAGAAATCGCAGATCGAAAGACACAAAGAGTAACTCAAGTTTTTTACGATGCCGGGCGATCATTTCGCTCGGTGGCTCCGACTCTTCATCCGTATAAATTAATATTTATTTTCACTTTTACATTCTGTCACTTTATTCGGCGCTATACGGCCCTCGAAAGAAGCTGTCCCTCCACGCAGCGGCGGGAATTATTCGAGAATTATTCCGTGCCGGCGTAATTGATCCAGATAATAAATTCCACACGGAAGCATCAATTAGCAAATTTATTTCCATCGCTCGCCGTTTGATTCCAGCCCGTGTGTTATCAAGAGAAAGAGAAAGAGAGAGAGAGAGAGAGAGAGCGAGAGAGAGAGGCGCGGAGGAAATAATCTGGCTGGCATCGTGTTCTCGTTAACGGGCTGATATAAATTACGAAATTTCAAAATTACCCGGCGATCCCGGGGAAAAAGTTGATGAGTCTGTACGTGACGCGAACGAAAGTACGTAGGTATATTGTTTTACACGGGTGAACGGAATGATGACTCTGCCGGAGAAAGAAGCCCGTTTCCCTTTTAATTACCACGGAAACGAAGCCACGGTTAACGTCGGCATGTTCCAGTACCTATCTACCAGTAACATCCTGCACGAAAGTTACGTACTTACACACTAGGGTGGACCTTATTTTTCGACCATCAAATTTTTTTGGTCCCGTACCCCAGAAATGTGACACTTATTTCACTATATATGATCTGGAAAAAATTTCAGCCCGATTGGACCACGGGAAAAGGACGCGCCACGAATTTGTAAATTTTGAACTTTTTAAAACTTGACATAAATATACATTATGATATATCGTTGAATTTGTATTTTTTTTCTGTTTAAGAATACATACACAGCATATACGATTGTTAACAAGAAAAACGTCCGTGACCTTGAAAACTCGAAAGAGTGACATTGAAAAAAAACTTTTTCCTTTCATTATATTTGCCTCTTTATATACTACAACTTTTGTCTGAAGAGTTTTTTCATATATCCATAAACGATGGAGATATTAAACATTTTTGATTTTCATTATAACGCTCCATTATACAGAAAAAAAGCAGTTCTAAGACTGGAAATAAGTTATTATAGCTATTATGTAAATTACGAATAGAAATGTCACAAAAGTATTGCGTCCCAGACCTGCTCGTGGACGTTCGATAAGACCGAGCAGATCTTGCCCTAGACGCGACTGTGTTAACAAACACAGTATTAAATGCGTCTCAAAAATTCAAATAGCCACGGAGGTATTTATTAGGGGTTCCTTTATATTAAAAATGCTTTAAAAATCCTTTGATAAATTCTCTTTTGTGACGTCAGGATAATGCTTTCTATATTCCGTCACATTCTGCAGTATAAATTGTTTCTCCTCTTCATTTTTTGATAATATTTTGTTATATTCTTCTATAAGTTTAACGCCACGCTCAGCGGTGTCATTTACCACTTTTAATCCGTTCACGATGTTTCGCCCAATTTGGAAAGTCTCGTCATCACCCCATGTAGAAGGGTCTATTCCAAAAAATGTGGTAGGTATTAAAAACCTTTGAAAGAATCTGTTGGAATCAGGAGAAATAAAATGTTTCATTTTTTTGTTGACTAATTGTTCCACATCCTTTGGAAGGATTTTATATTTTTTGCTGGAGTTTGCAATGCAAACCTTGAAAAACATCAAACAACCACGAGAAGAACTCCTAGAAAAAATTGTACATTTCGAGTTCCAGGAGTTTTTTCATCACGCTCGATGGATGGCCAAGGCGATATATTGTATAAAAATATATTTATTTCGAAAAGAATTTATCTTGACTAGCTAAAAGGCCACTGAAATTCGCGACATTTGTATTTTCCTCGCCAATTTGTATTTAAAAGCGTGGATACAAGCTCCAGTAGCAACAGAAGCCCCGCGACAAGATTTGGAATTTGTAAACAATTGATCTGCTTATCGTCAAATTGACGATACAATCAGCCGCACTGCAATAAACAAAATGATTAATCATTTCTGGTATTAGGCACCAGAAACTGCCGCATTATCATTTTTCGATAGTGCCATTGGGAATGACACTAAAATAAAAATGATAGAGGCAATAAATGCCAGTGTAGGCAGTGACGACAACGAATGCCTTAAAAAATATAAAATCCTTCCAAAGGATGTGGAACATTTAGTCAACAAAAAAATGGAACATTATATTTCTCCTGATTCCAAAAGATTCTGTGAACGGTTTTTAATACCTACCACATTTTTTTAAAAAGACCCTTCTACATGGGGTGATGACGAGGCTTTCCAAATTGGGCGAAACATCGTGAACGGATTAAAAGTGGTAAATGACACCGCCGAGAGTGGCGTTAAACTTATAGAAGAATATAACAAAATATTATCAAAAAATGAAGAGGAGAAACAATTTATACTGCAGAATGTGACGGAATATAGAAAGCAGTATCCTGACGTCACAAAAGAGAATTTATCAAAGGATTTTTAAAGCATTTTTAATATAAAGGAACCCCTAATAAATACCTCCGTGGCTATTTGAATTTTTGAGACACATTTAAGACTGTGTTTGTTAACACAGTCGCGTCTAGGGCAAGATCTGCTCGGTCTTATCGAACGTCCACGAGCAGGTCTGGGACGCAATACTTTTGTGACATTTCTATTCGTAATTTACATAATAGCTATAATAACTTATTTCCAGTCTTAGAACTGCTTTTCTTCTGTATAATGGAGCGTTATAATGAAAATAAAAAATGTTTAATATCTCCATCGTTTATGGATATATGAAAAAACTCTTCAGACAAAAGTTGTAGTATATAAAGAGGCGAATATAATGGAAGGAAAAAAATTTTTTTTTTCAAGGTCACTGTTTCGAGTTTTTAAGGTCACGAACGTTTTTTTTTTAACAATCGTATATGCTGTGTATGTATTCTTAAACAGAAAAAAAAATACAAATTCAACGATATGTCATAATGTATATTTATGTCAAGGTTTAAAAAGTTCAAAATTTTCAAATTCGTGGCGCGTCCTTTTCCCGTGGTCCAATCGGGCTGAAATTTTTTCCAGATCATTTTCCCAATAAGTGTTACATTTCTGGGGTACGGGACCAAAAAAATCTCGCAAAATAATTTTCGTCAAGAGTAGCTAAGGTCCACCCTATTACACACGTCTCTGTTCTCTAGGCCTCCATTATTCTCCCCGTGACATAACCATTAGGGTGGGCCTTATTTTTCGACCATAAAATTTTTAGCACGCCGCCCCCTAAAGTTATTCCATCTCATGAAAAAATAATTTGTACAAAATGTAAGATCGATTGGACGTCGGGAAGACGTGGTGCATCGAATGCGAAGTTTTCAAATAGGAGTAACTGCACGCTAAATGTAAAGAGTAGCGTGTTTCTGAAAATATAAATGAAATATTTTATATTTTAGGGGACATTATAATTGCTTACTTATTTAATATTAATTTTTCAGTTTTGAAGGTCATATGTTTTAAGAGATCTTATATTTTGATTCCATATTGTTACAGAACGTAAAAAGAAATCCAACGATATAAAACATGTATATTAACGATATACTACAATGGATAAAAACCAGTTACAAAAATAAAAAACCTTCAAGTTCGATGTGCCACGTCTTCCTCTTATCCGATCAGCTTCATCATTTACAGAAATTATTTTCTTACCCAATGGGACAAATTTAGGGGGCGGCGTGAAAAAAATCTCGCAAAAAAATTTTCACCAACAGCAGCTAAGGTGCACCCTAATAACCACACTGTTTCTCCTTCGTGTCCAGTGGAGCTCCACCCTCTTTCCCTGAACGAACCGATAACCCCGGGTCCACACCAAGGCGAACACGAACAAAAACATTGTTCGCGAAGTTTTTCGTCTGTTCTTGCCAAGTCCACATCGCTGCGATCATGAAAAAAACTCAGCGTACGTTCACATACGGTTCGTACGCTGAGTTTTTTTCATGTTCGCAGCAATGTGGACTTGGCAAGAACAGACGAAAAACTTCGCGAACAATGTTTTTGTTCGTGTTCGCCTTGGTGTGGACCCGGGGTAAGCGAACGCTATCCACACGCTACTCCTAATAGAACCTTATCCTACCATCAGGGCACCGACGTTTACGCAACGATCCATTCGTTCGTTTGTCTCGTGTCCCGAAGCTACGCGCCAAGATCATGGACATAGGAATATAGGGACGGAGCGTAAGGCTAGCTTGTAGGCGAGGGACGTAAACTCTATTTGAGGGACGGGCCCCCACCCAAGTATGCCTGGTTTTGATTGGTTGCATTTCTGCGCATGCTCTGTACCGCTAATTATGAAACACTACTAACCACAGATTAATACAAATGTCTAAGTTAATACTAAAGAAGTGATTACTTATGAATTTGAATTTGGAGTATAATAAAAATTGAAGAGAAATATGCATCTACACTTAAGACATCTACATTTACTTCAAATATAATAAAATAACCTCAGTACCTGTGAAATGTAACTTCAACGTTACTCCCATTACGTTTTTTCCAATTTTGGGAGTCGGATCCGTTTTTACATACTGGGACACAACACAGTAGGGTAGACCGGGGGCGGTAGTAACACTTTGACTTTGGAATACGATTACGCAAAAACTATTACAGTTACAACAACAGTTTTTTTACGAAAATGTTACTTACTTATCTGACATTATTTGAGCCACAACAGTTTCGCTGTATGTCAAGTAATATTCCGGTTATTAATAAAAAATGAGAAGCGGAGAAAGTGTTACAACCGTCCCTGACCCCGGGTCGGTTGTAACACTGCATGGAGTCGATAGTAGCACAAATATAACTTTACAAAATTAAAATATTTATTGATTTAGATTATAATAATAAATGAAAAAAGTAAAATCTATAACAAATTATGTGGTATCGCAAGTCTGGCAGAAATAAAATACGTTTTGGTTGGTGCATTCTGCATGTGCTCAATCCTTACATTCAGTACATTGCACCAATTTTTCATTTGGTTTGCTTGTGCTATGCTATAGGATTTCATGCAAATAAGACAACATTATTCGCCTTCTTTGTCCCTATTCGGTTATGTTGTGGTAAAACCGACCCCGACTGCCGATGTTACAATCGCCCCCGACCATGCTTTTGAACTTAAATTATAAATTTTGACTAACGAGACGCTTAAAAGTGCTAAGTAACGATCAATACTAGTTTAAAAAAGGTCGAATTACAGATTAAGAAATCGAACAAGCACATACTTGCGAAGGGAGTGTTTATATTACAATTTTAAGTCAGTAAGGAAAAGTTACTTTAGGGTATCGAAAAGTTATTTTCTTCACTATCCATGTCTATTGCGTATCTGTATTCCTAGGGCATGGATGTGTATATTCCAAATGTCATTGTTCATCATATATCCAAAATTGGTGTTAATATCTATTATATGTTTTGAGATATTTAGCGTGTTACATTCGCCCCCCTGTTACTACCGCCCCCGGTCTACCCTACCATTTTTGGTTAATTTTTTAGAATTACTATGAAAATAACTGAATATAATGTACTTTGCTTCTTCACTTTACTCAACTTTACACAAGTTTAAACGCGACAAACATACTACGTTGCTATGCGTCACTGCGCTTGTGCGAAGCAACAGCCAATAGAAATTAGGCATAGTTTACCTCGTCGCCCTCCCGCAAAGACTTTACCCCCGCGATAAAATGCTCCGTCCCTATATTCCTATGTCCATGGCCAAGATCCGTCGATCTTTTATTACTCCACATAATGAAGCTGCCTCTGCATAAGCACGCCGGGTACTACCGAGAAGTGTCGAAGGAACGATGGTGGAAGAAATCGTTTCGAGCTGGTATTTGCTGCACGGTGCGCCAAGCGTTTTCCTCTGTTCCCTTTCGTTTCCCTTTTCTCCCGCGTTCCTTATTTTCCGTACGGAGCGGGGCAATCGTTACCCCCCCGAGATACTTAGCTTAATGGAGGGTTAAGACACGCGGGAAGCAGCATCTCGTACGAGCAGCGGGAAATAATATCGGAACGGCCTTGTTCCACGGAGTCGAATTCTCGCGGCTCGTCCCGGGGTCACTCCGCATCCACCTACCTAGCACATACCCAGCAGAGGAGCCAGCAATAGATCGGGCAGACCCTTCGGCCTGTGTGCGGAGGCGCACGTACGTAGAGTCGACCAACTCGCGAGGTAATTGTTGCCGGCTCTATAGCCTCGAATCAACCGTATAATCGCCGTTCCGCGAATCAAGACCGAGAGTGATGCAATTAACACATTGAGCTAAACCAGTTCGGGGCTAATTTACGTTCAGCGACCTCCCGCGCTCGATAGCCCTGTAATGATGATTGCACCTTTTCACAGCAGGGCAGAACAGGATCGCGGAGCACGGAAAATCGGCAAAGCGAGTGTCACCGTATAGAAATACGACTCGAGATGAATCATGGTATCACAGTGCACCTACGGTGCGCCACTTCGCAGGGAATTTCATTCGTACTTCGTTGCGGAGAAACGACCGATTTCGCGGTAGTATCGTAACGTATCGTGAGGCGAGAAATCTTGTCCCCGCTGGATCGTTTCCGCGCAGAATTAGATAACGGCGACGGTGTGGCGATCGTTGGAATGAAATTTAACAGGAGAATTAGGGAGAGTATTATTGCCGTGGCGAAGAAATCGCAGGTGCAAGTGGTAGGATAATTATGGGAAACCGATACGACACGCTCGTTCACCGACGTTTCCCTTTCATCGATTATCGCGAGGCGATTAAATATTTCGAAACGATCGCGCGCCTTATCCGCGACTCCATCAAGTAGCAATTTCCCCGGGCATTACCGCTCGCGTAACTCACCTGCTCACCTATCGCGTCCCAGCGAACGCGCGGCCGCGACAAATTACGCTACTTGCCGTGCCCGCGTTGGTCTTTTTATCGTTAACAATTAGGGGTTGTATATCTTTGGAACGAGCGCGTTGCTTGAACGTGTCTCGGCGCGGATGGGATAGCTAGCGCCGAAATTAATAACGAAGAATTATTATGCTTTCAGCTGCAGCGTATAAACCGAAGCGATATTCGTTTCTGGCCGCGCGCGGCGAGAACGATCGCGCGCCCGCCCTCGTATAAATTTCGACGCCGCGCGACCGCTCGAACGCGCGATTTATCATCGCGAGCGTAGGGCTACAGACGAGGTATGGAATAGGCCGAACATCCGATGCATTTTTCTGTACCGGGTTTATGAGATCCTGGTCCTTCTCGATAGATGTAACTTGGAACGCATCACCGAGGAATTTGCAATTGAAATGATTGTCTACGCCGAATGAATTTTATTGTATTTTCAATGTTTAAACGTGCTCAAAATGTTCTTATATATATTACAAAGTTGTATAAATGATGTATAAATAGTTCTTAGTTGGAATGCGCGTAAATGAATACGTGCTGGAATATTTTTAGAAACATTTACACGAAGAATTTGCGTTCTGTAGACAACGATGTGTGGAATTTTAATTAATTCCTCTTGCTACTAGGAACGGTGTATAAGGCATACAAGGGCTCGTGCAATTATTATACATACCTTTAATCGATCGTGTAAACAATTTCACAGTAACTTTGCGCAAGACTTTAAGAAACTAGATTTGGACCGTGAAAGTTCATAAGGTGTTAGGTCTATTCTATACCTCGGTGGTGCTAGGGCCCTCGTAGGCTCGTGTCGCGCGCGCTCGCCTCCTCCAACTTTGAAACTCGGAGCAATTTTCTTGAGGATCACCGCGACCGTCGGTTCTTAACTAGAATATCTATGTTCTAGCAGCTTTACACGCTCCGCCGGCTCCATATAAATCAAGTAAAAACGGCGTACCTACCCGCGCGAAGCCTCCGGCGATCTCTGACTCGCGTTTTTTCAACCTCCTCTTTCTCGCTGTTCCCCGTTTGCTCCTTCTTTCACTGCTAACCTGTGGCTAGCGATGGGCTCAAGTATCGATGGACATCGAGGTGCTCGGAATCACTTCGATTATCATTCAAATTTCCAGAATTTTAAGTCTCAATAAGTCTTGAAAGCTTTAATGAATCTTTTACCATTCAAGACGAGTCTGTCCAGATGACTCCTCGTACTATTAATACAATACTTATTGAACGGTTCGATAATTTCCGAGTCAGAGATTCGAACTGCCGTCACTAGCCGTGGCAGCGTCAGTCACTCCCATTCCGCTGCGCGAGTAGACTTTTCCACTGGTTTTATCAGCCGCTTGCGCACGTACGTATACGCGTTTACCCTCTTTCTCGCTGTGGCGCGAGGGAAGTCATTCATTATCTTGTTGCGGCGCAGATATTTATTATGAATGATCGCGACTGTCGTAAATAAGAAACCGCGAACGAAGTACAAACAAACGTGATTGCCCAGCGACGAAAGAGCCGCGATATATCTCGCGGGGTGGCGAATGGGGGCGGTAATTATGTCGCGCTACGCCGTACACCCCGCGAGATTTATGACACGCTTCGACGCGGCTGTCGCTCGCGTTTGCTGCGTTTTATCTCGTCTATCCATTCGTTTTTCCCCGCAGCCAAACACGCGACATATAATTATCTGCGCGAATTGAAGTAGGCACGCGAGACGCAAGACGCATTAGATTACAGCGTACGAAATGTCCATTCGGTGGTCATGCTTGTGTGTGCCGTTTAAAGTCCCCTGATACCTGCGATGCCTTCGGTCCATGCGCAGTAGTTCGAATCCACTCGGATGCTGTAGAAGAATCGAGAAAGAATTAGAGAATATTTTTACAAATATTTTTAATGCAAAATAAATAAAATTCATTAGGTGATTATAAAAATTTATTTAAAGAATAAAATCCAGTTTTCTTTTCTTTTTTACAAAGCTCTTGGATTACTTCAGTCATGGTTACATTAATCTCTCTGTTTCTGTTTCTTTGGGGGAGTGTAATTATTCTAATAATTCTAAATGAAGACTGAGCACGATGCTAGGGATTATAATATAATCTCGATCAAGAATCAACGCGCATGGCCAATTAATGACAATGATTAATTAAAATAACAAAGTCCATCTACCGAAAAATTCATATTCCACGTTTATTCGAAACGTGCTCCCATCGCCGTGTGGTGTTTCTCCGCAGTCACTTGCATCTACGATTGCGGGATCACGGAATTACATATGCACGGAATTTTGATTTAGATTACGCGGTAAGATGCCGAGACAGAGGTTCATTAGCGAAATATTCTTGTTTTGGAGCGTGACGGCGATAAGGGGACGATAAGTAGACGGCAGGAGTTGGACGAGAACGCGGAGGCAGGGATACAGAGTTTACTTTTAAATTGTGTAGTAAAACGGTGTCACTTCCTGGCTCCCGGTAAACACGGTCGTTTAAAATCTACTTTAGCGAAAGAACTGGCCAGGCAGAAATTCGTCTCGAGACGAATCAGAAGGCGTGCCACCGGGATGCGAACTTCACCGTGATTCGTTAAAGGAGGAAGTCTCATCGAGCGACATCATTCTCGCGAAATTAATTAACGTCGCTGCGTAATCCTCCAAGTTTCGCGGGCAGCACGGTGCTTTTTTGCCGCATTATGCAAGGGGGGAGGGAGCATATGTACGATCCGTCCGGCAAGCAGGAAATTAATTAACTTGCAGCGCATTCTTCGCGCGATAAGGAGAGCGTGGCAGGGTGTCGGGCGAGGCCGGCCGCGGAAGGAAAAAGAAGGAGCCGGGGTCGTCACCGGGTGAGAAAAAGCCCGCGGATTATTGCGCCCATTAAATAATAGCGAGTTTAGCGTGGTCTCGCGGCGACTCGTGCTAGTCGAGGATGATACAAGAGGAGGACTTTCTCGAGGGAGTTTGCTGGAATTAAGCCGGATAAATCCACCGCTAGCGATGCTACGTCTACCTATACTTATCGTGCTTTCGCCGTATAATCCAGCGGCGAGCAGTGAATTAGGACGCTTCGCGATATTGAAACGCGAACATTCGAAATCGTCGTCTTGGCAAACACGCGGAGGTACCTACTCGGTTGGAACGCCCGCGCGGAATATGCGCGGCACCGATACTAGCTCTCGAGTTGCTAGATCCGACGTGACGGTTTTTCGATCCCGTTGGCTCCGTTCGCAGCAACTTTCATCGAGAGATGTACGCGGGATTTTCACTGGCGAATGTAGATTAATTCGACTGTAAAGCAATAATGAAAGTGACGTATGAAGAATATTTCGTTAAAGCCGCGTGGCGAAGCTTTTAAAAGTACTTACCATTTAACTTCCACTAAATGGCGGTGGGATTTGTTTGGAGGAATATCCGAGGAAAAGCCACCTCCGAAGGCAAGTTAAAAGCAACTTAGTGCTACCGCGGCTGCCATTAAAATCCATGTCTTTTGCATTGTATTAAAACTCCCCCTAGTAGCATTTTTGTTGGCCAACGGTAGCCAACAGTTGGGAATCAGTTGGGAGGTGGTTAGTAGTTTCGCCTACAAACCTTCTTTACAGGGCCCAACCGTTGAATGTTGCATTTGCATCCCGACAATTTGCCTACGGTTGGGAATCAATTGAGAGGTGGTTAGTAGTTTCGCCTACAAACCCCGTCTATTGGGCCAACTGTTTAATATTGCACTCATCTTCCGGTGATTTGTCTACGAATAACCAATTGTGGGCCAACTAATAATCCCCTACGGAAATACATTTAGTTAAAGATAATAAAAACAAATATATAGGTCAGAATGAAAATAAAATCATATCCCAAAGTAATTGAAAGAATTTTGAACCCACATTGGCTACACTTTTTATGAAGACTGTCTGGGGGAAGAGAGGGTTGAGTGGAACGGTTGACGTCGACAGTCATAGGACGCAAGCCGCCTCGCGAGCGAAATGGTCCCGTCCGTCATTTTGTACATTGTTTAAGGCTACGGTTATACTGGATCTTAGAGCATATACGAAGAGAACTAGTTTAAAATGAGTCCACCTAACTTTTTAATTTTGCCAGTTGAAATTCTAACATTTTCCCGTTACCTATAAATAATAAGTATAATTCAAAATCCAACCGTTTGCCTACCGTTGGATTACTATTACATATAGTACGGTAGGCCCTATAAATGGTTGGGCAACAGTAGGAAAGCCTACCTTGGCCATCTGTTGTTGGCCCAACCTGAAAAAAAAGTGCCAAATCTAACTGTTGGCCAACTAATATTATGTGCGTGGCCCAACTGTATGCCAACCAAAAATGCTACTAGGGCCTGTTCCTGCGAAGCAGCGTGATCGGCGGCGATTCTGTTCCGAGTTTCTTAAATGTATCCGAGCATTCGATATATCTAAATCAAGTAGACACGCGAGCCATATTTCCTGATGTCATGCTTTTACTTAAAATTCTGTGCTCAGTCATATACTCTGACGTTTTACACGATCTGTTGCCTGAACGATAATAAAACACATCGCATCTTCAGGAATACTGCATCTGCGATTATGATCTTGCTAATCTCATCTTCGATAACCCTAACTACACTTACACATCAATAAAACTAACTTAGTTCGGTCGCCTGCAGCACTTAATCGCGCGTTATCTAAAATACTACATTCACAAGTAGCCTATGCCGTTACTGTGAGATACCTGCTCCCTATATCATCATTTCCTTGCATTATATATATGCACTTAAGGGATACGTAAATTGATAGATAAATTTCCCGCGCAATCGGATGGTTTAGTACGACGCTCCTTCGCGTGGAATAGTTCTAGTTCCAGGTAACTGTCTCTGGCACCCTGACCAACAAACGCAACAGACACACGGCGAACAAAGTCGCAGGCACCATCGATTTTCATTACGGCGCGAAGGAAAAGAACCGTAACCTGTCACAATAAAACATAACGAGCGCGTAATTTATAATTACCGCCCGGCGCGGCGTCGCAATCAACTGCCAAATACGCCGATTCCGCACGCGTTTCTCTCCAAGTCTTTAATCGGCAATAAACGAGCTAACGATGTCTCGACTAAACCCGTTTCTCATCGTCGCTGCTTGCCACCAACGTCGTCAACGTCGCCGATGTCGACCAACGAGTCGTAACGCAGGCCACGAGATGCTTCCTTCAATTAACCGACTCGCCGCGCAGGCTCTCGAAACGAAACTTCCAAAAAGTTATCGGTATCTTGTGCTCGGTGCTTCGATACATTTTTTAATCTATTTATCGAGGAATTACCACATTTCAGATTCGTTTCCCGCTGTATCTATGTAACTACTTGACAAAGGCCACAGAGCAAGTATAGCGAAAGAATTTTTACGACAAACGCCCATGCGTAATTACACAGCCCCGTACGTTTGCCAAGGAAATTTATAGGCGGCATAAAAACGGTGACCTTGTTATTGTGCCTCGCTAGGTACTTCTAGTTACATCTATCCTGCACGGACCCGGCTTTTACAGGGGCATCGGTGTAATTTAAGTGCCGCTGGGACACTCCTGCGCTCGAGTGCACTATACCATTCCGCATTAACCTAAAAAGGGTTTCTCCGGCTCAGTGGTAACTCTCAGCACTTACAGCGAGTCTCTCCAGCTGATGTAGCCACCGTTGGCCCGCGATGCTGCATCCAGCAGCCGTTTAAAGCCGACACACCTCCAGCCCTCGATACCGATTAAGCAACCGGAGCCTCTACTACCAGCTATTTTTTACGATCCCCGAATCCCTGCCTACACATTTTTCATTTTTTTTTCCTCCGCTTTTTATCCTGTTCGTTCCTTTTCACCTCGTACAACTGAGAATTTTCGGCGGACGAGTCCCGCTTATACGCGCGGGCGACACGCCGAAAACGCCGGTCGTTTTTACCAGAAAGCTATTTTGCTGTCTGAAAAGTTTCAAGCTCTCGCCTGAGAGCAATCGCGCATCAATCTGCCCGCGCTTTTGTGCCGAAACGTATACACAGACCCGCTCGCCCATCTGGACCGTGGCGCGCGGAACCCGAAACTATAAAAATACCGTTCGCAGGGATCAACCATTGTTGCCTCCTACGGGCACGCTGGATGAAATCCCGCCACCGTGTCCACGGGAATGATGTATCAACGACGATCGTCCCGTGATAAAAACGTAAATGCGAGTTTGTCTTTTCAATATTCCCGCCGACATAGCTGGCGTACAGAGAAGGATCGCGCCGCGGCAGCTAAACATTGGCGAACGAAGCGAGGAGAGCCGAATGCGCCGCGTTGTTATGGACATGATTGCATTGAATTGCGGGGTGGTAGTGGAATCCGCGGGAACTGAAGCTCTGTGGATAAATCCCGAAATAATAGAAGGATGATAGGGTAAAAGACCCAATTACTGTCACCTACCCAATTACTGTCGCCCTATGCTGTTTTACTTAAAATAAGCCTTAAACCATGTGAATTCATACACGAAAAAATTTTAACATACATTTAAAATTGTAATTTATGCGAGGAAAAGCAGGAATTAATTTTTTCTTCGTTAATTTTGATAAGATGGTAAAAAGTTTTAAGTTGGTTACGCTGTTATTGTCACTTGTCATTCCTACCATTTCACGTGCGTGCGCGTATTGACATAACCTTGTCCAATTTCGAAATTTTTGACAACGTAACCGTACACGTTTTGTAAGTACTATTGTTAATATTTATAACAGAATGTACTTTGACATCTTTTATTAAAATAACAAAATTCCTATATTTATTCTCGTTTAATCCTTGCTGAACTAGAATTTAAAACTGACAATAATTGGGATGTCAGTAATTCGATTGAACACATATCACAGGTGACAGTATTAGCTCCCGTCATATATTTTTTAAATCAATAAATTTATTAATAAAAATAGAGATTTTAAGAGTCATACAAATTTTTTTCTTCAACTAAACATATTAAATAATAATAAATAAATAGATAAACTTATGCCTGTGATCAATAAATACAAAAACTATGCGATACTGTCAGAATCAATCCTTAACCTGACAGTAATTGGGTCTTTTACCCTATTCATGATTTCTCAGAGCAGTGCATGGAAACGCTAATAATAATAAAATCCTTGATAAGTGTGTATCAGTACACGTACAGGGAATCATAAAAATATTCGCACACTCTTTGAAACAGAATACCTTTTTTAAAATTGGCCCAAACGACTTGAGGTTTTTCTTTTTCTCCAAAGAAGCTAGAAGGATTAGTTTGCCAGGTGACGTGTTTCTTCGTTTTCAAAAAAATTGCAATTGGTCGGAATAGCGAAGAAAATAGTGAAGGTCGCTGTCGACTCAAGTCGTTTGGACCAATTTTAAAAAAGTTATTCCGTTTTAAAGGGTGTCCGAATATTTTTGTGATTCACTGTATATCAAGAAGTGTTAGTCGATTGCTATCTCCCTAAAGAGAGGTTGCTCGGCCCAATTATAACAATCGCGAAAACTTAATCTACCATACAAGGGAGGCGTCTTCCAGCAACCGCGGAGGGTAGTTCCCGAGTCCCGTTACAGCGGCATCAAACTACGTACGACGAAAACGACAATGTTTGTTATCGCGTACCACGTTTCCGGCTACGTGCCTCGCGGAAATGGCATCAGTAACAAACTCCACGCGTTATTCTGGATCGCGACGCGCGCGAAATCTAAGATCCGCAAAATCGATGTCGCGTGGGACACTGTTTCGTGTAAATTGAATGTACATAATCGCTGTTCTGTATTTGACATAGAATTATAGATCCTTCGCCGTGGAATAATAGTATTCATGCCTGACACTATCATGTCATACAGACAGGTAAATTTTTTAGACCTTATTTTCGAAATCAACAGGCCATTTTACATAAGAAAAAAATTGGAGCATCTGCTGCGCAAAATGGCTGTAAACTAGAGTTCTTTCAATTTCTTTATGAAATTTTCTTTAAAATGTACATAAAGGATAAGTAGCATTATAAGCCTAGTAGCATTTATTGTTGGCATTTTGATGGCCAACTAATTCCCAACTTGGGGATACCGTGGGCCAACCAGAAATGCTAATAGGGTTCAGAATCAGTAAAAAAAATAATCAATTTTTTTAAGCTGAAATATTCCACTACCCCCTTAAACTGAACTAGGCCGTAATGAATCTACCCGGAACAAGGCCTGGCCCAAAACTAAGCCAGAAATACAGTATGGCCACTTGAGAACGCGACTAAAACTATATTACAGCTAGACCAAACTATACTATCGGGAGTCTACTAATCAATTTGCGAACAATTCAATTAAGGAGACTCTTCAGTCTCCGGGAAGGAGCAACTCCAGCGGCGCCAGGCTTCGTTCCCTCCAACTTTACTTTCGAGACACGCATTGGTGAAACACAGTCTAACACTGGAACTAAGAGTGTACGGAAGAGCTTAACGATTCGATCGTCGCGTAGCTTTCAGACGTACACCTTCGCTCGCCATCCATCAGCGTTTTCTGCAGGGATGCCTCCGCTTGTTAACGCGACCTCCCGTAAGTAATTAGAACTTCCACCGAGCCTCTATCCCGCCTTCGGAGGAACGTCAGGCCGCAAGCTCTGTCGACGACCAGCCGCTAATTAAATTGTTTAACAGGAAAACGAGAAGAAACGGCGCGTCTCATTCATGACGAACGGGGAACTTCACGTTCTACACGTGGACGGTGAACAATTAGCGGAACTGAATGGGGGCGTGCATACGTTTTTTCCACAGACACCCAGGTGATTTAAGCTGCTAAACAAACGCCAGACGTTACTGAAGTGCCACTGGGAACATGGATATTACAGCTGATCGCGGTTCAACTTTGGTACCACGCAAATATGTCCCTTGCTATGCGAATAAGAATCGAGGGAGACGCTGCAGAAATACTTACCAGGGACTGCATTTTTGCCGAGCTGCTCCCCGAGGTATTGCCTCCCTGGAATCGTATGCATCTTCAAAACCCGAACGAATTTATTACTCCACCTACAAACCTACAACCCCCTGGCGTGCCAGCGATGTTATTATTTCGTTGGCGCGTTATCATCCGGGGAATTCGCGGAAACGCGTTACAAATGTAGCGCTACAGGAGTAATTATAACGTCGGGGCAACGCCGATGGAAATTTCATTTCCACCGCGATGAATTTTAAATTGCTCAGCTCCGTCGGAAATTTTATTTCTCGCTCGCCTGCGCCGCGGTAGGGTCAACGTTTCCGTCCGCGTGGGGCCTCTTCGAGTATAAATACATCTTCCTCCAGCGCCTTTCTTCTCTGTTTAATGGAGAAAAGGAACTAGGCATTCGCTATTTCGCGTGCCTAGATCCATTTCTCTACCAAAGTTGTACTTGAACGAATTGGAGAACAGGCGAAACGGAGAATACGGCGTGTTAACGTTCTCTCGGTGTACATACGTGACGGCGTGTCGTGAGTTAAGGATCAGCGGCGGTTTAACGCTCGAAGATACAAAGCGGGTTAATGGAGGACTTGACAACCTAGTCCGGACTTACAGTTTGCGGTTCACAAAAGGGGGAATGACTGCATAATCCATAACGGTCGTAAAAGTCCTTTTACGAGCTGCAGAAAAAAAGGAGCGCAACCTCGTAACAGAGGCAGTCGCGAGTGACCCAACAATCCCCCGTGCAGCTCCCGTAATTTCGTGGACCCGCGAGTCACGAAAACTTTTCATCAATTTTCGTGCTCATGCCCTAAATATGTTGATGCAACAATTTCAATTACCTATACCCAAGTTTCGAGACTCTGTCAATCGCGCGATGTGAATTAACCAGGCATTTTATAAGTGCACTGGAGCTAAACGCTGCTCTATTCAGAAATTCATGATACCAACTTGTTGTTGTTCATCACATTGTTCTCAAAGGCTGAATAATTAGCCACAATGGTAGGGGAGACCGGGGCAGGTTGTAACACGGGGTAAATTGTAACATAAGTAAAATCTTTTGAACGACAAATCTGGTAACCCACAGCATGCGAGAGCTGCTTGACGATATTAGCACCGTCGGTTTTAGTAACACAAACGAGCGTTATGTATTCATTTTGTGGTAATAGCCCAAAATTTTAGTATTTAGAGCACGTAAGTAAATGTTGTCTTAGCACTTTTATTTCAATTAACCGTCATTAGGAACCGTTTGAATTTTTGTTTCTTGGTCGCAAACAAATCAGTACACATTGGTTTATTATTATGTGTACGCATTTTAGTGATTTGATGTTTAGTTTCTCGTTTGCTGAGATAAAACGCAAAAATTCGACCTCGGGGTAAATTGTAACATGTTACTATACTTACTCCGCTCAAATGGTGATAAAGCAAGCTATTTGCTGACACACCGGAGAAAGATGCTCTAGACGACCAACAGAACATTCGAGAATCCAAAAAATAGAAAAAAAGTATGAAGGCAAAAGTAAAGAAAGCACAGCAGAAGATTTTGATAGAATTGGACGAATAAGCAATGATTGCTTAACTCATGGATATCAAATGTTTAATAATGATCTGTGTTTTCATTTATATTTTTTAGAAATGTTTATTTGTCTTCATATTTGTATTTAAATAAGTAAAACAGATGTGTTGCAATTTACCCCGGACTGGGGCAGATTGTAACAAAGGGTCAGATTTGTTTAAGATGAAGCTAGATGAATAAGTGTCCAAGATTTTGTCACGTACTTTCGCGCAATTAGTTCACCACATATGTAAGTAGTAAATCACGCAAATAATTTCCTGATTGAGGAAAACACTTTCGAGAAAAAACTGTATAAACTTTTTTTGTTACAATCTGCCCCGGTCTCCCCTACATTGGAATGGCGTTTTCTCTGGCATAAGGTATTAACTTGTAGCAACTTGTTCGCGCACTGAAAACTGGCTCATAAATATCGCATTGCAAAGGGATGCCTGTGCTCGATATCGAAGGTACTCCGCCAGCAGGATGCGTCCAACGTGGAAGGTAAGCTGCAGCATAGAGGAGTGACGGACGCGAGGGGCTTTTCGAAAAATAACAAATTGAAATTCTCTGCGCTCTTATTCGACCCCGATGATCGAGGATGAACGCAAACACCGGGCGCGCTTTGTGTACACGCTTTTAAATTCCTTCCGTCGATATTTCCATTACCGATTCCGCGTACATTGATGTTACAAAGTAAACATTACCTGGGGATAACAGCGAAACAGGAGAATACAAGCGGCCACGTGTAACGTAACCTGCCCATCAATATTAAAACGATGAAGGTATCGGCGCGAGGCAGCGTGCGCGCTCGTTCCCTGATCACCAGCGCCGATAGCACGTCCCTCCCGAGATCTATAATTTCCTCGTTGCGGATCGAACGAAAACTATCGGCGTTTAATGACACGCATCGGCGCGTATTCGCGGCCGAACCTTCGTGAAAGCGGCACGGGGCCCCGTGATTACTAGAAAGTTCCCATCGGTCGATTGTTCTTTAACCAGCCGCAGAGATATGCAACTGGAAGTTCACGGTTATTATCTGCTAGCCACGACTACGCGAATTCGTGGCGAGCTGGCGCGCGGCAACGCAGTCGTTTCTGTTCAAACGGAAGAAAAGGTCAATTTCTCTCGGCTAAACATAGATCGTACCTTCTTTCAATATTGTTTTTTATAGGAAGAGGTCGAGCCGACGTGACCGACAACGCGGCGAACTGGGCGTGCAACACCTGGAGCCATGGGAAATTGATTTTTTCGATGGAAACAGACGGGGCCCGATCTAGGGGAGCGTAAGCAGGGTGTCTAATTTGGGGGCGGCAAAATTGATAGACAGGGAAAATTAAAATAAATAAAAACCGGTACAAAAGTAGGTAATACATGTTTGAATTGAGTATCAAACTTATAAATTGTTTTTAAATCACTCATATAATTGCTATTATACTATTGTAAGTAAGGAAAGGTGCGTACCTATCTATATTATAGACCGTTACAATAAGCTTTTGTGAAAAAAATCACTCACTGTCAACAATTATATTTTAAAATAATTATTTATAATTAAATATAAAGGGCGGCAGAAATCATTTTTGCCCCGACCGACGGAAAAGCTAGGTCGGGCCCTGGAAACAGAATTGCAGCGGCAGAGGTCGAAGTAGGAACTCCTGATCGTTAAATCCATCTGTTTCACCTGCAAAGCTTGGAAGCTGGGCCTGATAGTGTTCCAAAATGTCCACCGGCTGCACTTTCGCGAAGCGAATCGAACGGAAACCACGAGACGCCGAGGTTCCCACGTTCCATCCGCGTATCCACAAAGTGGAGGACGCTGGCTGGCCCGTTTGCAAATACACAGTGCAACGTAATATTATGAGCACAGCGTTTCTGTAAATTTACATTTCTTCTGCGACCGCGGCTTTCTCTTAATCTTTCGACTCCCTTCGAAACACGAAGATCCCGAACCGTAATTCAATTTATTCAGTTCGCCCGACTTCTATGGTTATGGGAGTGTTTCATAGAGGCCCGCGGTATCGCGTCGATCCGTCTGTGTTAATTGATAACCGAGAGCAGCTAAACCACGCAGGATGGCCTGCTTATTGATAGTGGAGGAAATGGGCGGTAAATAGATTGATAATTAAGATATCGGGGCAGGGAGTACCTATAATCCAAATTAAGACGTAATTGAGGTATTATGATAATTCCCGGTACGCCCATTCGTCTTTATAATATGTTAATTAATAGCGACTGGCCCGCGGCTCGTCGGCAGCGGCACGATCGCCGAGTCAAAGGATATCCTGCTCTTCGTGCGACACACGAATAGGGGAGGCACACGTGAATTTATACCCACGCGCGGCTATGCGTCGGATGCCCTTTATTAAATCGTGCTAGTTCTTCCGGTCCTTGGATTTCGTTCGATTCGCGTAGGTGCGAGGAGAACGTTGCTCGCGCGAATGCTTTGGCTTCAGCATCCATTAATATTCAACCGGATGTCCCTGTTTGTACGAATTTATGAACATTTTAAAAGCACCATTTTATTTGAAAACGCCACCACCGTTGACACACGTTTATACGAAGATATTTTAAAGCAATGTCCGTGAACGTTGATTTCACGGATTAGCGGTGCTCGATGCCGAGGATACATAAATACCAGCGTGATCGATTTCCCGTATCATCGTTTAAATAGACCCGCGAGTGGTGCTCCAAGTTGAAACGGTAATGATACACGGTGGCGCATAAATTACACCGTGCCGCGCAATACGGGGCCACTTGTCTTCTTGAATTCCACAGACTGTATTCCGACGAATATGAAATTCACATTCCCCTCCCAGACGGCAAATGTAATTTCTCGGCAAAAAATGTAGATGGGACGTCGTTATACCGATCGTTAGAAACACGGCGAGTGTAGTGGACGTTCGTAAAGTACATTTATCCGCGCGATATTCTGCTTTATAAATGTAATTATTATTATTATTATTATTATTATTATTATTATTATTATTATTAGTAGTAGTAGTAGTAGTAGTAGTAGTAGTAGTAGTAGTAGTAGTAGTAGTAGTAGTACTAGTAGTATTAAAAGTATTATGTCATGTACTTTATTTTATGTCACCAAAAGGTAACATAATAGTTTTCTCTAATGTGTGCTTCCAGGTGTGCACGAAGCATCAGGAGACGAAGCGGTGCAAGAAGATCTTAACTGGACGATTGACTTTACTCGAACCGCACCGATGTCCCTCTACAATCTACATCCACAGGATCACATTCAATGCATAGTTCGAAGTGGTTAATCGATCCTATAGTGATAGCCGTTTCATGCCAGCCCTAAACGGAGGAAACCACTAGTTTCTATTGCTGTTACGTCTCGAGCGTATGGTCGAGAGCAGAATATTTCCCACTGCCACCAACGTTCCATGGTACCCCATAAAACTAACGTCCCCCCCGACGCGTTTAACGACAGTGACCCTGCCAGTAAATTCTCGACACGATTTGCCGCGTGCCGGTACACGTCCGCTTACGTAAGCTGATAACGGTAATTAACTTGTCGTTTTTTGACGAAGTTAGGTACCGAACTGGCTCGAACGATTCGTGCACGGGTGCCTCGGCCGAGGGAAAAAGCTCGGCTACGGCCGTCCGCGCGGGACACCGGGAAACATACGCACCCGTATGTAAACGCGTGCCGTCTCCGCAGCCCGCGTACAATTTACGCGGATATAATTTTACAAGCTCGCGTCGTATCGGGATAAATCTAATTTCCACGGACGTCGTTGTCGCGGAAGTTCGAGCGAGGGAGCTTGAAATGAACGTTGTTAGTGGCAAAGTTCGAAATAACGTTCATTTATTAGCGGCATGCAAAGGCCGCGTGTTCTAAGCGATGTACGTACGTATCATTGTCGCGAGAAATTGCTCCTGTCGCGTGCGCAGCTGTTGGATAACAAGGGAAGGAACAGATAACGAACTTTAATCTTTCTAAAAAGTATTAACGATAGCACAGTGCTCCGTGGCTGTTTGACGCTGAAATAAAGTTGACTCTCGAGTGGCCCTGAATAAGAGGAACTCGCAGCAGTGCTGGAGAAAATTGTCAGCTCGAGCGTGTGTACTGGTATCGCAGAAACAGTTAAAAGCGTAATGTAACCGTTTATAGCATCCAGAAACCCGGCGAAGTTAACGGTGATAGCTCCGAACATCTCTTTTGAAGCTAAAGAAAATTTACTCGCGCTGATAGTGATAAATCTGTTACCTGCCTGCTTTCCCGTATCAGTACGAGCTCTTCCCGGCCAGGGTTACTCGAAGGTGAACATATTGCGCGTGAATACATTTACTTCTTCTTCACCTAGAAGTGGATGGCGATGAAGGCTCTGAAACTCTAGAACTCGGCTCTAAGAAACATGGCCACGGTCGTCCACGTAACTCGGCCGCGCCGGGTCGGGACGCCAGGCCATCGAAAATTCGCAACACTCGGCCCTGCCGTGTGTTTGCGAATGTGACGAGCGTACCAGTTTGCATAGGTCACGAAGGGCCTCGTAAGTTGGTCCCAGGAACAGCTTTATCGCGGCCATAACCACGGGTACTTAGATTTACCGAGCAAACGAAACGTGACGTCCCGACCGCGGTAAGTGTGCCACCGTAGCTGCATCTCGAATTCGGGCGCCTTTCTTGCTAGGGACTAATGAAACTCACGATCGCCGGAGATATTAAGCTGCGAATCACAGCTGGGAGATCCATAATAGACTGTGCGACGCCGAAGGAAGCTTAATTACGAGCGGCAGTTTGTAACCGGACGAAGTATCAGTCTCGCGTGATCTTACCGCCGCTATTAGACGTCCGTCGCCTTGGTTCCCCGTAGCTCGGGGCCGGTACCGAATTCTCCGTGTGTCCCTGAGGCGAGGCGTCTCGTTGCAGGATGCCCGTCACATTTTTCGCCGAGCTGTTAAAGACGCCGCGGAATTGATTAAAATTCAAAGTGATCCACTTCGGGCGAAAGCTGCCTCCTTAATGATCCCCATAATACCATATATAAAAGCGGCAGAAAGTTCGATCGGGAAACGTGACTGAGATCGGAATGAATCTGCTCGGGGTGCGCTTCGGCGCGGCCGACTGGTGCTCTCTCATTCACGTTCGTCACGAGGCCCGCAGCTTTGGCAAATAGAAATCAGGGCGAGAAATCCTTCGAACTTCGTTGCTATCGTACCTATTCTTGGAGATTTCTTTTATTCTCTTTTCAGTCCCTTTGCATTCCGCGATGGGGTCCTCTCCAGTGTCTTCCAACGCGACAACCTTGGAATATTTCGGTTGCGAAATTGATGTTTAGCATCCAGGTTCCCCGCTGATTAGACTCGATACCCACTACGCATCCTACGATCGGTTATAGTATCCTATTCAGTACTCTGACACGAATTCAGACAATCATTCATTCGCGTTATCTCGCGCGTTCCTGCACTTCGGTACACATTATGTACAGTTATTCTCGCGCGCCTATGCCCGCCGCTTTGCGCCCCACGACATGTACCTATATCTCTCTATACGTGTACGTGTGCGCAGATATATAGATATGCAGATATATGTCGGTGGAAATTCCTCAGAGGTGGAACATTATTTTTACCGGGGACCTGGGGAATTTCGAATTCGCATTTCCCCGCCCGCAGCAACGGACGATCCATCATTCGTTACTTGCACCGCCGCGACTATCCGTAATTATTCATTGCGTACACTTCTATGACTCTTGCCCTTCTCCTTCGCACTCTCCTCTCTCGCCCTGCCCCTTATCTTTGGCTTATTCCCGGCCGTTCCTCTCTTTTCTCCTTTCTGTCTGGCTCTATCGCCCTGTTTCCACTTGCTCGTCTGGCTTTTCATGCTGTTCCTCTTTCGCTTCCATCTCCTGCTCTCTTTCTCCATTCTTTTTTCTCTCCTTCGTCTATCTACGCGTTATATCTAAAATCAATGTGTAATTACGGCGCTACTAACGGTGAATGTTAACAAGCTCGTTGCGAAAGCGTATGGACACAATTCCCCCAACATCCTCGTTGCCCGAATGAAAAATAGATTACACGTCCTATATATATATATATTAATAGCTGCAGTAATAGTGAGTTAATTAAATCATGAACATGATATTGCCGTGTCTACTCCACCCTTGCAATACCTTCCCTTTCGTCCACCTCCTATTTCTCTATTTCGCCGCGTGCGTTCAGCGTGCCCATTCGTTCCCCGCGAAATTTCACGCGTACCACGGTTTTCTCACGCGTCCGTCTCTATTATGAAATTTTGTCCAGCTTCGAGGTCGGCCGATCGCCGCTGGAAAATCTGCAGATCCAGCGACGATTCGCCCCTCCCCCGTCGCGTAACTGTTAATCAGAGATTCCGGAAGGCCCGCGTGATTTATCGCGCGTACGCGACGTGTGCGCGCATAGTTGCGTTACTCCCTTCCCGCCTCGTGGTTTGTTTCTTAATTTCGATGATCGCGGGGGGATCGTTCGAGAGCTAGAGTCGCTTATCGACGATCCGCGGCGGCTGATTTATCGATGAGGACCGGTTGGCTGCGAGAAAAATGCGTTTGGCGAATCGGCCCCTCGAAATACGAGAGGGAAGGGGAGAAGCTTCCCCCCGGGGAGTACGAGATTTTGAGAACCCCTGGCGAGGATGGGGAAAGAGAGGGAAAAAAAAGGAGGCATTCCGTGCATTGAGTTATTCGACTCGCGGCCACCGCTAATAATTTTAATCCACCGGACGTATGTACTTTTACCCAAACGGGGACCATTAATTCACCATATATCCAGTGTGTCGAGGGGTCAACCTGTTATTTATCATAAAATATGAGGGCTCGTGCCGGGCGAGCCGCAGCCTTTATGTAATGGCGCATAATAAATTGCATTCAATCTGGCCGCTCTGCCGCTCGGAAATATTTGTATAGCCCGCGCGTTTCCAACGCTCCAGACGCTTTACTTTCTTTTTCTCCCTCGCGAAACTCACTCGCCGGCGTATTATCGGCCGAGCAGAGTGGATTAAACAAGTATCCTCGCGTATCTCAGTAAAAAGTTATCGCTTTGCCGCGTTGAACAGGGAACTTTTGCCGCCAATTTCCCTCCGCCGTGGAAGGAGGACGATTCGGAACGCTTATTAACCCCGCAACGACTTCGGCCGAGTTTCAATTCTGGGATCATTCGAGACACCCCTCCCAGTCTCCAATTTTATCAAGTTACACTTGGTCGAATTTCCAGTAGAAAGAAAATGGAAGATCTCACCAGAATGACGTTTCATAATTAATAGGTACCTTATTACCAGCGTACACCATATCGCAGGTATGCGTAACAATTAAAGGGAGCAAAGTAAGTCATAAATAATCTAGACACCTGCGGGGCCAGACCTCGCAAGTCGTCTAACTGTAAGGGTCAACTTAAAACCTCGCCCTGGATGGGCTTTTAAGAGCGACCGGAAGGTAGGTGCGCAACAATGCAACCGCGATTCGGCGTTATTGTCGGAGTAATTGGACTGCCGTCGAAAACCTGGACTCTTTACGATCCATAAAGGCGTGCGTCTGAACGGCGAGCGATAAATCGGCGGATGAGCCATTAAGCGAAGTCGGCGATTCTTATACGCGTTGCCCATAACGGCTCCTAAAACAAACAGGGGACGTGCGCGTTTTGCCAGACACCGTCTCCGCGCGGATCCGAACGATCTTCGGAGGATCTCGTCCCGTATATTACCCCGCCCTGCGAAATTGAACGCACGTTTAACCCCGAGGAAACCTCCGCGCGGGGCGTATGGTAAACGCGCGCTGGGTCAGGGATAACGAGGCTTGCCTTGTAACTTCTTGTCTTCGGGTGCCGCGGCCCGCCGACTTTTACTTCCAGGGAAACTGAGCGGCGACGTTATGGCTTTTTTGGCCGGACAAAAGCGCAATACCAGCGGGCGTTAATCTTGGAGCCGCGAACGGCAAGCCACGCTGCGATATCGCGGGAATGTCTGCGGCGACAGGGGTAATTTCTTCGCGTGGCGCGCGGTTTCATCGATACAAATTGCGAGTATCGTTCCGCGCGGCACTCGGGGCCCAGCCTGAAATTTATTAACACCGTTCTACCGTCGCTTTACGCGACTTTCCAGTCTCGCTGCCGCGGATGATTTTATTACACACGATCCCGGGGGACGGGACACTACTTTATTGGCGAGGTGCAGTTTAAGGATGGCTATGATGCTTGGAAAGTAGTTGCAATCAGATTTGCAGACTAAGGAGATCTTCATTTTACGGGCAATTTCGTCATAGATCGGATACAAAGATGTGCTGTTTCGTAAAGAAGTCGTTAAATAACGAGCACGTCCCTGAAGTAGGTCAACGGTAAAAGGATATGATTTATGTCCATAAGATTTTGAATATCAATGCTACCGTTACGGCGTAAATTAAGCATTCGAGGCCAAGAAGGCAGCAGCAATCGAAGAGCGCTTTATTACATGGCAATCTCATAAATTGGCATTCTTCGGGAGCTATACTGATCCCAGTCTGATCAAAGTCCTTAATGCCTCACGCACCGCATGCTGATCCCCGAGAATTCCTGGATAATTGAAGCTTTCCCTTTCGTGACAGTCCGACTTCGCGCTCTAGACAGTGTAACGCATGTCCTGCGATAATCCAATCCGAAGATTTATTTAACAATCACGCGGGGACACTTCTCAGTGAAAATTCGTTTTAGAAAGCCACCGGGCGCTACTTTACACGGATCAGTGGTCCGTAAATAATCCGCGAAATTCTGTTGAAATGTAATAACGAATACACGTAATCATTATCATCGTTTTCTTGCATTTCTCTCGATTCCACCAGCGCACTGTTCGAACCGCAAACAAAATAATTTCACAGGTAGTCGTGTTCAACATATTACTTGGAATTTGGCTGCGTTATTAGTATTCGCTGGTACATATTCATTATATTAAAAAATTAGCAACCATAGAATTTTGTAATGTTAACGAGCCCCGACTGCATTGTAACGTGTTACAGCTGAAATTACAGCTGAGAGAATTTTCCCGCGTATGAAACTGGACAGTACACAAGCTTTCGTAAATTATTCTAGACCGCATCAGGCAGTGTAATATAAAGGAAAACGCGGATTACCTACGGCGGAACGGGTGTCGATGATTAAAAGCAATGACTGTTAATTCCCCGCGAGCCGAGCACTTCCGCGTATCGTTTTACACGTTCGAGGATTTTATCGAGAGACATCGCGATTATATTAATATTTCGTGGAACACGATACGTTCCGAACGGAACGGCGTCGTTAGCATCCTAAAATACGTGGCAAGTTATTAATCTTGAATAGCTGAAGGAGCCCATCGAGCACAGTTTCAGTTAAGTCTCTTAAACTTATCCTCAGCCTGAGACGATCGTCGTTCGTTTTGGTCGAAGAAATGTACCTCTCGTGCACGGTGACTTTAACGAGTCACTGAATAACCGATTATGGACTCGCAACCTATTTCCCTGCTTAATGCTCCGTTTAAGGGGGCGTTTTATTACACGGACTGCCCAAAGAATTTGCTACGTACGTTCTCGCGTGGCAAGGGCTCCTTTCGAGAGACTCGTGTTTATGAAGCTGCGTCGTCTTATTACGGGACGAGAACAGGCTTCGACGCGAGGAAGGGAGCCGAACGGCGGAATCACGAGATCCAGATTGGCCTGCACAGCAAACGGAAGTTCGCCGGAACGTTTACCGGCACGAAGATGTGACTTTCGGCACCCTAAGGATATTGGCGCCGCTGCGAACCGCTCGAAAAGCGCTATCAACGGAAGTCGGAGAACAGCCGTGGGACCCGTTCCCCTGCTCGTAATTTCGTATTCGCGCCCGCTTTCGGGGCGCCCCTGTTCTCTCTGCTACTTCTCGTTTCCTCTGGAATAAAGTCCCGATGAGTCGATAAAATTCGAACGGAGAAATTCGCTTAGACAATACGCCCGGCTCGGAGCTGGCTAGGTTCGCACGGTCAACGTTTCGTCCCGCGATTTTCGGGCGCACCTATCTCCAGTTTCAAATCACTTCGACGCCCCGCAAAAGGGAGGACAGGGAATCGTTTTATTTCTGCCTCCATTCCAGCCCTAAATTCTATTTCTTTCGAATTCCTTTTCGATCGATCGTCCATCGAGTGCGACCGTATCGCTGACCCACTAGCCCGGGGTCTTAAAGATATAAAAGCTCTCTCACGAGAAACCACCACCTCCCGCTATATTTTATGCGCCTTTTTAATCGTCGCTGCAGTCGCATCGTTTAATGAGCCTTTAATGGCGCGTTGTTCGACTTTGAACGAGGGTTAGGATATTGTTTGTGTTCGATTGTTCGAGCACGCAAGCCTCAGAGGGACGCGTCCGAACGCGTCCGCTGTCGATATTGAAAAATTGAACCCCGGGGCAGCTCTGTTTTTTAATCTGACGATATCGAGGCGGAACGTTGTTGTTCCTCTCCGAGGATTCGCGAGTAATCCTGGCTTTTCAGACACAGGCAACGAGCTTTTATTCTACACGGCCTGCGACATACGTTCGGCGTTACAAACGGATGCCGGGGCAATCTGTCGAGACTCTGATGCATTCGATTTGGGGGAACATCGGCAGAAGTAATGAAACTAATGAAATCGATTCTGCAAATGTAACGGGAGTGGAGTTAATCCCAATCGCGATCGGATATGTTTAATGGAAGGTCGAAATCGGTAAAGGGGATTGAATTATTTGTATCCCGGCTAAATGTTCTGCTGAATATTTTACTTGTTTGTGAATAATTTCAGCATAGTTGAATGCACTTCTACATTTATTCAGAGGGGCTCTATTGATCATGAAAATACGGTTCTGTGGAACTGCTGGGAGCAGTGCATTCGCGTGGTAAGGTCGTTGAATGAAAACTATGTAGTGCTGGAGAGTCAATGGAAAGAAAACAGGAGAGGAAAGGCGTTAATTTATGGAGGCTTTAGCGTGTGTCGGTGACAACAATTAATTACCTTCACGCGCAGAGACGCGGGCCAATGCACATCCACTTCCTGCCCTCCTCTTCCCGTTGCAGCATCTTCGTTGTCGGGGATCTAAAACATCGTGGCCGAAAACAAAAACCTCTTACTGTCACTGTAGTAATAATATCGAAGACAGATATCAGGGAGAGACCAGAGGAAGATGATATTTCTTGAAATCATACTACGCTTCATAGAATAACGTTTCAGCTTGTTCGACAACGGAGAGTTCCGAGTACTACATGTTGAAACCAGACGATATACCTATAATTCCCTTATAATCATTTTGCAGCGAGCAGGCTACACAGGTCTGGTTTCATATCGGTCGAATGGAAGATCGCCTAGGTAGGGGAAGAGCGTATAATTTCAGAGGTGTACGCGTTGGCGAATATATGAAATTATGAGAGACGCTAGAACGTTCGCTCGACTTCCGTTTACACGAAGAACGAATACATATCGAAGCGAAAGCCAAGCAGTCGCGAGTCCAACACTGTTCCCGTTTGCAAACTCGGGCGTTCCGTATTTCAACAGCATCCTCTGTGTTTAATTAACTTTGCAGAATAACGTGATACGTTATCTTCCGTTGCTGTAAAGTTGGCGAATAACTCCGTCGAAACGTCTTCCTTCGTTGCTAGAGCCTTATTAGGAAAATTAGCTCATCCGGCGTTTCGTGAACAAAGATTAACAGTTCACTCTTGTCTCTTGTAAAGCAGAAAAAGGTTTTCTGGTCGACAGTTTGTCGTTTCCGGCAGCGGAGTGCATCCTTGTGTACCCCATGCGTGACAACGCGTATACTCCCGTTGTGCCACATTTTCCACCGTCCCACGAAACTTCTGCCCGCCCAGTTCCATCCCTCTCGACTCGTCTGCTCGCACGACTGTTTCACCCTCAGCTGCAAGGAAGAAAAATCTGTGTACCTACGCTGGACATTGGATTTAAAGAGTTGTGGGTGCTCTCGGAGCGACACTGAGAAGGGCCACTACTGTTGCGCGACCACTCCTGTTCTATCACCCAAATGAAGTTGTATTTCTTTCAGCGGGTAGGCAAGAAAGGTTTCGTGTTCCCAGACGTTCGCATTTGTCCTGGTTATTAATGGCACAAGGAATTTTTTAGGTAACGTCTACGGCGACATTCTCGAATAGCGATGTGTCCAAGTGTGTCATAAGTTGTGTCGTAACTTGATACGTTTGAATCCTGCGTTAATATTTCTAAAAGCGAAAACACTTAAGAAAGCAGTAGCACGTGCAGCAAGCCGGAAACAGGTATTGATTCATAGTGTGTTCGGTAATTTAATTAATAATAGGTCCCCGTGTAGTCCGCGTACGCTGCATTAGAGCAAATTAACAAATGAATCCCGCGGGAGTCGATATGGCCCGCTTTATTTATCGCCCTCGAAGACATTCCGCGCGTGTGTTATCGCGGGAGAGGAAAAAAATACTCGCAAATCGATCGGTCGTTAATTAAAATCCGTTTTTTCTACGCCCCACAGTGGGGTATTTGGCCCCAAAACCCGGACATGGCTATTTTAAAATCTTCAAACCCCCATAACTTTGTTAAAATTCATCCAGAGTTGATGAAACAAAAATCATTTTAAAGTTTAAACTTTCTACTTTTCGACTCATTAAATCAATTTTATCGAAATCGGTATCCAGGGGGGAAAATCCGACCTTAAAGAGGAATGTGCCAGACTGAAAAATTTTCTTGATGTTTGTCAAGTGCTACGGAGTGCAAACAATATTTTTTGTAATTTTTATGTATACTACCGGAAAGTATGATCCTTTGCCTTTACGATAAGTCGAACCTCATAAAAAAGGGATGTTTTTTAACAAAGATACAGCCATTTAAAAAAAGCTACATTTTTTAATGTTTTTACAGAAATTCTTCGTTTACACAAATCGTGAGCTCAGGGGGAAGAAGTAAATCTATTGTTTCATTTAGGAATTGCATCTTGACAGCTTTCTTTTTAATAAATTTTATGTTTTCTCGCGTCATCAGTTTAATTTCAGATGGACCCGCAGCTTGAACCGAACAATTTGCTGACATTTTAATACCTATACACATATGTATATATATTCTGGTGAAATAAGTAACATCTGAATAATAAAAGCGGAAAATATCTAGTTCATGTGACAAATGTTTAAGCGTACTTACCAAGTACAAGTAAAATGAAATTTAATATAAAAGTAAAATCAATACAGAACTTAAATATGAACTCAACTAATGAACTTAATAAACACAGGATAAATATATATAACACACACTAAATATAGGCTATACAAAACAAAACTTTAACCGAATAAAATGTAAGAAAAACTAAAATATAACATATAAGTACGTAAAAAGAGCTTTGAATATTTTGCAGTGTAGTCGATGGCACTGTTTCATCTGAATGCAGACAGAATTTCATAAAATGTTTATGTTATGCTATAGATAAATCTTTTACTAATTGTAAGTCCTCTACTTTATGTCTGTATTCAGTTGAAACAGTGTCATCAGAGACTACACAGCGAAATTTTCAAAGTATTTTTTACGTACTTATATATTATATTTTAGTTTTTCTTTCATTTTACTCAGTTAATACATATGTGTTCATAATTTAAACAGTTTCATTGAAGAGTTCCTAAACATCTCTCGAAGGCCTGCGGAGCGCGACCGTACAGGCGTACGTAAAACGCACCAGCTCTCGATTGTCTTTTCTAACTAAATTAGCTATAAAACTTAAATCCGGACGAATCCGGAACCAATCTTTTTTGCACTGTCTTCACAAACCTTTATCAAATGTAATGGCACAAATAAAAGCAGTTAACACGGCTTAGCAGTATAACAAAATCGTTAATGAAATTTTATAATCGTAAAGAAAATTTACTGAATTCTCGATTATCTTCAAATGTTAATAACTATGCAAATATATATGATAAAAAGTAAAACCTTTTGGAAAGTGTAGTATATACCTACCTGAGAAGCTTCCATAATGCAAGAATTCACCAAATTTCTTTACAACATGTTGAAAACTCTAATAAGCCAACGATGTTTCAGAGGACGGTTAAGAATTAATCGCGAGCTCTAAAATCTCTTAACTTTCGACGAAGCCTGTTGCTTCATGAGTACACAAATGAAAAAAACAATATTCATACATTGTTCCTCAGATATTTAACTGCCTCGAGCACCAAAAATTTTACGGTTTATGCAAAAATTTTTAAATCGATTTATGTCCGGGTTTTGGGGCCAAATACCCCACTGTGCGCCCCTTGAAATAGAATCGTTCGTTTTTATGCGGGCTACTTTTGCTCGACACGTAATTCCCGCGACGAATTAACGCGACGTGGTCGTAAATTAGGCTCCGCCGTTTTCCTTCGCGGTACTTTTACGCGAGCGCGATAAAAAAGTTTGGCCCGATCTAATAATTATCGGTCTAACTCGTTACAGGCCGCATTCCCGGCGCCGCGATATCGTGCTCGCGAAGAATCCCGTGGACTTTGCCAAAGTTATTATTAATTTTCTGCCTATCGAGCCTCAACATCTGGGGCCCACTTGAAATTCCAGGACGTCTGCTTTTAATTAACGCCTGATCCCTACATGTTTCCCCGTAATATACACCTCCTTCGCGTAATTTATCATTAAATTAATTTTTTGAAAAAGGGGACAATGGGATCGAGTGTATTAATTAATAATCTTCGGTGCACACGTGAAATACGATACGATACAAATCGCGACTGCTAACGAATTACGTGCTTATCATAATGTAATTGCTCCTTTACGAGTTTCCTTAAGGGGGTATTCTCGTCTAGCCATTCTCTTTAGGGACGACCCACAAAAAAGCAACGCCATTTTTATCGATAAGCATTATCCACACGTATTTACTATCATTTCAGTAAGTTGTAAACAAATTTCAGTCATATATAATAATAACACTAGTTTACAGCCATTTTGCGCAACAGATGCCACTATTTTTTTCTTATGTAGACATTTTACATCGGCTGCGCCAATTTCTTTTTTTATTTTGTAAACTAGTGTAATTAATGGAGATATGTGTTTTCTTCAAATCTCAACTTCTAGTGGGCCAATCTGGTTCATCTTTTTCGTACACCTTCAGAAAACATATCATTTTAGCCGGTAGCAGAATCAAGGCGAAATAGTTTTTTTCCACAAGTTTAAGGTCGTTTGAAGACGAAAAAAACACGGAAAAAAAGAGTTTAAATTCAAAGTCCCGCCATTTTGTGAATCTTTAATTTTTTGTCATAAATCTGCTACCGGCTATAGCCACCCTCTTACTGCTTAAGAATCCTTTTGGTTTTTTCGTTTTGGATCAGCGGAACAGCCGCAATCGTATGTACCCTGAGGCAACTTTTTTTTGCACACGCGTTACGAGATGATCCATATCTCCATTAATTATTATTATATATGTCTGAAATTTTTTTACAACTAAGTGAAATGTTAACAAATACGTGTGGATAATGCACATCGGTGAAAACTGTGTAACCTTTTTGTGCATCGTCCCTAAAGAAGGGCAAAAAATTGGCCTTCTAGGCGAGAATACCCCCTTAAACACTGCTCGCTTGCTGCAGACCAACGAGACACAAATTGAAACGAGACGATTCTGTAAGATCACCGTTCTGCTCCTGTAATCGTCGCTTTGCAATGAAAGATAATTCTCAAGATTTAATCTGCGTACTAATCACCCATGACAGCGCCGATACAGAGACTTTTCAATCGTGTTTCTGGAACGAGTGTAATTATACCTGTGCCAACGTACCGTTCGTATGTATTATTCGATACCCCTGTCAATCAGCGTAACAATCGCTAACAATCGCTCGTTTTACCTTGCTCGCAGTCTGCTTTCTCACCGTGCGCGGCTACCGTGAAACTTTGCACTCACGTTTTCTATATTTATCGAGTAATTAACCGCGATACGTTTGTGCGTTTCGCTCCGCTCGTTTACCAGGCGTTCCTTCGACCTGTCCGGCAGAAACAATGTCCACATATCTTCCACCGTGTGTCTGTTGTACGCTTCGACGTGTTCTCAATGTTGAACGGATTCCATTTCATGTTTCAGCTTTATAAAACGAGATAACACATATTTCTCGCATCAGTCGTCATTCTAGTTCCCCTCGGTCGATTTATATATTCCCCCGAACTCCTTTGTAGCGTAATGTTAGAAATCTTGAAGGATTATACGCCGCGGAAGGGAGCCACGACCCAGTATCACGAATACGCGTAATTCGTGCAATTTTTCTGTTGCGCAAGCACCGACAGAGGATATTTTAGCACAGCACGTTTGTTGAAACTTGCAACGCGCATTATTAAACCTTCTGCTGTAACGCTCGTCGTAACTGGGCGCCGTAACGTGCCGGAAGGTTACAGTTTTACAGCATCGTCTGTCATCGATAAAAGTATGCGTAAGCGGCGTGCCTTGGGCTATCAATTTTGGAGCATGAAGAAAAAAACACAAATGTCCTCGTTCTATTGGTTCGCGCTCTTCCCCTTTTTCCGTCCATGCCAGGACGCCAGACAAATTTGCTTCCAAGTTCCTCGTTCTGGGATAAATTGTTTTCCTCGCGGCACAGCGGGGGAATACGAAATCCTCCTAAGATGAAATACAGTTACCACGGGGGCATAAATTTTTATTATACCTCGAGGATTCCCATCGAACGCGTCGCGTTTTTTTTCTAAGGGCGTCGGTGAATAAGTACGTACTAATCTTTTCTCGAAACGAACTTATTTATAGACACGTACACGGAGTGATAAAATATCGCGGTGTTATCGCGTACACCCATAGCCACAGGGGCCTAATATTCGCGGAAGTTTCCAAGGCAATACTTTTCGTATAATTAACACTTATTCAGTGACACGTGCGCCCTGTGCATTGGCATGTTTACGGATATGACTTGTACTTTGAGCGTGAATAGATTGGATTGTATGAAACCTGAATGTACCACAACCGAAGTCGACTTTAGCTTCTTCGTGAAAGAGGAACTTAATTTTTCTAAAGGACTTTTCCAGTGATAAAATTGGACCTCTATCTAGCTCCTTATTTTCCGTGCGCCAGAATACGGGGCTTTCATGGGTGTAGGACGAACTTGAGAATTCCCTGCATCGGAGGATCAAGAGGGGGCGAGAATGCGCCGTAAGTGGAAATAATGCGAGATCCTGTCCCCTTTTCGCTTTTCGTACGGCAGCCAACTATTTCGAGCGGTTGCTCGCGCTAACAGGAGAGGCGGAATACATCAAAGCATCGAAATCGCGTAAAATGTCGAGTCGAATCGAAACTCACTCGGTATGCCCACCGCGGGTTATCGATAACGCGTCATTATTTCCACTTGGATAAATTGAAAACTTCCGCGCGACAAATTAAACAGGCGTGGGTGGTGGAGAACAAAGTGACATCCGAGTATCGCCACCATTCATCAATCTGGCTCGTGTCAATACTACCTTCAACACTTAAACAATCATGTTACCCATTAAGGGTAGTATATCACACTACTGAAGCTTCCTAAACAACAAAATGGAAAATTACCTTCACACGTTTGCAAGTTGAAACTCTTCTAAAATAATCAGAACCGCTTGAGCCGAGAAATATGATAAAATAGAATATTAAAATCGAAACATAATGCGAGAGAATTTGTAAGGATCCATGATACACGACGCGTTAACGTTCCACTCGAAGGGAACCTGCCAGAGTGGCAATTACTCGTATCTTTAAACATTAGACGTACCTCGTCTCGCTGCAGCATTATTCAACGATACCGGTCGCGTCCGTTCGGGAGTTATCGTCGCGGAAATCGCGATTAAAAATGGAAAACACGCAGTGGCTCGGGGGGGGGGGGGGCAGGAGGAGGTATGGAAAAACCGCCAGGTCGACGTGGACGCGAGGCAACAGCCAGAGGTTGGAATCTTGGCGCGATATCACGTCGCGGCTGAATAATTACCGTTCCTTTACCATGCTAATTATGAATGGGCGCAGCGCGGAAATAAAACTAAGGGATCGGGTGCAAACAGCCCCGGCCAGGCAAATAATTTATTCTTTCATTTCATTTCTTTGCCCGGTCGCGTAATGCGAGTTCACCAGTTCTGTTTATAACTCTCGCCGCCACCGGCGAAGATTAAAACGGTCCCGGATAATGAGAACTGTGCGCCGCTCCTCCACGGTATTCTCTCTTCCATTTGCGAATTCTTTCCTTCTCCCGCGCGGGCCTGCACTTTCCGCGAACACCGTCTCGGTCTCTCTCCGCCCGAGCACAGCATTACTTTCCCTTCGCGACCGACCCGTTCCCTCGGATGATTTCGTATCGGGCAACGGCGCGCGGTGGGATGTCTCCTTGGCTTTTAATCGCTTTTCCGCGCGTCACGACGCGACGCAAGGCGACGCGCCCCGTGCCGCGATACCTCTTTGTCCGATCTCCGCGCCCCGACCCTGGACACCGCGGGTGTTACGAAAGCTTGTACTCGGATCTCCTGGCCGAAGGAACAGCGTATAAAGTCGTCTAGAGAGTGACTAAGGGGATCGAGATGTCCCACCGGCGCTGTTCCCTTGAATCGCGCGTTATCGAGATTTCGTCGCGAGGCGACATTTCCAGCGCGAGTCTATGGCACCCAACACTCCTTCAACTCGCCGTTCAGTTCAGAGCAGGACGATTCTCTGTAAATTTTCCGAAAGCTTCTGCAGTCTGGAATATCTACTTCAGCTGTTCTGGCTCTCGCGAAGATCCCATTTCTGATATCTACCCGGCGCGCAACTATTTTTTGAGTGTTACACGATCTTAAATTCTCCGATCCTCTCTTAGATTATCCAGTACATCCGATGACTTTGTGTATACACTGTTGGATTTCGTTTAATGCTCGTCTTAATAGCGCTCGCGCCGTTTGCAATCTGAAGAACAGCCTCGGCGACGCCGCGACCAGGTGAAATTAATCGAGGCTGAGTTGCCGGCGCGTTGGGGATCATGCACGGGGCGAGCTAGGAAGATCGATAGCTACCGCGATTACGTGATGCTACTTAAGATACGAACGAAGGTTCCAGCGGTAATTATGATGCAACGAGCGTGGTGAAATAAATGAATGGCGCCGCGAATAGAAATCGGGGGACCGAGAGTATCGTTCCCGGTAAAAGTCCGATAAACGAATCCTAAGTAATAACGGTGGGCGTTCCTCTGCAACTGTTTGAAAAGTCTCCATGTAAATTTCCATGCTGGAACAGATGGTATCTTGGCGAGCGTGTACACGAACCTCGCCGCCACTCATTACGGCTCCGCTGCTCTAGTAATTACAATAAATCGATTAATGGACCGATAGCGACTGTAACGTATGATTATGCCCGTCAGACGTTTACCTTCTATTCTTAACTCCGCGTAATGTCTCATTATTAACATTTCACGGACGCTCGCCAAGGCCAAGGAACCATCGCGTCACTTCGCTTCTCGATTCGCCATCCTATCTTTGTTCGGCAGGCAATTTAGCGGAGCCGTGTAAGGGAGAGAAGAAAAATCGGGTGCTCGATGGTGACCAACGTTTAACGTTCAAAACAACCGTCCGGATGGTAAAAAACCGGAGAACTCTCGCGTGGAGTGGACGAATGAGCAAACGTAGCGTCAGCAACGATCGATTGCATTGTTGTTATGGGGAAAATGGAATGTCCATGCGAAACGGCACGAGGGCCCCCGCCTCGCGTCATGACAACGCGCCTGACGGCTGACAAGCCGCAAAGGCACAGGCACTTGGGAGAGGAGTTTATCTCGAGGCTTCGATAAATTTTCAATTCCGTGATTGCCTCCCGTGTAGAACGTTCTCCAGCTGGCAGCCTAAACTAGAAACGTCCTCGTCGAGCTAAGTGAAACGACGGGCGTCCGTGGATTCGATCGGTGAATTCGATTTATTGGATGAACCCGGCAAGGTCCCTCCGTTCACTCGAGCGCCCCGCGAATTAATTAGCTGTATCGCGAATTACGGTCTCGGACAGTGTATCCGTTGCCTTTCGACGAAACTAATTTCGCAGCATCGCTCCGCGAACGTGTTACCAGCCACCCTGACCAGTCCTCCCCTAATAACAAAAGATCTCTTCTGTCAATAACCGACTCGTGTACCACGAAATCCATCATTGGGCGAGCAGAATTTCCATCAAGATGTGCGGAACTGCTAAGGTGTACGGCCAGGCTCGGAAAGATTCGGGTCAAACAGCGAAACGCTTTGAAGGATGATAGGTACCTTACCGCGATGGACTTGCAAATTTCCCCCCGGTGGTTATATCGGAAGCCCTCCTGCACCCTGTTTTTATGAAATCATGAAAACGAAGGATCGATCTATCGTAAAAGGAGCGCTCGTGTATGATGATCGCTCGTGAATTTATACGAGGGCAGTATCTAGCGAGGGTTTAAAAAGGCGGGTATTAATTTGAATACACGAGGAATAGAGCTTTGTAAGTTCGATCTTTCCTCGCGCAGTCAGAAACTGCGGAACGAGCGAAAGTCGGGTAATTCCGTGGGGAAAATATCCTCGAAAGTGCGGGACACATTTTCTGCGCAGAAGGATCCGCGCTCCCGTGAAATGTGATTGTAATTTAGTTGGGTGGTCGTACACCGAGCTGGAACTTCCTGGACCACCGGTATTCAATCACCTGCTAACAAATTGCGAGTTTATCTGTTGATTAATTCGTTCCCGCGAACTTTTTCCATAAAGCAAAAGAAAGTTGGGGAAGAAAGCTGGGTCGCGCGGTCTACTCGGGTTTCATTGGTTGTCGCTCGTGCAGAAGAATGCAGGGAATAATTCAATGGGGACGCAGCTATGTCGCTCCTAATGACATCGGTCTCGTAAACTTCATTAAGGCTGGTAATATTGTATCCTTGGTACGTGTACCACGGGGTCGTGAAAGTAATCAGCGATCAGGGACTTTCAATTAGAAATGCCTCTCATCGGCTACCATGCGGTGCACGCAATGAAACGAATCAGTGGCGAGCGAGATTGATTAACGGGATTTACAAAGAGACTGGCGTCCGAAGTATTTATCCATATTATTACTTAGGACTCGTGTCACTGTCTCTTCGTCAAGGAGGAGGAAGGTATTAGGGATTAGGTTTCCATCGAGATTACTATTGTCTTCTGCAAGGAGAGAAGGTAGTTATTTCGATTCCATTAGATAGGTAGACCGTGGAGCGAGAATCAAATCTGAATGTTTCGCTTGCCACGAGTTTTCCCATCGAATCCCGCGCACAGGCGTCTAAGCAAGTTCGAGGACTCGGGAACGGCTTGTTTACTTCTCGCATTTTAATACGAAACACGAGCCCCGCGAAGTTATAATGTAAAAGTAGGGACGAAGTTCGGGAGGGGAACTCGCCGACGCGACTGGATAAACTTGTTTACCCTGCTAAAAGTAAGACTGCGCGTTGTTTGCGAATGAATACATACGAAAGTAGCGGCTATGCATAAGTAAAGGGAAGGCAAACTATGTACATCGCGTCTTGCGCGTGTACGTTTTGCGAGCGAGCGCGCGGGCGCCGCGAGAATTTCCGCGGAAGAAGTTGCCGCGCCTCGCCGTAACCATTCTTCCAAACGAAAAAACACCGATAAATGGAAAACATTCGGCCGTCGGAGAACTGGAGTATCAATTCATTTCTACAAAGTTGCAGCGCTACAAAAGTGGGGCAATAACTTCGTTCCCTTCAAACATTTCGCTTATTCGGGGCAACGCGAAGAATGGCCCGTGAAGTATACAGATCAGCTTGGAGGAATCTTATACCGCGTAATGCCCCCTTGATAACGGGACACTTTCGTCACCGGCGTCTTTTTCTTCTACAGTTGGAAGAGACGAAAATATTCGAGGGTATATCGCGATCGATCATTTCCACCTTTCCGATTCTTTGGGTTTACCGGTTAATTGGTTTGCTATCGTATCGGTGGATGCAGGCCAGCATCTAGAATATTAATAGACGTCGTCCGAGGTATTTGGTTAGAAAGGAAGGTCGAAATCCGTGACGGCGTTCGCTTCCGTATATGCACAGAGAGGCGAAGAACTAGTACCTCCTAGCGGTGACCTATATGATAGACATTAACGAAGACAAGACTGTCGAGAGGTGGAACGGAGCGTATTCTCTCAGTGTTGCGGAGCAATGGATAATTGGTTCTAATAGGCGTCTGGAGGCTGACTGCCGTTACAGAACCAGAGAGGTTCGTCCTTTCTTTCCCTCCTTCTTCCACGTGTCCCAGGGGTCCCTCTGATTGTGAGAGTTTCCAACGGCACACACGGCGACGTGTCCGCAAACAGGTCTCGGACGTATATCTGTAGTGTCACATTACGTTATGTGAACATTAGCTGTTACCAGTTTCATCCATTCTCGTCGCGGGGCCGCGATTCTTAATCGTCTCCTAACGTCGTCGTCTCGGCGATGCTGCATTAAAAGGAGATAGCAACGTTACGGTCGTTATAACTCGTACCACAGTCCAGCTGATATCCTTATTCGTGGGGGAGGAATTTTCAGACCTCGTTGCATCGTCCATCCTCTTTCAAATCCACGAACAGACAAAATTATCGTGTCTCACGCATGACTGTAATCATTTTTATTATTTTTCAAATATTTTGTCATTAATTTCATGAAATTAGACTTCGACGAGACAAGTTTCATGATATATTTTCAAAAATCTCATATCTCGCGATTACTTCCATTACCGTCAAGGACCCAGTTCCTTATCAGAACTCAATTCCTGATCAGTTTAGTATATAAATACCAGATAATAAGTTTATCACGATACAAATTTATTCCAAAAAATGACTAAATAATTATGAAGTATTTTTAAATTTATACGCAAACATTTGATAGCTCATAGTAAAATGTTTTAGGTCGCTCAGAAACTGCTCCGTTTGCATCTTAAGTGATCAGGAGCTGGGTCCTTGACGGTATTTACATTTAGTTGATGCTGAGATTTTTGTCTGGTGATAGAAAAGTCTCGTGTAAAATCTCATCGTGGATTCGCACCTTAATATTCGTTTCCTCGTGAAACATTAGATTGCTTAAGTTGAGTTTTTGCGGAGTACTTCCATTAATATTACACTGACGGTGCAAAAGTTCACGTCTGACTAAGCACAGGTAACTTACAATTAGACAACTGAACTGAGAATTGGAATTGTAGCGAACTGGGTGGTATCGGTACGTTGCCTCTTAGAAACGTACCTATTGCACAATCTATTATATTGGAAGTAAAGTTCATGTAGTCTATAGCAAAGGAGTTACATGATTCTTCGAGACAATGTCGTAGCGAAATACCAGCGCATTAATTGAATAATTAATCAGCGCGGCGGCGAAGGCCGCTGCGGATGACGTCCTCATAATCCCCATCCGTGCGTTCCGCACGAAACGCTGACGGGACGGATACTAAATCTTGCCGTCTACCCTATGAACTTCTGTTCCGCATAACCCTGCACCTGCAACTGCATTTTCCGAAGGGCGGAGAATGAAAGTCTTAAAAGTTTCGGGGGTGTGTAAGCGAGTTGCGCGCGACGGTGGCGGCGGCTATATAGGCACTTGACATTCCGGACAGGCTGCCTCATATCCTTTTACGAGCGGTATAGCCTTCCACTTGATAAGGCGAGTTCCGAATCGATACTTCGCGAAACTTCACGGCGACATGTGTAGTATAGAGATTGTCGCCGGGGAAGCCGAAATAAAGAAAACGCCGCGCCGTGTCCTCTCCGCTTCCTCTTACTCCTCTCAGCCAGTCTTGAGTGTTTGACGAGTCCCCGTTCAGGAACCCGGCAATTCAGCCGCACGGGGTAATATTTTACGGATTAGTCGGCCATAAACTGTCCTCTTATTCGAGAATGTTGCGAGAAAGAACAAGATCTTTACGATCTGAATACAATGCATCGAAGCCAAGGACCGTTAACGACAATTCAGGAATACGGGTAGTATTCTTATCGTGGCGAATAATTGATAACCTGCATACACCGTTTATGACCCAGCATGCTCAGCATTTCTCGAATTACCTTTCTCCGCCTTTCACTCGGCAGTTTGCCAGCGCTCATTGTTCTTTTACCACTCGTTCGTTACAATTTGATCTCTCCATGTGGCGCCGATGGTTGTCATACCTATATCGAGGACCACGCGGTGGCTGGCTGGTGCCTCCCGAAGGAGTAGGCGTCGGCAGGCTCGGGATACTGCAACGGGAACGCGTAATTCTTCATCCGTGAATATTTTTGCTGCTCCTTATTTGAATAACAAGTTCCGACGGACCATTGAAGGTACATACATCGTTGGCGCCTTCGATTACGGGAAACGCGCCGAAGACGCATCGTTCGTGGAACAATCTCCGATTCCATTCAATCGCGTGGAGGTGGGTACATACGTAAGTGAGTTGGCAAAAAGTCGCGCGCGCCGTGCAGCTTCATGCATATTTAACTACGGGATGGTTGAAAGGCGGGAGATGCGGTGCGCGTAAACTATATCAATATTTGCTCACCCTATAAACGCCGAATACCGGCGGAAGAGACAGGGGAGCGGGATTCCCGGTCAAAATGCAAATAAAGCCTTGCTATTCGAACATCGAGCCCCGGTGTGTAGCTCGCGAAATTTTCTATGGCCGCTAGCGAGCGTTTGCTCGCGTAACGGGACGCCGCAGACGGGAAGATAACGCGTTCGGTTGATTGCAGCAAAGGCATCAGCGGTATACTGATGCACCAGGATCCGTCTGACGACCTATTTTGCACCGTGGCAGAACGGACGCGCAGACGGCGCTTAGCGTTGCACAAGTCTGAGACGGCGTCGAGCGGTGATCGGTGGATATGTTATGCAAATTGAATTTGCGAGGAGCGCGCTCCTAAGCGTTGCGCCTAATTTCTCTTAGAACGAAATTATAAGTCCGTAACGAGATTTACGACGCCGCGTTTGTATGTGTTTATGTACGTGCGCCGTGTGTAAAGGGACGACGACGACGTCGACGGCGACGATTTGCAATGGCCATGCACGCGGTGCACGGTGTACCACTTCTCGCATTCTTTGCGCCCGCCTCGGTAATAGTTGGCATCGGACACGTTCGAAAACTCGAAACATTGACTACACGGTGCAGGTCGATGCAATAAATTACCTCCCAGCGCCGCGCGGATCTCCTTATTTCCACGCTTGTCACGATTGGAAACAGTTAGAGGAATTTCGGTGAACACGGACACGCGGCGAGGGAACCAGACATTCCGCGTCGAATCGCGCTGGCTCGATACCGTGCCGGTTGCCTGTTAAACGTCTCGATGATCCCTTAGGCATCCTATTCCGATCATATACCCGCTGTACAGCTTGCAAAATTTGTGCTCGAAACACTGCGACCGTTGCGGGTGTGCTTGAGAAGGACAGGATTTACGAACCTCGGGGCATTAAGGGCAAGAAGTTTAAATTACAGTGGGCATTTATGAGTACGATCGGTATAAACTTACTACCGTGTAATGTATATTTAAAGTACAAGAACTAATGTTGATTGCGTAAAAGGAGCCAGATACAGTTACTAATTACGCGGCTCGTTATAAATGATCGGTGGCTGGTCAGTGCCTATACCGCGCCTCTGCTACAAGCAAAAGGCGTCCGGCTGTTAATAGAATCCCGAGCGGCTGTGACACCAGATCAATTATTACTCACAGACGTGCCAGTAGTTGAACCGGCTGCATTCGGTATTCCCTGTGATCGTAATCGTCAACGAATGTAGGAAAGAATTTCCCTCCCCCGGAATCGATGAAAGTTTAACGCGTGCGAGATGTCAACGAAAATCCTGGATGTGATCTCGCTTCCGGTGGCTTTGACACGGGGCGCATCCTTTTAAGGCAAGGAGAATTTTAATGACGTTCTAGTAGCAAAAAAGCTTATGGAAACATAGATGGAGGAACGATAATTTAATTTCATATCCCATCTCCGGTAAAGCCGGCTCTACTTTAAGGGGGTACAAGTGCACCGTTATATTTGCGATCCGTTAATAGGAGTCGCGAAAAAGATATGTGCTTTTCATTCGGTGAATAGCACGCTGCGTAATGGAGGCACGAGTGGCGTCGCCGGATGCAAAGAAGGATCATCGTAACCCGACCAAATAACTGTCCGCGGCCTTAAAATCCCCGCGATCTCTTCTCCGCGAAAATTAGTTTCATCAGTCGTTCTAAGTGTCGCGAAGCAGACCGCAATCGCGGATCTCTAAAAGCGTACGTTGCCATTCGGAAACGTCAGCTTTGTTCAAGAGTGCTCGACGTAGGAGGAAGCGATTGTTGGAGTATCCGTCAAGTCATGTCCGTCTAATAGTCCGGATAATGGATATTCCATTGCAGGTGTTAAGGGAACCAATAAGTATCGAGAAACATTCGACTGTTCCGAAGGGGGTGCTGCGAAAGTTGGCTGGCAGCTTTGGAACGTGACAAATCGCAAACAACGGGTGACATTTTCCAGGTTGCGACGCTCCTCGAGAATAGTTACGAAGCTAAGTAGCGAGAACGATTCCGTCGTTACGGTTCTATCTGCAGGCCGATCGTCACGAAAGTTTAGCGTACCGTAAATGTCGCCCGTTAACTTCCCTTTTGTAGCATTATTTCACGCTTTCCACGCTACATCCATCTGGTAATTGGTATCTTTACGGCAACGGAGTGTCTGCTGTTTAACACCCGTTAAATTTCAAGCGAACTGTTAGACGACGCCACTTTCTCCGGATTCGTTGGCTCGAATAGAGCCGCGGGGCGAATTGTTCCCGAAAAAAACGAAAAAAAAAACCAACTGAAAATGTCACTTTTTGTCGAGTTGATCGTTAGCCACGGGTGCTCCACGATTCGGCAGGCGCGGGCGCGTGACGACAAAGGACTGAAATTGGTAACGCGGTCGTATTGTTTATTATCGCCTACATTGTTTCCACGAGCCCGGATTTGCTCGCGATATAAATGTTTATCGTGCGCACACGGAAACGGTGCGTGCGCGCCACCCGCGCATAATATTCTTAATGACGTTCGGCAGATGGTAAACACATTCGAAATCGGTTTATTAGCCGTGGGGAGACCGTTTCGTGATTATTGCCGTGAATAAATATTTATTACAGAATACGTGTTCGCGGCGCGATTCTATCTGCTCTCCCGCGCGTATTCAATTAACGTATTTATCATGGATAAACGTCGGCCGGATAATTAGCCGTGAAATTCGATCATTTTTACGAGGGAATCGTTTAATGCGGTATACGGCCGACGATACAAGCTTATCGCGTGTTTCATTCGAACCTCTGCTTTTTTATTGCCCGAGCTGTGCTTACCATAATTCCATCCGTTCTTTTATTAAATATATTCCGAAATGTCAATATTTGGATACCAGTCTACGCGAAAGAATAGCAGCCCTTTCGAAGTCTCATATTAAAAGAGCGATTTTACTGCACTGTGCGAGTCAATTTTTGCAGTCAATTTTCACCCCGCATTTGTCAAAATCGTGGCGTTCCTGTTTCATTTTCTACGTTCCACATAACTTACCGGGAATTGCCTTGAAAAACCACCCGGCCATTAAACTGGCAGTATCGAGGACAGCGTCATTTGGTCTGGCTTCGCCCGGGGAATGCCGTGTATTTTCGGATCGTGGTAATCTTCGGCGAAACGATCAGAGGCTCGCGATAATAGGGAAGCCAGTCGTGCGCAACTGCACGGGGCTCGGCGAAGAAACGCGCACCGCTGCCAGCAAAGAAAGGCGGGTTAATTAAAACAATAAAGTTCTTACGTCGCGAGGGGAAGAACCGACGGGCTCCGGTAACAGTGATTGATGGATACGTCAGTGGAAGAATAACAGTCCGGCATAGTCTTGGATAGACGAGCTGCACCGTTCAAGAAACGTCTGGTCTAATTGTATCCGTTGTTTTTGCATCGAGCCAGATCCCTCCACGAGTAACAGCCGAGTTCCCCTCAATGATAAAATAATTAAATCGCCCATTCTCGGGTAACCATCTTTCAATCAAGCCAGGCTAAGTCTTTTATCGAACAGCCGTCATTTCACGCGAAAGATTCTTCTGCTTCAATGGAATTTATGGAGTCCTTTGATTTGGATATCGGTACCTACATCTGTGAATGTAGATCGAACGAAGAAATTGTGAAGTTTATTGAAATGCCTTTATCCGCGACGCAACATTGTGTTTTATCCACACAAAGGATCTACGTATATTCGAATATGCGACAATTTCCGCGCCTTTCGAATCGGAAACGTTTTTCAATATCCCTGACCGAATAAACGGAAGTGGTCCCTTTTCCGTTTTCCTCAATCGTGCGCGTGTTCCACGAGGGTTATTCAGAAATGGAGCTGAACACTTTTTTAACACCTTATATGATTCAAGGAAACATCTATCTCGTTCGTTGAAAAGTTAAACAAAAGGAATGCCTCGCGAGACGGGCAACTGCCCTGGTTCAAACATTTTTCCGACTGGCATTCAATATTTCAGAGAACAAGGGAGTGACTTATATTCTACTATGCTACTCATAGCGGAAATATCTTTTTTACGGGGAAAGAATCTGCCGTGCATCCGGCCCCACAAAATTTGTATATAAGAGCGAGAGCAACTGCGAGTTCACGCAGTCTGCTCGCAATGCCGTCGGTTTCCTCGTTACAGGCGGTTTCGCTTTTAGTTCGTTACCTCGGAAATTGCGAGCCGTCTGCAAAATTTCAACAAAGAATGTTTAATTGACGCTGCCCTCGGTACGCCACGGAATTAAAATTAAAGTCAGTTCGCGCGTATGCCCCCGAAAACATCAATATTTTGCGGCAACCTTGTGCGCCACATTTCTGCGACCATTATCGCGAAAAATCCGGGGAACGCACCGCGCTCGAAAGTGGGCTAATTCTGCCCAAAGAGAAATTTAGTATAAATATTTCTCATACGAACTTTCGTTTTGTGCAGCAATTTAATTACAAGTTTACGAATCTTTCGCGTATCTTTAAATCCAGTGTTCTCGAAACTATAGGCTCGCGAAGGAATACGATATTGCATATTTTCGATTTATTTTTTCATACACAATCACATCCGATTTGATTGTAAAATTCTTCTGACGGGAACAAAGAGTTGGCGGAGACAGAGAGGAACCGTAGAAAAGCAATTTCGAAGTGGATTCAAAGCCGAAGAAATTGAAAAATAAGATCCTTTGTGCCTCTCCGTCGTCTGAAACGTTCACTAGCTCGCCCGCGTGCAAAAGGCTCCATCGAAGGAGGCGTCTAGAGACTTGTGCCCTCGCGTACACTGTTTCCCCTCGTTTTTACATATGCAGCTGCAACGCTCGCTTATGCAAAACGATCTCCGACATTTGAATCAATAATAATAATCATCTTTAAGCGGAGAGAACGTTGCAACGTGCACTTGTTGCTGGACGTTGCATCTCTTGGGAATCGTTTTACGCGCAGTGGTCAGGCGCCAGCAGATTACAGATTGCCCGCCTGTAATTTTGCAATTTTTTTGCAATTAAGTTATTAAGCTTGATATTTTAAGCTGGCGATGCATTGAATACACAGTAGCGGTCTCGTTCTTCTAATTTCAAGAGTCACTGACCCCCGCGGAGTGATCAGCTCTCGCGTTTTATTATTTCCCCCGAGGCGAACGACTCGAAAATTGCGAAAAACTTGCTCGCACTAAATACCCGCGTAACGAAGTGTACTTTCTAATTTAGTCCGCTGTTCGTCTTCCGTTAATCGCGTCCGCGGCACTTCGCTCGCCGGATTATTTTCCCTCGAATTTCCGCGCAGCGTTTCGAAAAAGTAGAGGGAAGACACAGTAGAAAACTCTCGAGGCCCGCGCAGTAATTAGTAGAGAGGAATAACAGAAATGAGAAGATTAAACTCATCCGGGTTTTGCGGTAATTACATTCATTAAACCGCTGAAGTGGAGGCACGAAAACAGTTTTTAAAAAGGAGCCGCCGGCCAGTCGGGTTAACGAAAACTTCTTTTCGATTACGATTACCTCGTGCGTGAAATAAACGTGGACGATCCCGTGAAACGACGATTGTAATTACTTTACATTCTATCTTGTCCGGTTCTCTCGCGGCTATTCGTGGAAGGTAATCATCGCGAAAGGTCCACACCCGACAAATCAATCTAGTTTCATCAGTGTATCATTAAACGCGCATAGACAAGGCTGGAAATTTATGCCTTCCTCCTGGCGCCCTAGCCAGGAAATCGCAGTATTGATTATGATAATATTCGGGCGAATTATGAGAACGGAGCGTCCTACTAACGCGGCCAGTGTCAGAAATTAGAAAGCACACTAATTAAATCTTCTTGCGCGGCGGCGAGGGTCGCTGGATCCTCGTAGCGAGAATAAATCGTCAGGATGTCCCGGTATTACGATCGTATAATTGGGTCGGCACGGATCGACCGAGAAGAAACGTGTCGCGCGAGCAATTTACGGAATCTGCCTTCTACACATTTCCCATGTACGTGGGCGCTCCTCGGACGGAAACCGGCACGGTTTAGCGCGCTGAACCGTAGGAGCCTCGCAATAAACCGCGACGCGATTTAATACACGTGTTCTTAATCGAAATTAATGTTGAAATTCGGGCTGAACAAGTCGCCACACCAAAGTTCCTTCTTCCGTTCTGTTCAATTGTATCCCCGTCAGAGAAAACGGCCAAGTAGAAACGCCCCGTGTGCGATCAGACATACTGTATCAGTAGTCCACACTGTGCGCACGGCTGACAATTACGATACACTTCATTTTGAGCTACAGATGTTCCATTAGTAAATACATTAGTTCAACACTGAGTAACACTTTTTAAAAAAATCCACGTTTTAAAGTGCCCGGTATTTACTTGTTAAACTGTGGCGCACAAATTGAATCGTACTAGCTAGTAACTGACGTATAAACGAAATCACACACCGAAAGGGTTAACGCGAAATCGACTAGTTGACGCTGGCGAGGACAACAGCGCGGAACAAGCGGTTGCCACTCGAAAATAATTGAAAGCCTCCCCGAAAATGTTTATCGTTCGAAACGAGGTACCTACTCGTTAGCAGCACAAGCATCTCCGTTGAAACATTCATTGAGCATTTAACTTTTATTAAACGGCTCGTAAACTTTTTACCGAGCGTCCACTCTACCATCGGCGGAAAAAAAGCGCCAACCAGGGGGAGAAACCGGAAGCGAACTTCCCTCGAGCGTCAAAAAGATGCCATGATAGGTTCGTTGCTGACCCGCGACGACCCACCTTGACGTTCCTCGCCGGCGAACAGATCCGGGAACGCGAACAGATTATGACGAATAGTCGAGAGCGCGGCCAGAGGTACTTAGCCGGTCGCCATTATCCCTGTGGCCATTTTTCAAGCGGACGAGGTATCGTTAGCGGCGTTGAAGCCCCCTTTTTTCGAGCAAGGCTCGAGTTAACCCGGCACGAAGTATCGGGACTTGCTTGATACGGAGCCCGCGCGCCGGATTCCGCGGGCAACGCTCAAAAGTCGCGCCGCGACGGGATTATTAATTTCTCGATATGAAGGAAAGAGCACCGACACCGTCGAAATGCCGGCGCGAGATAATCAAAGAAACGAGGCGATCCCTTTACCCGTCCTTGGCGGAACACTTGCAAACCCCTGCAACGAGGATTCGCTCGTGAACTCATTTGTTTCCACATTCGAGGAATAAACTGTTGAAGTCTGAGACTTCTCGACTCTTCCCGATCCTAGGAACGGTCACAGGGATATCACAGAACCTGTTCGTGCATCCTACGTACCAAAATGGAGAGGAAGGTCCTGATAAATCTGGATCCACTTGGACCAACAGGGTGAACGAACCCCTTTTTGCAAGGTGACCGGGAGCTTTATCGAATTTTTATTTGCACACCGCGGTTTTTAAAAGAACATCGACGAGCAGGACACTCGATACTCGGCCAGCCGCGTTCCTTCGTCTTCGAGTATTAAGAGAGAAAAAAAAGTTGTCACGCATTGGAATCGCGGCGCGGCGGTTGGTTCCGCGGCGGACGCGAATCAAATTCAGCGGTAAGGGAGCTGCGACCGCAATGCAACGAGCGACGTCTCTGAACGACGAGATCTCCGTGAGAATACGAATGGACCATTCGGCGCAATATCATGGCCTGGCGTTATTATACGGCTCGCAACGCCCTCCGCGTATCCTTTGCCCGCAACCTAAATCTTAGTTATGACTTCGCAGCGCTGCTTATGGTTTTGCGGTAATTATAATGACCGACAACGAAACGACCCCTTTGACAATCGTTCTCTGCTCTTTACAACCGCGAATCGTGACTACGCGCAGTTTCATATCTATCCCGCCTCGATGCACGTACGAGGGAAAGGAGTGGGTTCCAGCTGGAGGGGAGGCTGGTCTGTTTCGTCAGAAAACTAAGTGGCCGAACTTGATTTTCAGGATGAGACTGTTACCATACCATTCTTTTTGATGGAGCCTCGTCAAAGGTATAGGTATGCATAGGGATACGAAATGCCATTCTACGGTGAAACATTGCCCGTTTCGTTCGCCTTGTGTCTGACCGTTCGGCACTCGGCCGAACCGGCGCGGCGCACAGTGTTACGCGTAATGGACAAAAGTCAAGAATCCGAAGTGTTTGATCCACAAATTCTTGTATCTTATAATGTTAATAAAGGAACGTAGGTTTCAATGTTACCCATAACTTCTGCTGAATTTACTAATTTGTGGTCAAAAGTGATACTAGAAATTCATTACAAATTTCGGTGCATTTTTTCAAACACGTGCCATTGGCAGAATGTTTATGCTTTTCATTTGCTTTTTATAAGTTGTGTTTAATACTGTCATACCTTCAAAACTGCCTAGTCAGTTTTTTACAATACTAACAATTTGTACTAATTCTTTATGTTAAATGTTTCTCAACTTCGATGGGACTTTAAAAAAAAACACCAAAAAATACCTCCCTGATTTTTTGTATATTAAATTTAGGGATCATTAAACTTTATATTAACGTCAATTTCAACTGCACAAATTTGCACGAAACAGAAAAAATAGCCAAAATCATTATTAAGACGTTCACCGCTCCGGCCCTTAGCGTAGTCTCTAGGTCTCCTCGTGCATAAGACCCTTATGTGAATCTACACATCCGATATGCTTTTTCCAATTGTTTATACGATATCTACTATGAATTTTCCATCCTGGATGCTGTCTTCAGTTTTAAAATAGCAGTCAAACGCGATACACGTGTTAAAAATAATTTGATAAAAAAATGTTTCGAACAAAAGTTAGTCAGTATTCAGTTGACAACAAATTGCAAAAGTAAATATTAATAAAAAACTTTTTATTCACTGAAAAATCAAGATCGGCTTAATTTTTTTAATGGAACTATATTTTTTTTATACACCAATCGATGCATTTTTATATTCTCTTTAAAAAAGTATTAGGGTACTTAGGACGAAAACTGATTAGTTCAGAAGTTATGAGTTTTGTCCCGAACGCCCATACACGCGTAACACTGTGCGGCGCGGCGACAGACAACCGCGCTCTCGGAATAGAGCGACGCGGTCAGGCCAACACTTCAAAGCATATTTATTCGAGCGAAACAGCCAGAACGAATAAGTAATTTCAGGCGGGGAGTTTAATTTTCATGAAAAATTCCCCGTGGTGCCGGGCGCCCTTTGTGAATCCGCCCGCCTGGCCCCGTAATGTATGCCCCGGCTTAAAAGCCTTCTTTCCGCGGAATGCGCAATTATTTTTTAATGCACATTATTAAATACTCGCGTGTCCGTGGCGCGTATCAACTGCGGGCGGGGCCCACCGTTCTGGCGATCGCGCGGCCGTCTTTCCCGGCAGGAACGCGTATTGCGCAACTCGTGTACTTAGGTAAGTACACGGTTGGAGCGGCGGGCCGCGCCGCCATGCCGCGAATTCGAGCGCAGAATTTATGCGTCCGATCGATCGGGTTCGACGATATTCGCCCATTAATACCGTTGAAATTCTTATTACTTCCTGGACGTTTAATTTTTCAAAGGGAGCAGTGGGCCATGCAACGAGCACCGCTGCGATCTCGTGGACCGCGAGCGTGGAACGAGGTTGTAAACGCCACCGTACACGGCCAGGACGGGTGCGCAGCCGTGTTTTCTTTCGAATCGAAGGATCGAAACGGCAATAAACGTTTATACGATCGAATAGGAACGCCCATTAGGGATACCTAATAGGCGAGAGAACGGCGCTCGCGGATGCTCGCGAGGCCGGAATCGGCGTGTAACACGAAATCCGATGCTCGATCGCCATGAAAACTTCTGGACGATCTGGCTGGCGGAGGGAACGCGCGTGCATCGGTGAACAGGATTCGCGGAGAAAGCTCCGGGAAGAGGGAAAAGGAAGCTGGCGAAAGAGCGGGACGGCGGGAGAAGGAAGCCAGAGTAGAAATCGACGGAAGATGGAAAGGGTGGTACGGAAGGAGGAGGACGGTGAAGAAGGTCGGTGGTTACCACGGCAGACGTTGGCTCGTGTGTTAAACTATGCGTGTAATATGCTGAATTATTTTAGCCCGCCCACCCGCGCACGAGCTTCTGGCTCCTTCAACCCACACGCATATAGCGAAGAGATTACGCCACCTTGAATACTTAAGCCGCTATTCCGATTGCCAAGTGCAGCCAGGGCGAGGCGCTAGCCGATCTAATTAACGGCCACCTCGACCCATCGGGAGCCGAGACTCCTCGAAAACGATCGAAGGGAGAATCCTCCAAGCTGCTGTTTTCTTTCTACATCTTCTCTCTCCGCGAGAAGAATAAAAGACGCTTCCGAATCAATCTTTCCGAAGCTTGATGTATTCCATTGAAATCGTTTCTGTATCATTCTTCACAGTTTCCATATTTCAGCGAAGTTACGCCAATCAGATAGTGAAAGCACTTCGAATTTTCCAAATGCATGCGATTGCCTGGAATCGAGTAGGTATCTGAGTCGATAATTCGATGCGCTTCGATGGCCATAATTTAAAGAACATCGATCATTTCGAATCGGTGAATCTTAGACGCGACGACTTAATTAATAATCGGAGAGGAACCGTCTTCATCGCGCCAAGAGGAGTTATACCGTGAAATATTGGTCCGCGAAAGGCGAGAACTCGATCGGCCCCGCTCGGCGATTGTTACGCCGTCGCTGGGAACTTTCGAGCCCTCTCGAGCCGAACATTTTTCTGGATTATTTTCCTTTTGTCAGGAACGTCAACGAACCAGCGATCTATATTCTTATAGCGCGGAGGGTCTCGGGTATAAGGGGAGCGAAACGACTGTATTATTATTATCTACATTGAAATTCACCTCGCATTTAACGTTACGCGTGAAATATCGAGCCCCGGCGCCGTCTACTTTTTATTTCGTGGAAGCAACTCTATCGTGACGAGGATATCGCACGGTCGTCGGGACATCGAAGACAAATTACGCGTCTCATTAATCCCCGAACGTCGCCGCAGGGTCAATTTCACTTGCAATAAATTTCGTGCACAGTTAACCAATAATTCCACGTTCAATTAATCAATATTAAAGCCTCTCCCGGTTGTATAACTGTGTTCGACGCACCGTGCACGAGGGGTGTTCGATAAATAAACACGTAATTGCTAGTAACACGGGATATATTTATTTTGAAGATTTACAGCACAGGCCGCCTCGCGGCATAAGTTAAGCTCTTTCTCGACGTACGCTCGATCATCCTAAAGGGAGTCTCTGTAAATGGCAGACGCGTCGGATCCACTCGTAAAAGCCGAGCAGTCGTAATCTGCGGGACGTTCAGGAAATATCAAGCATTTTCGCGGCGAACGAGACACGGTGTTTGCCCAGGAGGAGAATAAGAGGAGGAAAGAGCCAGCCTCGATACCGTGGTTCACCGTGCACGAGGTTACCTCCGTCACAAAGGTGGTGCTCGCAGCGTAATGTGTTTCACGGTGTTGCGCCGCATTCTGCAGCTAACCCCTGCGCCCGCCTTCCGCTCTCCGCGCCCTTTGTTCCACTCGGAAGGCACGAGATCCAGTTACTCGTAGGTGGAGGGCAATAATTTTACGCGGTGAACGTCGCGGCCGGCCAAGGGACGGGGACAAAGACGGTTCAACGCCGATCCAACGCCGATCCGTACGCGTACCCAACAAAGGGTCGTTGCGCGTTCGACTATCGGGTGTATCGCGACACCACACTTCCTCTCCATGTCAAATGGTTAATGAGATTTTCTGCTCACTCCTCCTTTTATCATTGATCTCTTCGTTCTCAAGAATTTCTTACGCAACTAGATGGAGCACGCCGATATTCGAACTTTCAGTCAAAGAACTCGTACTATTTGGGTAGAACCGAAGTCTCCGGTTCTATAGATTCTAGAAAGACGATCTCTGCGGACGAAGTGGAGGAATGGAAATTAATGAAATATGGGAAATATTGTAGAGTTTATTGGAAATGAAGTTCAGAGGAATAATCGCTATGGCCGACAATGCCATGCAGATATGCCCGATTTTAACGGACTCCGTATCACCTCGATGTTCCTGCAGCACTGTCGGCAAATGAACATATCGTCGCGGCGCAGATTGACAGTGTAATCAAAGCAAGTGGGCAAATCAGCCAGAATTTGACGGATCGGCGTATGCAGATATCGCGATTGTAACCCAGCCGGCAATTGGCGAACACGTGGAAGTGCGTCGTCGGGATCGATCCGCGCGTAACGCCGTACAGACTTCAATCAGAGTAACGTGGTTTCGCGTAATAACGCGGTGTCCTCCTTTCCTCGTTACGCATGTCGATACTTACGGACGAATCGATTCTTCCCACAGCAATATCTGGCCGTAGAGCGCCTCTACCCGTGGAGCCACTCTCGATAACTTCCCCTCGGGAAGAGGGAAGAATATGCGGGAGCCGAAATTACGGGCAAGATAAATGCGAATCTCTTGGGAGCAGATCGACCGATTTTCCACGAATTTTTGTAGATTCGATAAATTCCAGAAAGTGCGCCCAAGGAGAGCGGCCGCTTCAACTCCACGCACGATTCGCCGATTATTTCCGGATTTCAATTAAACTGTTCGGGGAGATCCAGTATCGCCGAGGAACTTGGAAATCGCCGTAACGAAAGTTAAGAACACCCGACACATTCCCCAATAAATTGAACAACTTAAATTACTTTCGCCGGTATTGAACCGCCCGGCTCTTCCGCCATCGATTGACATGCAACCATACGCGGCGGGATCCATTATCCGAAACACAGCGCACGCTTTCGCAACAGCAATATCGTTTGAAATTACCGTGAAATATGCGCGCCCGGACGTTTTCACCGGCTATATCGATATTTTCGTATCAATCCTAACTGTGACGCGGGAAGGGTTCGAATTTATAGAATGAAATGTATGATAAAGCTGTAAATGTATGATAGACGGTGAGAAAAAAATCCGTCTATTTGTCGCTTTCAATATTTCCAGCCGTGGCAGCTCGTTTGATACCCACGCGAACTGACACAATTTTGAAATAAATTCGTCCGCTTTACGACAGTCTGGTCCCGAAAGTATCGACGCGACGCATGTATCGTATTTTCGTTTCATTGTAATTCCAGCGGTAAACGCGTTGCATATATTCTCACGCTCGGGATTTCATGTGCACATACAATCGATTTACAATTACGAACAAAAGGATTGGCGAAAACGATATTTGGTTGCGACTGCGTTGAAAATTCACGAGTAATATCGTTGCTAATTAGCTGCTGGGTGGAATTTCCCGTGTGCCGTAGGAATTCTCGTTTCACACCTTTTTCGTTATGCAGCAATTATTACTTTCATTCCCCTTTATACCCTAGTAGCATTTATTTGTTGGGAGTTTGTTGGGCCAATGACGTGTTATCCGTTGGCCAACTGTTGAAGTGTCGCGCTATTTTTAAATGGGCCAACGATTGTAACCAACGTAGGCCCAACGTCACTTAACACGAAGGCCCAACCGAAGGTTTCTTTCCATAGGCCCAACTGGGCCCAACTGAAGGCTTCTTTCCAAAAGACGTCTTAAAAACGTCCAGAAGGCGTCTTAAAGAACTTCAAAAGACGTCGTAAATACGTCTTCTTCAGGTCTGGTTTAGGAAAAAAAAAAAAAAATTCGCGGTGAGGAGAATCGAACCCAAACTTTCCGCTTACAAAGCAACCGCTGTTCGCAGCTGACCAACACACTTCCTTGTAAACACTTATAATTTCTAGTTACATAACTAGTATTAATTGTTTATGGAAACTGTGCAGTGACGCGAAATATTCTACAAAATATCATCATCCAACCTTTAGACTGATTCCTTAAAATTTCACATTTGTCTTAAGACAGACGTCCTCATTACGTATTTATAAATAAGAAAAGAAAAATCACAACAGGTTTTTTGATGTAGCAAATTTTCTGACGTTTGTAAGACGACATTTAATCATCGTTGTAAATTTTTTGTTAATTAACCAACCATAGTAATTGTAGGCCCAACATTGGATATTCGTAGGCAAACTGTCGTAACTTTTTGTTAATTAACCAACCATAATAATTGTAGGCCCAACATTAAATATTCGTTGGCAAACTGTCGTAACTTTTTGTTAATTAACCAACCATAACAATTGTAGGCCCAACATTGAATATTCGTTGGCAAACTGTCGTAACTTTTTGTTAATTAACCAACCATAACAATTGTAGGCCCAACATTGAATAGTCGTTGGCAAACTGTCGTAACTTTTTTGCCGTAGGCCCTGTGTTGGGAATTTGTAGGCACAAACACTAACTATATCCCAACTAATTCCCAACTGTTGGCAACCGTTGGCCAACCAAAAATGCTACTAGGGTAACAATTAAAGTCCGAAGTTTAGAGAAATTTGAGACAGATCCCGTTTTCCCCCTTTTGCTTTGACACGCAATCTTTTTTGAGGAAGCCTCGCTAAAACTCTTCCCCTCGTCGATAAATTTAATCCCAGCCGGCTCACCCTCCGCCCCCGCATTAATTATGTCTGCGAGACAGAAAAAGCTTATGAATAAATTTGAATAAGTATAATTTTTATTGGGGAAAAATATTAGGAGGCGCGTCGCCCGTTCCTTTTGCATAATCCTTTTTAACTCGGATAATCGCATAGAATGGAATTCTGTATTCTATTGCCCGGCAGATAACACCAAACTTTGCTTCCTCCTTCTGCTCCAAATCACGCGAGGGTACTTCGCTCCGAGAAAGAATTTCGACTTCGCGATAGAACGGCTAAATATGTTCGCGCGTTAATGAAAAGTACGCTGTCTCTCTTTTCCCCTAATCGACAAATATATCGATGCGATTTCAACGACTTAATCTGTTTCGGATAAACCGCGCTACTTTTGTTACGACGTGGGCTCATTGTCCCAAATATGCCAGCATTATGCGCCACTGGAAAAGAGAAACTGCCAGTTTTCGTTTTAAAAGTAAAAGCACTCCGCGATTATCGTCCTGTAATCGCGAAATGGATTATTGAATACGAACAAAGGGGGCTGGCATTGTTGTTGCGTTAAGCTACTCGATCTCCAACGAGGAACAAATGTTTCGAGCGTCGTAAAAATCATGCCTGAAATGTGAATATAAAATAAACCCCGTCTGGATTTGCCGCGAAGTGTATTTCCCCAGCGTTTAAGCGGCAAATGGCGCGAAACGAGCATTGCGAATAAATGTCATCGCGCGGCCTTTCGATGACGAAAGATAACGATGAAAATCGCGAAACGCAAATGCGTTTTTCGTGTTCGCAAAGTGGCTGCATTTTATACGATGTCAATCGTGCCAGGGCGCAAGGAATGAGCAAAACACTGGCAAATGGCGGGGGGGATATATCTCGATGCTGTTGAGGCATCGAATCAGTTTCCAATAGAGCCGAACCGATCGTGTGCCAGCCAAGTGAGCGTGCTAATAGGTTCGTGCACGGAACGGTTGACGCTGTCGATGGTAATTCATAGTAGCGAAACAATAATCCACTTGGTCGTTGGAATGATCGAGGGACCGATCCAAACAGCAGAAATTAATCGAATACAATGATTAACCGATGGAAGATAAGCCGTGTTTTTTTCTGATTCCCATCGTTGGCTTAGAAGATTGCGCCTGGCCGCGGACTACCTTCGCAGTTTCAAAACTGATCGACGATTACTGGGAAATCTAAATCTATAACTAATGGGCTAATAATAGATCTAACGGGTTCCATTAGAACATTTTAACTCGTGCAACTGTGTCAACTATTGGCGGCGGACACGGCGGCGGTAAATATGATTTTTATTACCAGTCGAGCAAGCATAATGGCTCTACATGCTACGCCGCACTCATTGTTTTAATCATTTTTAACCCCTCGGGGGATTGGTTCTGTGGTTCTGACTACAGCTCAGGTATTTCGAACACAATGCCGACAACTACTTATGAAACTCAACGAAAATGAGTTATAGCAGTTGCTCACAGGTACGCAGGCAGACAGAACACAAATTTCCCAGATTGCTGTGTCTTTTGCATGGTGTTACCATCGTTCCTCTCGTATTACTTATCCCGAAGTGTACTTGTAGTTATACCTACACTAAACTCTTAACAAACCGGAGATTGTAGGTTTCTCCGCGCAGCTGTTACTTCCAAAGCCATCTGTATTTGCAAACGATGCAGCGTATTATCCTCTATTTCCATTATTACAAGAGAAAAAGATTCTCAATTAGAAAGAGCGCGGGACAGCGACTCGATCGACGCGCAAAACTTTCCCTGGAAGTTCTCCGCTGCGACCCGGGCGGAGCTTTTTACGAGCGACTTAGTAGGGAGGGAAGAGAAGGGAAAAGGGTACTATCGCGCCCAGCTACGCATTCCGTATCGATTGACATTTATTGTCGCTGTAAAACAATTTGAAATCATTGCCTGGATCGTGGTAGCTACTGTTATTCCCATTGTTACACATGTCGCCGACCCTTGGACGCGGGGGTGACTTTATGGTCGGAACGAGTGGCGCGCGACGTTGTCTGGCACGCGTAAAAGCAGTAATTGATAATGTAGAAGTGACGGTCACCGTGTGACGCCGCTCTAGGAGGCCATCTCTGCTGATCCTTGCACGCCCACGTGACGGTCGCAATGTCACATAACTGTCTCTGGCTAATAAGAACTCCCCCGTGAAATTACCATCGCTATTGTCACGCTGGCGGTACGCGAATGGCCATTTTATTGTCCGCTGTCCGAGAGGAAAGTGGCAATTTTACACGCCGTTTCAGGGATTCAGATTTGACGTTAATCTGAGGCAATACTTCAACGATTTATTGCAAGCCATTGAACTGTATTAACACTTTGGGGTCACTTTGATCACGATACAAAATAGAGAGAAAGAGTTATTATCCAGATATGGACGATAGAACAGAGACGTGAATGCGCGGATAGTGCAGAATGTAAAGTGAATATTGAAAAGCTGCATACATGGGGATTAATAAAATCATCAGACGATCTAAAAGGACCATCGACATGCGCTGACCGCGACACGGAGAATTCCGCTCGATCCCATAGAAAGATCTATGCCGGCGTTCACGGAACACCCGTTACGATAAGTAAATAACTCGATAAGATACCATTACGTCCAGCTATTCAAGCGACTTCGTAAATCCCTCCTTTCCCGCCGGATATCTGCATATTTTCCGGTTGACGTGCGCGTATCGTTTCCATTTCTAGAATAATCAATTCTATAAATCCGTGTTTAATGATCCGGAGTGAGGAGGCCGGGCGCGTTCGCGGGTACGTGTAAACGTGATTCGCATCGCTTTCACGAGGATCGACCGTTAGTAGACAGGAGGCAGGAACCCGGTGAGTTCCTGCAACCTGAGCCCTTGTTGGCCGTGATTCCCGCCTTCCTCGCCATTCAACTGTCATTAGAGTTATTTATCGGCAGCGAAATGAATTACAGCCAGTGTAAATACTAGATCGGCCTACCTGGGCCACCGCTGCTACAGGATGAGGCGCCATGAAATCTTAATAATGACGACAGCGCGCCTGGTTGGCTGCCCAGCGCGGTTTCCTGGACTCGTTCTTGAATATCCACGAGACCGAGTCTTCTTTCCGATGGAGGGAACCGGGATAACTCGCAAGATATCGAAGTTTTTATGAACAAAACGATCTAACAATCGAATTCCTCGAGTCGTCGGCATGATTTCTTGGTCCCCAAGCCAGTGTTCCAACAATACATTCAAATCAGAATCTTTCGTTTATTAGGCGATTGCTGTAAGTCGTAAGTTGTGCCACACGCTCAACCATTCCTTTTCACGAACCGAGCTGTTTCTCAGAAAATCCCTCCGTATATTTAGAAGTGATCAAAGGGAAATTAATTCGTTCTGCCCCTAGCAAATTCTGTATTTATCGCCAGCAGGTTTGAACCTGAAATGTGACTATTCCCGGCGTGTAAGAAAAAGGAGGATTCCTATGCGCCCGTGTTCATCGTGTCCCGCCCCGAATGTACACGCGCGAACACCGTCCCGCATCGGTAGACGATTTTCTTTTATTCCGTCCACGCTGGCCGCGCGTTTTCCGTATCACGTGGCACGCGGAATAGGACGACTAACGAGCTATCGTACTCGTAACGCGCTCCTGCACGCCGTACCCTCGGCAACAGATGCCAGCTCGCCTTCCTGGGGGCTCCAATTAATTGTGGTATCATCACGCGACCGCGTTATATGTGCACGCTTGCACGCGTGTACGCGCGCCACGCCGCCGCGCCGCGCCGCGCTAAGCGCAAACCAGCTCGGACCTGGCGCAGCGAGCTGAAACTACGACGACGTACTTAACGAGGGTCGACCTGATCGTCGTCGGATTAGGAGCTGGAACGCATTCGATATTTACGGACGCGACGCGTCCTTCTTTTTCTACCATTTTCACGGCAAGTAGGATTTCTATATTCGTTGGGTATGTACAAGGTGTTTCAGAAAGAGCTTAGGGCTTGGAGGATGTCGTATCGAGCCTGTGAGGTGTGGAATCAATTTTCTCTGTCGATGATTGCAATGATCCTTTTATACTGCTTTGAGGAGGGAGAAGGTTTATGTCGGCGCGCTTATCGCGCGAAGATTCTTTGTGGTATGATAAACAGGGTGGATTAGAAGGACTGATGAAGCGATAATTATGGCGCCACTAAAGATATATCTTCTTTATAAGGTTCTTTCTATGCATATTGATGACCACTATCAAGAAGTACCTTCCATACAATTCGTATTCGCAGATTTATTAAATGATAGCACGCCTATCGGACAATCGTCCACTTCTAGGCTTTTGTGTTCGCATAATGTCCTGCTGATAAAAGTGGATTTTCAAAGTAAGCTCGCATGATGCAGTGGTTGATTGTTACCTTATCTTCGCTGATACATTTGTTTTCATATAGCGAGGGAATTAAGACACTCGACACGCAGAATTCGCGATAAAACTTGCTCGCCTATAGTACATTCTCGATAAACATCATCAGCATAGAAGTCATTGCCACTTGCATATTGAATATCGACTAATGAGTAAGAATACAAATCTGATTTCCTTGATCGCATGGTAGTTTAATAAAGAATCTTTGTTCCACCAAGTGTCCTCGACCTTCTTCTTCGACTGAAATTAACTTTTCCGTTTTTCTCCGCGACAAACAGGACCGAAGAGCATTCCTCATGTTTTCGATTCGACGCTTGACGAGGCTTAAGGGAGTCCAAGTTAAGATTCGATAAACTTTAGCGGAAAAAGAAGCGAGAATCGCCAGCGCATTCCACCATCGAGAAGAAGCTATGTATCTCCTTCGAGTAACTTTACGTAAAGTGACGAAACTGTCTCCTCTGACCATTTTTCACCGAGTCCCATCGATATTTTGCAACCCCTCTGTTAGTTTTCTTACTTCGAGCACCAAGCTTCTCGAAACTTGGAGGATCAGTCGAGGATTCACAAGCACCCATTTCCTTTCCTCTAATTACTTATCGATTCGATCAGCTTCAAATTCCCAGAAGCAAATCGGAGCACTCGATTGTACCGAATGGGACCGCAGAATAGTAGAAAAACTAAATTAAACCAGAAGCAATTAATGATCGATGAAATGAAACTAAGCTTCGCAGTATTCATCAAGTCCTTTTTAATTTCGTAGCTAAATCCTTCGAACATCTTCATTCCCCTCAGAATTTGAAGGCAGAGCCTCCACCTCAATAATATCATATAGATATACCTACCTAACATTAACGTTTAGTACGTGGATACCACGGGAAAAGAATCTCCCATTAGATCGTAATTCGGGATCGTCGCAAGAAGTATGCGGTTCTTCGCGTACGGCGAACAAGAGGAGGCCACGGTTCGATAACCGTGCAATATCTTTCTGGTCTCTGGCTGCTCACCCCGTGGCCCGATCATATTAATTAATCGCGCGGGCCGAGCGTAAAGCCCGGGCAAGAAATCCGGCTTTAGGAGGAGTTCTAACGCACCTCTGGGCGACGGAAGTCGATGGGAACTGCGATAAAGGCCAGTGGAAGAGGAACGAGTCGAAGGAAGACCCAGCGAAAGCGAGGGGCCTCGAGAAGAGACGCTCGAGATAGATCGTAGAAGTCGGCCCATGCCCTTATTACATCGTAAATTCCCTCTTAGTGATGGATAACATTAACCCATCGGCTACGACAAATTACTTAAACCCGCCGAGATCGGGCTCGGCCGCTGCTCAACCGGAACTGGGCCGTTCTTCCGACGTGGTCCAGTAACCCGGATCGATGGCCGTTCGAAGAACTCGCTACACTTCCGTAAGTCGGCTCTGAGCACTGTCGCGTCGTAATCGAAAGTTTCGTGGGGGAATAACTTGTTCCCATCAAGCCTAAAGTGACTTCAGGCGAATCTGACTTCTGCTGTCATTAGGGACTTCTTTAAATCCCTCCGAGACTTCTCCGGTTTCTCTCAGAATCGATTGACGAATTGGAAACCAACAGGCGATTAACGTCAAACGCAAATTATACCTACACAGCCATTTTCATAGAATTTAGTGGATCCTGGGCAGAAGGTGTCCCGTGGAAACGCGGAAGACGTGACTTACGAACGCGAGGCCTACTCTCTCGGCTGTGACATTCCGTAAATACAATCAAGTGTTGCCCGGTCTCGCCGCGTGAAACGCGTACGTCTCGTTTCCTTTCGTTCGCGCGATTCGAGCGGAAGTTATTGGAGTGCCGGTAGCGGTGCCCCTGAAGAGACGCGCGATACATCCCGTCGAAACGGTCAGTTCGCGTATTTACGCGCGGGACCCGCGTAAAAACGGAAAGACTATCGCGTCGAGCCGGCCACATCGATTTCCTCGGAGACTCGCAACTTACAGCAACCGGATAATTCGTTAGCGATATAACCCGAGGCGCGCTAGCTTTACGACGATCGTTAAACGTTCCCTGGGAACTGGCGTGTTTTCCTTTTTCTCAGATTTTACAGTGCCTTGCTCCTTTCGCGCGAGAACGTCGAGAATTCGCAGGGAGCCTCGATTGTGTTATAAATCAAGGGGGCGAAAGAATGTGATACGGGTAATCGGGAGCAAATATTGGCAAAGACGGAAGCTACGGGGACCGTTAAGGGGGGAAGAGATTCGGAACGTAGAATTTTGATAATGGCGTAAACGTATCTTAATTAACGGCGCCGGTGAGGAGATTACGTACCTACTCTTAATTTGTACCTATCGAGGATTGCCGGAGGAAAAAGAGGCGCAGGTATCTTGACAGGTGATCACGATGATTTATCATTGCTGAATCTTTGAAGGGCTACCTTAACGAAGCTGGGTTCGCTCATTAGAGCGTATTTTTTACGATTCGAATGGCAGATAAAGTACGAGCGGTGCACGTATGTACGTAGGTACGCTGCGGCCAGCCGAAACCGAAACACATGTCACCGGGCCCTCGTTAAATCGCGTGACGCACGAAAACTTTCGTATTAATCTTTGAAGAAATTCATTACCGCTACCGGGGAGGCATTTAAACGCGCAGCTATGACGACAGCGGATGATCTTTGCAAGCTACCGCGTTACCCTCGACTAAAGTAACCGCGTGCAGCTTGCGCTGCTGTTCCCTGCGTATTCACCACCCGACTGGATCTCTTTTTAATCTAACTTCTGTGTACAACTCTTGACGCTTGGCGTCAAAGGTACACTCTCTGTTTACCTAACGCCTGCGATCGTGTGCATACGAACGTCACCTTAAAAGCGATCTCGTTCGTTCCCCGCCGGAAACAGCGTTACCTAACCGCAGAGCGGAGAAACTCGCGGCTTTCGACGTTCTATTTTCGCTGGATATAAATGTAGTCCATAAATATTGCAGGACGAAAATTGGAATTCAACGGGAGCCCGTCGCCACGCCTCCGTACCTCGTTCCTGGCCGGCCGTGTATTCGGCAGAATGCGTTTGACAGCAAATTGATGCATATATTATAATAGATTAACGAGACGTATGCGCATCGCGCGAAAATAGTGGCCGGTGACCTTATCGATTTGCAGATTTCGAGACTAAATATCGCGTTGTAAATGACTGGCCGGGGGGTTAATTGATACCACGTTACGCGAACGTTCGGCTATAATCGTTTGCCAATATCTCCATGACATACCTACTCGATGCGTGGCGAATCAAGTGCCATTGTAAGCTCCAGAAATACACATATATTACTTCGAGAGCTTTGATTTTTGCACTTCTGTTAATTGAATACTGCTCATTTGGTCTTGTAGCCGCGTAGCCTCCCAGCAATCCAATATCAAAGAGTCATGCAATTCATGCGTGAATAGGATACCGCGCAGAACTTCATTTCGTACCGCTTCAGCCCCAAAAACAAATCAACGGAAGCCTTTGTCTTCTGTATTTTCCGATAACGCAGTATGTATTCTCATATCTCAAGAATTGATTCAGAAATTCAAACACGTCCCGGCACCGATTCACGTTTACCCGTGGAACTGTGTGCATTCCATTATGCCTCGCCTCCCCTCCTTGCACAACCCGGCCAACTTTAATTGCTGGTATAGAGATTTTTCGAACAGATATCGCTCGTCGCGATGCGCGCTGCGTAGGATGAAGTATGCGTCGCATTCCCGGAATATTCCGCGACGATTCCACCGGGAAACGGGTGACTTTTTTCCCGCGCGCGTGTACGCCGCGCTTTCGAATGCAAATAATAACGCCACGAACGTGACAGGTTTCGAACTAATAACTCGTAATAATTCGCACCACCGAAAAGGTGACACGTATGCCAAGAGCCTTTTTCATATAATGTACGTGATCGAGTTGCATTTCGTAAGCATCACGTATCTCGAATGTCGAAATCGCGTTGAAAATCCCTGCGGCACCGATGCGTTCCACGTTTCTCGACATTTCGATCGGAAAGTGCCGAACAAATTCCCTATTTTAATTTCTCGAGCTCTATCCTGGCCTACCGTCAAGCACCAAGTTCCTGATCAGTACCCAATTCCTGATCAGTTTAGTATATAAATACCAAATGATAAGCTTATTACGATACAAATTTATTCCCAAAAATTACTAAATAATTATGAAGTATTTTGAAATTTATACGCAAAATTTGATGCCTCATATTAAAATGTGTTTTGATAAAAAAAATATCAAAGTAAGACGCTTGTAGCTACGCCTGGTATGACGCCATTTTACTGTTGATCAGTATAAGAGAGCACGTCGTGAATTTCAGTTCTTTTCTGTGATACTTTTGAAAATTCTTAGGTAATATATACTTAGTTAACTTCTTTGATACTTTAATAATATTAAATAACTAAATTATGAATGTTTTGTATTCTTTTTAATGCAAAAAAGTGGTGATTAGTTATTGGGTACAGTTTTTATATGCTTCCGCAATTCCTGACCACCTGATCAGCAAATAGGTTATTGAAGCAAGAATTTTGAAAACCGAAAATTTAATTATACAGTTGAAATTTACTAGCTAATTTTTTGTTATTTTCCAAATAATATGTAATACTCTAAATTGAGTAATTTCTAATCAGGGTTTTGTGTTAAAAAATAAAGGGTATGTTTATTAAATCATCCAAGACATTTAGGTTAGCAATACGCAACATAAATGATCAACTATTAATATTTTGCATTGAAAAAATTTCAAATACCAGTTAAAAGATTGTAAAAATATTTAGTATATTTATATTCTGTTAATAAAGATGCCATAAAAATATGCTATTTTAATGATTTTTTATGCAATTTATACATTTCAATCTATTTGATCAGGAATTGGGTATTGATCTGATCAGGAAATACTCCCAGACATGATTTAAGTGATCAGAAACTGCTCCCTTTGCATTTTTCACTTTCAAAGTTAAATTATAAAATAATTATTATTATGTTTGCATTTTTTTTAATACCAAATTAAAGATTAAACATAGATCTACTGAAATAACAAAACATCTTTTAAATTTGGTTAAGTGTTCCATTTACACGTTTAAAAACCCGCGATGGTTATTCTTAAGTGATCAGGAACTGGGTCCTTGACGGTATGGGATCTGCCCGTCACCGTGAATTCTTCTTAAAGGGGACGTACCCCAGAACGATTCTACTTCTTGCCAGTCTTTCTCGTCCGTTCTCGCTTGTTCCGACGGCGTCGAGGCGATTGTCACATTTCCCGCAACTTCGCCGGCCCACTTTATCGTCCCCCCTTCCTATCTATCGTTTTCAGCGCAGTATATCAGTCAGACCGCGCGGCGAGCTACGTTTATTCTAGGAAACGAAATTCTCTAGCGTGACGTCTGGAGTCGCGAGAAACGTTAATTACCATTACCTCGCGCATCCAGGTAATCGACACTGAAATTCAGTTTCATAAGGTGGAGATCAACAGACGAAATGAACAAATGAATACCAATTAAGAAGCCGAGAAGTAACCTTTCTGCCATCGCATAATCCAGAATCACAACTATCACAACTATAACCGTAATGATTTCACCGTCAACCTCCTGCATTAAACCACCCTTCAGGCGTTGTTATTTCCGTCGAACCGATATTCGTCTATAAACGTAGAAATTCCGCGTGGCAGTGCAGAGACATTCATTCTCGGAGCGGCTGAAGGAAGAACGTGCGCCGCGGCACAGTTCTCGATCTTGTTAGGAGTGTGCCTTCGAACGGCCGTTCATTTGCTCCGGCAGATCGTCCCTGATAAGTGTGGTGGGCCAGCCAACGTCATATCTCGCGAAAGTTCGATAACGATCTTTTCCTGCAGCATGCGCTCCGATACAATGCAAACTTAATTAAATAGAACGCCGCGCTCCGGCCTCTCCGCGGCCTCTCCTCCCTGGCTGTCCTCTTCTTCTCGCCGTTGCAGGACTCTCTAACAGAGAGCAAATGGGTTTCGCGAGAGGAGCACAATACCGTGGATGGTACGCGAAGATAGCCGGGTATCTGCCGCAGAAGGCTTCTTCCCGGCGACACCGCAACCAGAATCGCGCTCGAGGCGGATCACAAAGACCCTGCGGATGCTCTTTGAAACTGCAAGTAGGTAGCTCTTGGGCGGCGCGACAATTTGTAAGCCTCTAGTACAAGCGTGGTGTTGTTAACTTCCTGACAGTTATTGAAACCGCGAAATGCCACATCGATAAGCTTAGACAGCGTTCGGTAGATACAGCGGAACATAGCCAGACAGTTTTAGGCCTACGAAAGAGTCACGCCAGCTTTTAGGTTTCGGCTACGCTTTGTCTGGCGACCTACGGCTCTGTCTACTTGGTGGCCACCAGAATCAATGCCTCGTTGAGACGAGACAGTTTTACGTTCGAACCAAAGGTCGACATCGGGGAGTTACTTTGCCGGGCAATCGGGACTGGCCGGCGACAGAGATTCGTGTCACCGTGATTCGAAGCCGAAACTCGCCGGCAAAGGCTACGAATTACGCTGACAGAGGTGTACGACACAGAGGGTCGGGCGGAGAGTGGAGGTCCGTTGAAACAACAGCGTTTCCGTGACAATTAATCGTCGTGAATAGCAGGTAGCAGAAGAGCCAAGAAAAGCCAAACCGCATCTCAGGTTGGGGAGCATCTTGACACGGTCTCCGAGGCATGCCCGGCGCTGCCACTCGATTCATACGGTGCTTTACGGTGTCTGTTAATTACCGGTGACCAAGTGGCAGACACGAAACGGCGTCGAGTGGCTTAACCGGCCCGTTATGCTCCTCCCGCGGGCTGCGGGCTCGATGCAAATCACTCGTACGTCGCCTTGCCAGCACGAACTCAGCACAATTCTGTGCACCGAGAGGAGACGCCTGGTGCTGCCGCCGTTACTACACCTGCCATCGCTGGCCCCGCTGCTGCTACTGCTTCTGCTGCTGCAGGATCAATGCGAGAGGAAGCTGTAAATCAACTGGCGCGTCTCTAAAGACTGGCCGCTTATGCACATCGCAGTCTGCAATCGATCCTTTGTCCGCCTTCGCTCGAATTCTGTTGCGACGCAACAGTACATCAGGGAGGCCGACGCGTATCTGGGAACTGACTTGGTGTCTCAGATATTCCACTCTATATCTGTAACCCTGTGCTGGGACCGTTTTAATATCCGCACTATCGTTGCTGCGCGAAGTGGAGTCGATACCGAGGAAGTTTAGTCTGCGTCTTTCCGCACAAGTTAAACTCTAATTCCTGCGCTGCACTCTTTCGTAAAGTTCCACTTTCGGTTCGTTGATCTTCAGCGGTAATCGATAGCATACCCAGCAAGCTATATAGGTAAACAAACGTAAATTCGAAAGGGTTCTCCGATGACCAAGGAACATATCCCATAAGACACCGAAACATCTCAGGTTACCAGTTTGAAGAGGGATTAAGAAGGATCAGGATCTAACCTCCTGGTATAAACCGCTAAGATACCCTGCTCCTGTGCAATTAAATCCGCAGATCGATACCTGCCCGGCGGAGCAGGAAAATAATTTCTCGATGGTAAAACGATCTCGTTCGGTGACTGACTCGACAGTCCCTGAGAAGGGTACAATGGTGAAGCATTCTTGACATTCGGTCTTCAATTTCATGCAGATGCTTCTGGTATACGTGAACGGATGAGTGAACATTTCAAAATATCCTGCTGTATCCTGTCCAGTTTCACATTGACACGCGCTACTTGGAATGCTTTTGTAAAACTTCCTTCTTGGAGAAAACTGGTTCGTTTTCGTCACTCACAAAATTATCCAGAATCTCTGAATTCTTTGGCCGGTAGGTACCTACGGAATTACCGCTCGGCCAATTAGTTACTCCTTGTTGGAGCATCGATTCGACGACCGATACATTCGGTCGTGTTCTGGCCCGTGAAAGCGATAGATTCTCAGATTACCGGAGTCGAAATTATAATGGGAACAGGTGGCCGCCGGTTCACCTTGAACGCGTATACCCTGGAGTCGCGGGGAACTTTCGTTTCCACCCGAAATCACGCGAACGACGAATCCCACTCGTCCGGCAATCTTCGAAATTACCCAACGGTATGATTTTCGATGTTATGGTTTCCGAGCACCTGCAATCTTCCGCTCGTCCCTACGGAGCGCAGACAGCGACGGGTAGAAGCGTGGAATAACACGATATCGCTAATACTCCCGTCTCGGATACGTCCATCCTCTCCCCGTGGCTCGATGTATCGTGTCAATATCGTGATTCGGGTGCGAGATCGTAATTAAAAGCGAAATCCCCCGGCAAGGGGGCAGGGCAGGGGAGGAAACGAAAATAACCGTCGGTCGCATTTTGCTGCGGCAGCGTTGGCGTCTTTTCACGCGAGGTTTCGAAGATAATCGTCTTACTTACCGAGGGGACGTGTCTTCAAGATAAGAGGATCTTCTTGCATGCCACTGGATTAGGTGGCTCCGGGAGCAGCAAATCTCGGCATTATGGAAACCCAAGACGCCATAATTTCCTCGGGCGTTCCTCGCGTAAATCATATTCCATAAACGCGGCAACTAGTCAACCGTCAAATGGGATCCACGAAACGATTAACAGGTACCGTTCGCGTGAACGAAACACGTATGAATTTAACGTCGGAGACTATACGGGACGAACACCAGTGCATAACGTTGATGAGAATATTCAGGGACAACCTCCGATTAATTAGCTCCGCAAGGAAATACATGCTCAAGGTATTACTCCTTAGATTGGTAAAATAAGCAAAATCAAACAACCCCATTTCCGCGATTTGTCACGATTGAAATATAAATGATAAGAAACTCGAGAGGGGAAAGATATACCGCCACATTTACATTTCTCGTATTTCCCAGTGGAGCCCTTCGAGCGCCAGGAGCGAGCCAAGAAGATTTTTTCAATTAACACACAAAAAGCATCTTTGCAGGAAGAGCTTCGCTCAAGATATGTGATGGCCCGCGTCAACCGTTCGAATCTACGAACTGTTTCGAGGGGTTTCTAGCCTTTGCCAATTGATAAATCGCTTCGGGAGCCACGAGGACACGAGGGTTCCGCGTCCTCTTCCTCCTCGAAGATTCACGAAGCGATATTAACGATAAAGCTGCCCGTGAAATTTACGAGTCACGAAAAGTATAAAACACCGTGTCGCTATAAAACTGGAAGCATTATTACCGATAAAACGAGGGAGCGCAAGCTTGTCACGGGGCCGCGGCGCACAGTCGCGAGAGTCGGCCAGAATCGTGAGGGAATCGTGTAATGGAAGCAATTTTGTCGTCTAAACGGATACAAATAGTACAGCGATAATGCAGTGACACGGTTGTGTATCGGCTGCTCGATACCTCCATGATTTAATGGACGTCGGGGCCGGTGGTGCACGGCTAACGGGTATTTTACGGTAATATTATACGGAGTTTGCTCCGCGGCGTAGTCCACGGGCATTGTGTTCGAATCAGTGAAAATAAGCTTCCTTATCTGGCCTCCTCACGAGACCGAGTATTAAGTGAAAATTCGTTTATCATCGCCGGTCACCGATCCTCCGCGCAAGATATCGCGTGACCGCGGTTAACGAGTTTCGCCGAGTCCCAGGCTCGTCCTGCCTAAGTCGAGAAGGCAGCCGTAACCATTGCCAATTTTCCTTTATTAAATGTTCCGCCCGGACGGCAGGTATCGCGCGTGCACCGCCCGCTGCTGGCGCAGCAAAAGTTATCGGGCCACTGAGGGGCCATAGGGAAAAAGCAGCTTGTTAAAGTTTCTGGAACGCATTAAAGTGGTAGTCTGTAATCCGAGTTTCGGCGGGGCGCCGAAAGTGGGGAGCGGCACACGCGCATTTCGCCCGGAATTTCCATAATTAGTGGGTGGCAAAGGTACAACTATTAGCGCGCGCGGGAGATAAAGAGGTAGGGCATGCGAAAGTTGGCGAGTTGCTAACTGATTTGCATCCAAACGGTGGCTCGTCGTATCAGCGGGACCCGTCCTGCTTTCCGTCTTACTTCATCGTCGTCCTTTCTTTCGCGCGCTCAAGATTCGTTTGACAAAAACACGATCGTCACGGAAACTCGAACTAAACCATCCGTGGGAAATTCGAGTCGACTTTTGGGGTGCTAAAATCGAAGACTTTAGGAACACGCGGTATTCTTGGTGAGAGTAGTAAGGAATAATCAACGTAGATTGGAAACTCATCCCTTACGGATACGAACAGTCAAGAAACTTGTTCCAAAAGTATACTAAATGATATTTGAAGACTGTTCCATGTTTCTACATGATATCACTCGTCAGTGGCTACGCATAACCAGCCAAATCGCCCTCGACTGAACTATCAGCGAGCTGCTTCCGACGACAACGAGGGGTCGAAAAGTGAATGAGTGGCAAGCAGATTCAAGGTTCAGCCAGGTACGCCTGGAGCTGGTACAGATAACTAGTACGAGACGGTCTGTGCTCGGTGAACGCGAGTTCCGCGCGCCGGCTGCTATAGCCGGCACGGACTATGGAAGCACGAAGCTCGTGGAGGAAAAAGGGACAGCGATAGAGGCCGGGTCTCTGTATGTGGGTGGAAAAATGCGGAACCCATGCAATTACAGCGTGTTCGCTCGGGGAAGATCGTACGGGGTTATCAGCCACGTGTGTGGCAATAGCCGAGGGCTCTATCGTCGTGTCCTACGCTATATTTCTTTTGTGTCAGCGATCTATGGAAACGAGCAGATCACAATGGGTACTTGAAAGTAATTCTAATAGGGCCGCGATAGGCCAGGCAGGCTCGTAACTTAATCTACGGTCGCGGGAAGTTAGTCACGTTACGTACGTACATGAACGTGCGCGGTGAAACGACGAATATTTTTATCAGCGCTACGTAGGTGCAGGGTTTTTCCGAACATTGTTTTACGACCGCGGGGAAAGCACTTTTAACGAGAGGAAACTCGGTCTTTATGTTTGCGCGATTATCAACGATTAAACGAACTGTCTCACTCGCTGCGCGTAAAGCAGTGGAGGTGAAAGGGAAAGTTAAATTAGAGGGGGCGGAGGAGAGGAAACTGTGGAGTTAGGGAGGAGCCGGATTGGGAAAGAAGTCGTGTCTGACAAAGAATTTTGTAGAAACAAAGTGGTGGTATTTAATCCGCGAGACAGTGGATTATGGAGCAAGTTGAGTATTGTGCAGAAAGTTTTATATGCGAGCGAGTGTTGCGTCAGTAAGACGTCACGTAAGGGAACCGTCTCGGCGACAGGGCGCCGTTCTCAAACGAGAATCTTAAACCTCGCAACGACTTGAATTTGATCGCTACTCTTTCGATGTCTTCGATGCAAGTACAATCGAGGCCGTGTGTACTTTGTTTGCTGGTTCCCTTGTATCCGGAGCATGCGAGCTTAATGTATTCCGAAGGCAATCATTGCGGTGCCTTGTTGTATGTAAATCACTGCTCCTGGCGGAGATAGATCGTTCGAGACGGTTCGGCTCCGTCGTCATCCTTTCGAAATAGATTTCGCCGGACCGAATTTGGCGCGGTATGTTTATTTTCAGGATACGCGTTAAGGAAACGATTAATTTGAAAGTGAAATGCGGCCGAACCGCTCCGAGACGAGAACAAACACCATCCCCGGCCAAGGAAAAACGTATCGACAACTTCGTGTTTGTCGAGCCATCCAAGCTGCGCTCATTGAAATGCGCGCGGCGCAAAAAATGCCGCGGCGCCGACTCCAAATGAAACATCCCCCGACGGGAAAAGCAAAACACAGTGAACAGTTCTTCGTTAGCATCCAATTATTTTATAAAAGGACCGTCTACCTTATTCGCGGAAAAACAGCCAAATGTATCGTCAAAGATTGGACGATCGTGCGGAGAAATTTCAGCAAATAAAGAAGAAGTTACGCTCACCATTCGATGTGCCGTTATCACCTGCCAGCTTGTTTTCCCTCGCGCTTGCCCAGATTTCCCAGAAGGGAGTCAAAGCTGCCGACCGGGGCCGCGAACAAAGCGCCAATAAAATCTGAAATGAGAGAAACGTGTTACAGTTGTAACGCCGTGAGCCGGTGGATAAGATCGCTAAATGGAGGCAGGGTAGCACAATGGCCGTCGGTGACGTTACATGCCGCGATATAACGTTCGTCAAGTCCCTTCGCGGGTTAATTTCATAAAGCACACATTTCGCCCCGAAACCCGGTGAACACGCTGCACCTCGGCTTTTACGGGATGTGACACGCGTAAATCCGATGCGGGGAAGACAAGTGAGTCGTCCGACTACCAAATACCGCGGTATCGTCGATCTTTCCCTCTTAACGTTAAACAGCCAGGCTATACCTGGCAAGTGTATAAGGCAACGTAACAGTAATGGATCTCACTTCCAACCTAATTCAATCTAATCGTTAGCGGGACTTCTCTCCGTGTACGGTTATGCGCTCGAACAAGGCACGGGATGGCAACGCTCGAGATCGTTACTAGTACCTCTCAGTACCTACTAATTCGGCGAATTCTTGGTACGGTAAAACCTCAATCATTCGAGCACTCCGCTCCCCCAACCATCCTATATTCGAGCGTTCTTGGAATTCAGCGCATGCAAGATTATTTCACCGCACCGACATAAGTAATCCAAAGATTAAAGATCTGTACCTTGCTCGTGCGCCCACGTCGATTTCGTTATCGTTGAATTTCAAGCACTACTTATTGCGCCCGATATCTTCGGAGACGTATTTCCACTATTCGCCACCGACGGCGATTCTTGTTGTCAACGTGAAAAACCACTGAGTATTCTGGCTGATGCGGAAAACCGATGGCCTCTGTTAGCGTGCCAGATACTTAAACAACGTTAAGAACGCGCGTACGGGGCAAGGAAAACAGGCGATAAACGATGATGCAGAATCACTATTATTCGGTACTAAAGTGGACAGCGGCGAAGTAGTCGGGTGCGATCGTTAAGATATTTTCTTCCGCGAGGTGTGGCCAATAATAAGCGTTCCCGTGCACGCACGCACGTATACCTAGACGTCGGCGTGCACGGCGGTGTAACAGAGAAATTGGACAATTTTAAGCATGAGTGGAACTGTTGAGATCACGGGCGACACGTACGGTTCCAGTTCAACAAACAGAACACGCATAATAGCTCGGAAACATTACACGCCATGCACTTTGCGACTCGATTCTCTTCGAGCGCAGGTCTAAAACTTTCCACCGTTCGATTTACAGCGCACCGTTACACGTCGAGAACTGTCAGTCAAAATGACTACGGGGGACACCATGACCGGTGCCTAGGTACGCCTTTCAATAGTGCTTTTTTCACGGGAGATGGACCTACTTCTACGTCTTCCTATCATTTCAACATCAACGTAGCAGATACTTAGATCCACGATTCTTTGCCTGATACATGTACGAAATAATCAGCTCCATTTTCATAGGAACACATAGGGCAAATTGATTTCTATCCTTAATCCATCAATCCTTACAGATTTTCTCTTTATGTAACAGGTGAGTGGATTGGACAGTTTGGAGACTTTGTTCTAGTTCGGATGTTAATGATATCTTGATATCGAATCACGATAAACAAATCCCAGCGGCTGGATTTCATCGAGCCGATGAAGTTGTTTACTACTGTTCCCTGGGGATTTGCGATCGACAAGCATCGACGCATTTATCGCTTCTAATCGATGTTTTTCTTCGCTGACCGCATTTGAATTAGTTATCTAAATGGCCGCGTTATCTTTGACTGCTTTTTTATGGATTGTTCTAACGGCAAGGTGCTATCGATACTGGCCTCGATTCTGCTAGAATACTTAGAACACTTTTACTTGAATATGTTACAATAGGACAGGGAAGCTTCGCGGAAGGTTGCGTCAGGAAACAGATTATGCTTACAAATAAGAATTGTTTTATTAAATCATCTCTATAAATTCCCTGCTGCCATACACATTACTGTGAATGAAGAACTGACAATGTCGGGCATGGAATAGGTACAGCTCGATTATTGCAAGCTCAATATAATAGAAAGCAGAAGAAGCTATTTGATCTGATACAATGCTAATATACTTAGTTCTAATCGGTACCCTATATTTACAAGAGTATTATGCGTATAACTGATTCAGTTCTTATTACTACACTCCGTGCACAGGGTGCAAGTCCTCGTTCATTCACGAACAGACTTGCTGACATTTTTCCATCGAGTCGAAATTGTTGCCATTTCCTTGGCAGCCTCCGTACATGAATTCCTCGCACCGATCCGTGGTCGGATTGTATGCATACTTTATCATGAGTGCTTTACACGGACCGTGCTCCAGTGGCAAAAGGCACTCTGTGAATAAAGGAAAATTATTGCTGCATGTTGCATAAAATGGCGGGAAGATTATGTTACAGTGAAATCACTGGTCAATCGAGTTTTAATCAGTGGCGGATTTAACGAGGGCACAGTGGTCTGTCCAATAACAATCTAGCGGGACAAAAGTCGCATCCACATTGTTTTATCACCCTTAAAAGTTCAAAGTCAGCCTCCAAGGGTTTTTTCAAACCGAAATTCGTATTCTGAGGTTTCTTAAAATGTAGAAAGCGAATATGAACTGTGTTTTGTAGAGAAAAATTGTTTACAACCACGTTACTTAGAATTAATTACACATTTTAGCTCCTAACATTACCGTTTTTGAAGATACAATTATTTTAATTATGTATAAAAATTATGTAGAGTCGCAAATATTTGCAGCTACAACTTATGAAAGCTATTGAAAAATTCCATCATTTTTATGATTATATTTTAATTCTGTTCGTTGGAAATTAAAATACTCATGGCTGAAGCTTGATTTACTACTTACTTGTACCTCTGCAATCCGTTATTCAAAATACTAAGAATTTAAATCGCGATGCAATTGAGCGCTTCTGATATATAGCTGATACTGACGCATTCTAACAATCGGTTCCTACGTGGCCGACTCGCGTACGTTTCGCTGATCGTTACTTTTATGAAATACGTATAAAGTTGCATACCATATCATTCCGAGACATCTCTGACTCAGTAGCTTGTGATACGACCACTCATTTTATTCGTATGACTATTCATTCATTTTGGATGGTCATGGTTTTGAACTTTTGTCCCGCTAGACGATGAATAGATGCCACCTGGGCCCCAGCCAAGAAGGCCCCCTCAGGGCCTCATCTTCCCCCCAAAATTATTATTTTATCTAAAAACTAATTTTTTTGGTTTCCCATAATTTTCGTACCACAAGCGCGTAAATTTATTTGTAATTCTGTTATGTATATAGGGTGTCCCAGAATGTTTGCCACCTGAGCCTGTTTCCTTAAATCCGCCATTGGTTTTAATATTTCAAAGCTACTTCCGAAATATAATAGTGATGAAAGTTACATACGTGGTCCCACTCCAGCCGACACTTCGTACGCCAAGACACAGCACAGAACGACCAAGAACAAACAGACAGTTCTCCCCTTCATTTTTGCGCAGCGTCGTCGAGTTTACTAGTCGAAACGCAATTCCGTGTTGTCACTTCGTTCGGAAACTACGCCGTGTTAGATTATTGAGCATGCTTTATATAGATCGCGCGCGGTCTGGTAGGGGACATTCGTGAAGATGAATGTACGATAGAACAGCTTAATCGTATTATCGCTATGTATATTTACAGAACACACATACACGCTCATATGTACTTCCATTATTGCAGCTAAATGCATTAAGCGTGTTCGAGATCAAGAAAAATACAGGCTAATACAAATTATCGGAAATGTCCCTCGGGAACGATTACACTTTGCTCTCCCGCCTGGTGCATCGCTGCGTTTACTGTACTATTTCGCGATGCCGTGTAACGATGTTGATTTCGCGATTCAAGCGAATAGATACGGCGTTTATCTATCTGTTTTCCACTTATTAATATATGAAGATAACCTTTCGGGTTTTATATCGCTGAGCAAAGTTAATAGATCCTAACTCTGTGCACATGCAATTTTCCTGTTCACAATTGAAGAGTCCTTGTAGAAAACACTGTGTCAAAAATCAAATTTTCCAAGAGGGAGAAAAAACTTCCCTGACTTTAAATTATTTACGATATTTGATTCGCTTTGACTGATAAATGTGCTTAAGTATACAATAACCCAAATGCATCACAAAATTTTCCGTTTTTTGCATTAATTTAGTCGAAATTCGTGAAAAAAAGAATTGGATTTGTAGAGAAGCCTGTATGTGCCACCGCTTAGTTGCAGAAAAAACTGAGTGTGTCATTTATTTAAATTTCGAAGCACTGTAAGTGCCAATTCTGTTTGCCTATCGCTTAATTGGCTCTTACGTTATTTTCTACAGAAGTGACGTTGGACGTACCGGCGGTACCATCTTTGACCACTGTTGCTTACTTATTTTCAATATGAAATTGCATTAAAATTCTATACTATAGAATTGCCATTGGCACGTAGAACATTTTCCGATGAAAAAATTGTTTCTTTAATTTTGGTACTTACAGTGTTTTTTACAAGGACTCTTCAATTGGGTTTCACTGTTTCAAATGTAGGCTTCAGACTCACTACGCGAACAATTAAAGATGCTTTTGCATTCACTGTATATCTATGTTATGCATACTCTCTTTAGCAAAGCGTAATGTAATTATCTTCTGCAGCGCAGCCACTCCCGCAATCTTCCGTTGCTATCGGTTATGTTATTGGATAAAGGAAATTTTCATTTTATCAGAGACAAGGCAGTGGTTCTGCTTGACCAAAGTCAGATCCAGATTACGCGGATTGCTTGCATGATAACGGGATTTATAATGTAGCCAACATTGCAAAAACAGATAACAGAATCAATATCTTAAGCTGGTAAACATCTTCATTATTGGAATGTATTTCGCACTTAAAATTCCACTGATATTGGGTCTAGTGATATCAGCACTAAGTTGCTCCGCGTTCCTTCTATTTGATTGTATATATAGCGTACGGCAACTATTATAGGTTTCGGATTATGTAGAGCTTAGGTGAGCAATTTTTCATAAAATGCGCCCAAGTTTAGCGCTCGATCGTTGCGCGTCCCGACGAAACCGTGCACTTTTATGTCCCCTGTTGCCTTTTACTCGAACGGTAATACCACTGGACTATGCCCGTCGCGCCCTCTACGATTTTGCTACTGTCGATTCGTGAATGAGCATCCTAGCACAGACCAGGTATAGAATAGACCTATCACCCAATGTAATTTTCTGTCACCGGTTTGGGGGGTCCTAGGACCCCCTTACCATTTTAATGTCGCATGCAACGTTACCGGTGAAGTCCCGAAACAGATTGTAACGCTACGCGTGGTAGGAATTAGAATTCAGCACGGGTAAAACTAGGTCATTTTTTTGAGAGTCGAAGCCCGCGATTTACAAATGTTTCTGTTAGAGTAACGAATTAAAGATCGTCTTATGAACATATTCCGTTAAACGGAAGAGAAAGGAGAATCAAAATAAAACGATATCACATTCGCCTTTTAACCTTGTTGTCCTATTCGGGTTTATTTAACGCAAAACAAATTTTATTCGCTCGCAATAACGTAATTTCTAAAAAGAGTGCTTTAATGTTTTTTTTTTAAGAGCACCTGTTGCTGAACCCCACCCATACATCATGTGTTTGCGCATACATTAATGATGGTCTATAGGACAGACATATAGTAATAACAATAATAATTAATAATAATATCCTTCTACCGTATAATATTATTTAAGAGTAACATATCAAACCCGTACACACCGATATGGTGCAACTTTGCAAGTCTGTAGAGTAGCCAAAAATATTTGATACATATTTTTTGAAAAGGGAATTCATTCTCCTCCATAGCTGTACGAAAAATTTATTTGTTTAAACTATATACTAACAATTAACATTTATTTGTCCATTTTTCTCGCGAAAAGTTAACTGATGTTTCAGTAAGTTTATACAGTATGTCCGATTTGTTCGTATACACGCTATTCTTTTTCTAACTATTGAAATAGCAAAAAAAATGTTTCATATTAAAGTTTTTTTAATTTGATGGAAGAAACTGAATAGAATATTAGGATTTACGTTTGAACTATTATTTACAGAGATTTCAATATCATCGTAATTTTTTTTTAAATGGAACTATTGTATATTTTTTGTTATGCATTTCAAAACGCGCTCAACGATGTGTGTGGAGCGCATGTTTGAACAATAATTTATCCGGATATCTTTATGAACATTGGTGGCAAATTTCAAGTAAATTATGGACCAGTATAACAAATGCGGATATTTTGGATTTTTTATTTTTAGCCGTATAATAACTATTATTATATGCGTAGTTTACTCCTATACTGTGCAAAATCGCGTCTTCGAGAATATGTCGTCGAAGATGTTATAAATTATTATGATGTTTTGGGTAATTGCACTGTGGCATACAGCGCTAAGATGTCCTCTGAATAGCCAGCATAGGTACACTAGGTCTAAATGTGGCGCGGTACTAATCCCCGCAATAACAGGTATAGAAGGTCTACAGGATCATCCGTTAAAACTGGAACCTACGCGCGCGGGAACAGACGAAAATGTCAACACCGCCTCACGGACGCAGTCCACTACATCATTCACCGGCCCCGCGTTCGGAGGGTTTCCAGCGACCGCTGGATGCCCGAGCTTCGAAAATTTTAGGATGGTCTCTTTCAAATTAACGTCACAAAGAGCTATTTGAAATTTCCCGGCCCGGGTTGAAGAATTTGGGGCCTTTTTCGTATAACTTGTGAACAATAAAAGATATTGGAATGCAATTTGCGCCGAAATATGAGGAAAAATTATTCCCTGCTAATGATGGATAATTTAAAATATTTTACGTTTACTTATTTTTTCTTTTATCAATTTTTTAACCATAATATTGTTGCGAAAAGCTTTTGCAAACTGTTTATTTGATACTGTATTTAATGCTCTTTTTAAAATTCATGGTGTTGATAAACAATAGGCTACTTAGTTGTTTCTGTATCATTACTTTCATAAATTGAGAAATTAAATTTTTATTCAATTATGTGTTAATTCTGCAAACCTCAGAATCAATTGTTCTGTTTTTTTTTTATAATTTTATGCTTAATGCAGTGCATGCATAGATCAGACGTATCGGGTAACTAATGGGACGTGTCTTTGATTGTAGCGGTGTTGAATTTTTTTCTAAATTTTTGTGTCTGAATGTTTTAACCTTTTAGCTACTCAACGCCACGACTATAGCGGGTTCCGTTAATGTCATTTTTTAGATGCGCCATTATTATGGCTTTTACACGCAGGTGGCGAAAAATCTCTCCGTACAGGGGTATAGCGCCACGGTCAACCCTGTCGTAGATAAAAATTTTTAAATTTAGACGGGTACGAGACCAGTCGACATTGTTTTCAAACCTCATTACAGTAATCTGGGGTGCGAGTGGTAAACCGATCATAAAAGCGGAGCGCGCGGTTCGCTTACCTGGGCCGAGAAATTCCGCCCAGCTCTTTGCGACGTTAATTTGAAAAAGACCATCCTAAAATTTCCGAAGCTCGGGCATCACCGCTGCCCAGCGGTCGCTGGTAACCCTCCGAACGCCGGGCCGGTGAATGGGTGTAGTGGACCGCGTCCGTGAGGCGGTGTTGACATTTTCGTTTATTCGCGCGCACGTAGGTTGCAGTTTTAACGGATGTTCCTGTATAAATGTTTGCAAAGAATCACGTGAAGCAGCACGCGTTTCAACTGCATTATTGACAGAAGCGCGCTTTTCGCTCAACCCGGGGATCCCTGTAATTCTAATGTTGTATTTATAATTAAAAATACCCCAATTTGCCCCACCATCGGTTGAGGGTCTTTTGTTGGTGCGCTGTTTCACGCATTCTCGGTTTCTCCTTTTTTACGACCCTGATGGGTTCTTAGATGTATAAGCGTTCGAACGACGCGGCTCGGGTGCCAAAAACTACGAATATAAATTTTACAAAAACGTATCAATTCATTATTTTCAATGATTTTTACGTGTCGTAGGATGGGCACAGTCTATTTAGACACGCGCGGACCGCAGCGATTTGCGGGAATGTCAGTAACAGCGTCAATTTATAATATTTTTCGGCGTACGACACGTGAAAATGTTAGTTAAGTGTTCCACTACACGTAAAATACTAACAATCAATGTCATCTTGCAATTTATTGCTTGTATAAGCTCTAAAGAAGTACCATATTTTGGCGTTTGAGTCGTTGACAACCGAGCTAAAGCGTAGCGTAGCGAAAGCCCGCCCTCTATGTCAAATTCTCACTCTAAACGAGTCACACGTATACAAGCACGCAACACCTTTTAAAATTTCAACCCATTTCAGTGTAGTTGCTGAGTTGGACGCTGTTCATGAACAGAGGCCGCCAGATTCAGTCCTCGAGTTATGGGTCGGTAACACAGTTTGGGTGGTGACACCAAGTCCCATAAGGTGATAGGTCTATTCTATACCTCGTCTGTGATAAAACCATCGACGAAGTATAGAATAGACCTATCACCCAATGTAATTTTGTGTCACAGGCTCGAGGGGCTCGCGAGCCCCCTTACCATATTCGTGTCACACCCAACGTTATCGATTCAGTCTAAAATAAGATTACAATGCTACGAGTGGTAGGAATTAAAATTAAATCTTAGGAAGCTTTTAAAATCTAAAACGGCCTGAATGTCACGACTAATTTCAAGAAACATGTTGCATAATTCCATTTACTAATAGATTTTGATTGAAGCATAATTTGCACTTATTTCCATACATTTCGATCAGAAATATTATATAAATGCAACGCGTAATAAACATTTATTGTCATGTAGTATATAGGTTATATTTTCTGTCACTTCGAGGAGATGATTTTCGGATCCTCGAAGTGACAGAAAATGTAACCTATATACTACATGACAATAAATGTTTATTGGATATTTCGTTCTTTTACGCTACATTTGTGAACTTTTTATGACTTAACATCCTTCCAAAATATTATTGTTATCTCTTTCCGCGCGTCGAATGCCACTTTCCGCGAGTCGAATGCCTCTTTTCGCGATACGAATGCCTCTTTCCGCGAGTCGAATGCCTCTTTTCGCGCGTCGAATGCCTCTTTCCGCGAGTCGAATATCTGATTCCGCGAGTCGAATATCTGATTCCGCGAGTCGAATATCTGATTCCGCGAGTCGAACGCCTCTTTCCGCGAGTCGAACGCCTCTTTCCGCGAGTCGAATATCTGATTCCGCGAGTCGAATATCTGATTCCGCGAGTCGGACGCCTCTTTCCGCGAGTCGAATATCTGATTCCGCGAGTCGAATATCTGATTCCGCGAGTCGAATATCTGATTCCGCGAGTCGAATATCTGATTCCGCGAGTCGGACGCCTCTTTCCGCGAGTCGAATATCTGATTCCGCGAGTCGAATATCTGATTCCGCGAGTCGAATATATGATTCCGCGAGTCGAATATCTGATTCCGCGAGTCGAATATCTGATTCCGCGAGTCGAATATCTGATTCCGCGAGTCGAACGCCTCTTTCCGCGAGTCGAACGCCTCTTTCCGCGAGTCGAATATCTGATTCCGCGAGTCGAATATCTGATTCCGCGAGTCGAATATCTGATTCCGCGAGTCGAATATCTGATTCCGCGAGTCGAATATCTGATTCCGCGAGTCGAATATCTGATTCCGCGAGTCGAATATCTGATTCCGCGAGTCGAATATCTGATTCCGCGAGTCGAACGCCTCTTTTCGCGCGTCGAATGCCTCTTTCCGCGCGTCGGATGCCTCTTTCCGCGCGTCGAATGCCTCGTTCCGCGAGTCGAATGCCTCGTTCCGCGAGTCGAATGTCTTTCCGCGAGTCGAATGCCTCTTTCCGCGAGTCGAATGCCTCTTTTCGCGCGTCGGATGCCTCTTTTCGCGCGTCGGATGCCTGACAAGCGGATTGGGCAAGCGGATTTTGGACAAGCGGATTTTGGACAAGCGGATTGGACAAGCGGATTTTGGACAAGCAGATTTTGGACAAGCGGATTGGACAAGCGGATTTTGGACAAGCGGATTGGACAAGCAGATTTTGGACAAGCGGATTGGGCAAGCGGATTGGACAAGCGGATTTTGGACAAGTGGATTCGACAAGTGGAATCTCGGAGTCGAATCTCGGAGTCGAATCTCGGAACATTTGCTCACTCTCGTCTTTCGGGCGTCTGATACTGCATCCTTCACGTGCGCGGCGGGCCTGATCGCTAATTTAAACGAAAAAAATTATTCGTGCCGCAGCTCGCTCGCGCGGCCAGGTAGCGATCAGTAACCATAAGCGGGAACGCGTGTTAGACAAAATCGTCTATGCTATTGAAAAATGAAATTTTTATATTTTCTATTTTATTTTCATCACAGTATTTGTAACATATTGTATGAAATTTTCCAGATGAAAGGAAATCCAAACATTCCAAACACGACGCCCTTCCTACAGTTACTCCGATTCCGCATGAATCCGTTACTTATACTTCCTCCTCCTCTTTGTCCCATTAAGTGATAATGTAAAATTTATTTAAATTACTTAGAATTAGAATTTAAAGTATATCTGGAGACGCGGTAGCGTCTCGACGCCAAGTACAAGAAAGACACCCTGTATAAAACACCCTGTATAAATGTCGATCGACTGCCCCTGCCGTTTATCCATGTTCCGAGACCCTGCATATATATGTCGACTGTCGCTACCGCTATCCTTTACTCGTCGCCAGGCTATTCTGAAACTTATTTCATTAATATCTCATCACCCCTGCAATATTTTTTAAATTTAAAGGCATTTTTCTTATGTAAACCGCATATAAGCTTTCGAATAAGACCAATTCCGAAAAAATCGGTCCACGCATGCTAGAGATATCGTAATATCGTCTCATGAAATTGTCAGAAATGGTGAGAAAATTTTTCTTCTTCAGTCGAAATTTTGTTGTCGTCGACATAATACGTATACACACACACCTATCAGTTTCGCACACATGTTTCGTTCGTCGACTCTCGGGATCATTCCGCAGAGTATATATCCTTATATATACCTACCCTTATACCCTTACACCCTTATATACCGTTATACCCTTATACCCTTATACTCATATATATTCCCTTACACCCTTTACTCTTACACCCTTACACCCTTTACCTTGCACCCTTTACCTTGCACCCTTTACCCTTGCACCTTTCACCCTTACACCCTTTACCCTTATACCCTTTACCCTTGCACCCTTTACCCTTGCACCCTTTACCCTTGCACCCTTTACCCTTGCACCCTTTACCCTTGCACCCTTTACCCTTGCACCCTTTACCCTTGCACCCTTTACCCTTGCACCCTTTACCCTTGCACCCTTTACCCTTGCACCCTTTACCCTTGCACCCTTTACCCTTGCACCCTTTACCCTTGCACCCTTTACCCTTGCACCCTTTACCCTTGCACCCTTTACCCTTGCACCCTTTACCCTTGCACCCTTTACCCTTGCACCCTTTACCCTTGCACCCTTTACCCTTGCACCCTTTACCCTTGCACCCTTTACCCTTGCACCCTTTACCCTTGCACCCTTATACCCTTTACCCTTGCACCCTTTACCCTTGCACCCTTTACCCTTGCACCGTTTACCCTTACACCCTTTACCCTTATACCCTTTACCCTTTACCCTTTACCCTTTACCCTTTACCCTTTACCCTTTACCCTTTACCCTTTACCCTTTACCCTTGCACCCTTTACCCTTATACCCTTTACCCTTACACCCTTTACCCTTCACCCTTGCACCCTTTACCCTTGCACCCTTTACCCTTACACCCTTAACCTTATACCCTTTACCCTTTACCCTTTACCCTTTACCCTTTACCCTTATACCCTTACACCCTTTACCTTGCACCCTTTACCATTACACCCTTTACCATTACACCCTTTACCCTTGAACCCTTTTTGGTGCAATAAAATTTACCTTAAGAAGTTATACCCTTTTTTGACCAAACATGGCGGAAAAATCGACGAAGAATTTATTAAATGTCCACATGTACAAACTCAATCTAACAATCGGGAGAAAGGACTTTTCCTGAAATTTTCTATTAAAACCTGTAGAGATTAGGTTGATGCATAGTTAAACTGAAGGACTTATTACCAAAGAATGATTCAAACAAAAAAATTGATTAATTGATTATGAAAACCTGTGTTTTATTCATCATCAAACCTTAACTACCCCATCTTGTCCCACCTTCCCCTACAAGCTCAACCTAACAGTCGGGATTGCGGAGTTGTTGCGAGTGCATTTGCTGTTTCGTTATTATTCATCATCAATTCAATAAATTACCAGACAAAGTAACGTACAATCATGCGTTAATGCGTCAACATTTGATCCAAATGTTTCGATCTAATCGTCTGGAAGATTTTCCATCCATTCAGGATAAATAAACAATTAATACGTGTGTATGAATACGAATTTGCAAATAATAGTACAATTAATCTTTGAAAAAAGAAGTGAGATCCCCTCAAAAACTTCAAAAAAGTAAAAAAATTACGCCAAGTACATCAAATCAAGTAAATCACAAAACATAGAAGATAATAATAATTACAAAATTAAAAAAAGATGTGAAATCAAAATGAGCTGCAAGTACATAAAGGTGCTTTCAGTCAAATACTTGGCGTGGCCAGGCAAGGTCAAGGTGTCGATGAATAAGAATTATTTAAAATCGCAAAATATTGAAAGTGTACTCATATTTGTCGGAGTTTTAAATTGCGAAATTATCTGAAAGCTTGCCAGGGGAAAGGTATCAGTGTCGACGAATGATCTTGGAATTATGTTAAAACGTAATATAATGATAATGAAAATGTACTCATATTGTCAGAGTTTTAAATTGACAAATTATATGAAAGCCCGCGAGAGGAAAGGTATGGGTATTGATGATCTGAGAATAATACCTTGCCATGCCACGCCAAGTATTTGACTGAAAGCACCTTTATGTACTTGCAGCTCATTTTGATTTCACATCTTTTTTTAATTTTGTAATTATTATTATCTTCTATGTTTTGTGATTTACTTGATTTGATGTACTTGGCGTAATTTTTTTACTTTTTTGAAGTTTTTGAGGGGATTAGGAGACTACCCTAGTAGCATTTTTGGTTGGCCAACGGTTGCCAACAGTTGGGATTTAGTTGGGATATAGTTAGTGTTTGTGCCTACAAATTCCCAACACAGGGCCTACGGCAAAAAAGTTACGACAGTTTGCCAACGAATATTCAATGTTGGGCCTACAATTGTTGTGGTTGGTTAATTAACAAAAAGTTACGACAGTTTGCCAACGAATATTCAATGTTGGGCCTACAATTGTTATGGTTGGTTAATTAACAAAAAGTTACGACAGTTTGCCAACGAATATTTAATGTTGGGCCTACAATTATTATGGTTGGTTAATTAACAAAAAGTTACGACAGTTTGCCTACTAATATCCAATGTTGGGCCTACAATTACTATGGTTGGTTAAATAACAAACAATTTACAACGATGATTGAATGTCGTCTTACAAACGTCAGAAAATTTGCTACATCAAAAAACCTGTTGTGGTTTTTCTTTTCTTATTTATAAATACGTAATGAGGACGTCTGTCTTAAGACAAATGTGAAATTTTAAGGAATGAGTCTAAAGGTCGGATGATGATATTTTGTAGAATATTTCGCGTCACTGCACAGTTTTCATAAACAATTAATACTAGTTATGTAACTAGAAATTATAAGTGTTTACAAGGAAGTGTGTTGGTCAGCTGCGAACAGCGGTTGCTTTGTAAGCGGAAAGCATGGGTCCGATTCTCCTCACCGCGAATTTTTTTTTTTTCCTAAACCAGACCTGAAGAAGACGTATTTACGACGTCTTTTGAAGTTCTTTAAGACGCTTTCTGGACGTTTTTAAGACGTCTTTTGGAAAGAAGCCTTCAGTTGGGCCTATGGAAAGAAACCTTCCGTTGGGCCTTCGTGTTAAGTGACGTTGGGTCTACGTTGGTACAATCATTGGCCCATTTAAAAATAGCGCGACACTTCAACAGTTGGCCAACGGATAACACGTCATTGGCCCAACAAACTCCCAACAAATAAATGCTACTAGGGTAGTAAGAACGGTATGTCATGCATACATTTCTGCTTTGATTGCATGTTTTTTTTATACATATAGGTACATTGAAAAAAAAACAATTAAACCGTAAAAAATTAGTTTAACGAGTAAAGCTAATGAAAAAATTAAACCGTGCAACATAGACTTGAACTCGCACCCCAGGAAAACGAAGTTAGAATTTTTTTTAGAACTTACACTCATTTCGGAGCCCAGCTATATTTCTGCCAATTCTGAGGCAATTCTTTTTAGAAATGTCCACCGAACCAGAAGTGTAAATTCATCCTCGAAAGCAGTGTTCATTAGATTTTAATATATAAATAAAAAGGGCATATTTCATATAAAAAACAGTTCGTTTCTTTCAGCACCATCTCATATGTACATACCTACTTGTCCCAATGACGTCGTGTTTAATTTTCCTTTTATTAAAAAAATGTCACTAATTTTCCATAAGTGCTCGAATAAAGACGAAACAGAGAATGTAAAAATTTCATCTTACAATTAGCTTAGCATGTGCACACTGTACATACATGTTTTCCGCATTTAGCTACTGATTACTGCTTTTGCAGAATTTATAGAAGAAAGTGAAATCTAATTCAATACGGGCGTTTAGGCATAGCTCGTCCGTGGACCGACATCGACATGCGAAAATCAGGCGCACGGAGAACGCAAGAAGACAATGTATCATACTTTGTTGCCGCTGCCAGATTGATCGTTTGTCGCGTAAAGGACCTTCGTGCCGTTTCTCACTTGCTTTCATTCTCTCTTATTCCCTCCCATTTCATCTCACTCGCGAGTCGCGACGTCCGTAAATCCAGAACCTTTTTTTCCACTTGTGCTTTAAAAAGTACAATAGCTGTGTTATCATATGTACATATCTAGGAATAATAAAAAAAAAAAAAATATAAAATAGTTAATAAGGGGAAACGGCCAATCAATTTGTAACGAAACATAGAGTTTTAACTACTAATCCACCGTTCCCAAGTAATAAATAAACTATTGCAAAATGTTCTCGGGTCCCGAAAACTACGAATACAAAATTTAAAAAAAACGTTTGGATTCCTTGTTCTCAATGATTTATACGTGTCGTAGGATGGGCACCGTTTATTTAGACATGCGCGGAGTGCGGAGATTTGCGGGAATGTCAGTAACAGCGTCAATTTTTAATATTTTTCGACGTACGACACGCGAAAATGTTAGTTAAGTGTTCCACAACACGTAAAGTACTAACAATCAATGTCATCTTGCAATTTATAGTTTGTATAAGCTTTTAAGAAGAGCCATATTTCGGCGCCATATAGTCTTCAGATCACCGAAATAGATTTTCGGAGAAAAATCCACGTGAATCCACGTGAGTCGTTGACAAGCCGAGCCAAAGCGTAGCGTAACGAAAGCCTGCCCTCTATGTCGAACAGTCACTCTGAACAAGTCACACGTATACAAGCACGTAACACCTTTCAGCATTTCAACACATTTCAGAGTAGTTCCGGAGTTGGACGCTGTTCATGAACAGAGGCCGCCAGATTCAGTCCTCGAGTTATGGGTCGGTAACACAGTTTGGGTGGTGACACCAAGTCCCATAAGGTGATAGGTCTATTCTATACCTCGTCTGTGATCCTAGCAACGCCACGGACCATGAAGAAATCCACTCTAGCGATTTTGGCGCCCTAACTTCAGGCTTTACATAGAGGGAATTGCTGTTTCGAGTTTGGAAACTCGTTTAACCTGTCCCGTAGTGTATGACAGAAGATTCGAAGGTGTAATAAGTGTTGGATAAACTCCCGTTTCGGTGGATAAACAGTAAACACGTCGTGCGAGAGAACGAGCGCACAAAGAGGTACATCGCGATACTTATTCCTCTCATATTTACCCGAGCAAACCGTTTTTGTTTATCTGAAATACATAACCTATTTCTACTTCGAACGTTTATTTTGAAAACCAACACTGCAGGAGACGGCCTATTATCGTTTCAATACTCTCCTCCGTTGCGTCTTACGTCGCCGTTGCATTTCCGTCTTTCTATCCACTGTGTATTTGTTATGACAAGCGATGCTAGTTTGCGCGCACTTCTAACCTTCAAGTTATGTTTATTTGGCAGCTATTTAATTCGAATGTCCACGTCGTTTCTCGATTAAACCCGTAGCAATTCTGTTTCTAATATCGTACGCGCGCATTGCGCGATAGGAGCCGTTTGGCCAGTGGTAATATTTATATGTATACTTGCAGTGATATGAAGGAGGTAAAGCTGTGACGGTGGGAATCAAACATAAAAATAGCCCCGGTGACGACAGGAATATCTAACCTTATGCCCTCGGCTACCGGTACGTACCTAGCATCCTGTACTTTTCAAATGTATTCGCTTTCTGTAGCAGGGCACTCCTTAGCGGACAATTCTCGTATGAGGTTTAGAAGCTATATCGATAGAAGTTGCGAGGCAGCTCGTTAGGTCAGGCCCTCGGACGCGGTTGAACTTGACATTCGTTTGTTTATGTTAAATGACAATTGATCGTACAATAGATACCAGAGGTGAAACACGTATGCGCGACCTCTAAAATAATGCATGTGGCACATACTTATTACAGGAACTGCGAAGCAATATAGATAGAGTACTTTGGATTTATGTGGATGAAGTTAGGAGGAAGCGTCCTTCCAGAAGAGCTGCGTAATTGAAGTCCTGTTTGAAAGTAGTAGAATATATTAGAACATGCAATGAAGTTCCCAAGAAATATACAGTCTCTGTTGCTGCAAGAAAAGGTGTGCGCTTTCAGAGAATTTCAGAAGAATGCACAGATGCTAGAAGGTGCAGTTTTACGAGCCATTATATGGGCTCTGTTAGATGCTAATTATCTGTATATTTCAATTCGAATAAAATAAGATTTTCAAAGTAACGAATAAGAACGAACAATCCACTACCCACGCTCCCGCTATTTTTTTTTTTTTTTATAGAGAGAATTACAAAATTTATATTTCTGTTACTTAAAGAAGTAATATCAGCAGTGATAGTAGCGTATGATATGGAAAGGTCTCTTACGAGATGAAATTAGAGAAGTTAACAAAAACTATAAAATGTTAGAGTCCGAGAAAACGGGCGCTGATATATTATACGAAAATGTGCGACAGAAATCGCACGCTGGTTTCTGCTGTGTTATTGTCTGTTAGTCCATGCTGAATAATGTTGGTGTTTTACATAATTTTTCAGGAGGAAACAACCCTATAGGGCAGCAGAAGGGTGGGGCGACTATGCCCAGTAATGAAGAATGCGGGATTCGAGATGTTTGGGGACACAACCTCGAGGAAGAATTTCGCACGATTCGGCAAGTGGTACAACAATATCAGTACATTGCAATGGACACTGAATTTCCCGGAGTAGTAGCTAGACCTATTGGTAAAATATATCATGAAATAATAACATGATTATTTCACTGTACAATAATCGTTAAAATGATCTAATTCCATTTTTTTTTTTTTGGCATAGGTGAATTCAGAACTAGTGCCGATTACCAGTATCAGTTGTTACGATGTAACGTAGATCTTTTACGAATAATTCAACTCGGTCTTACGTTTCTCGACGAATCAGGAAACACGCCTGGGGGTAGTTACACGACATGGCAATTTAATTTCAAATTTAACTTACAGTAGGTTTCGAATATGTATAATGTATTATCCGAGCTATAAAGCGAGGTGAAAGACGGTAGTATTGTATGATCATTTGTTCAATAGGGAAGATATGTATGCACAGGACAGTATAGACATGCTGCAAAACAGTGGTATACAATTCAAAAAACACGAGGAAGAAGGTATCGATCCATTAGACTTTGCTGAACTTTTAATGACATCGGGAATCGTTCTTGTTGACGACATAAAATGGCTATCTTTCCATTCTGGCTACGACTTTGGTTATTTACTGAAACTCCTAACGGACCAAAATTTACCACAGGAAGAAAGCGAATTCTTCGAACTTCTTAGGATATATTTTCCAACGATATATGACGTAAAAGTGAGTTGGCGCGAGCACTTGTTCGGAACAGCTGAAAACTGTGTTTTCCACTATAATTCTAATACGCAACTTTTTGTACGCAGTATTTAATGAAATCTTGCAAAAATTTGAAAGGAGGCCTACAAGAGGTAGCGGAACAATTAGAAATTCAAAGAGTGGGACCGCAACATCAAGCTGGATCTGATTCGTTACTTACTGGAATGGTTTTCTTTAAAATGCGGGAGGTAAATGAATGTTCGATGATGCCTACAAATAGATATTTGTGTATCGCTTTGAGAATAACAATGGGAAAATTCTGTTCCAGATGTTTTTCGAAGACAACATTGACGACGCGAAATATTGTGGTCACTTATACGGTTTGGGAACATCATTCGTAGTGAATGGTTCAGGAGGATATCTAGACAGTAATGGAGACAATTCTTCGTCCTCGTAATGTTAAAAAAAAAAAACTATCACGCCCCAGTCGGAACAGATTATTTCATTACAAATAAAATGTTATAAATAATGTTTCACTTAATGATCAAGCGTATAGTTCATATCCACAATATTACATTCAAATCACCACCGTAGATCACGACTATCACCAATCGAAGAAAATGAAACTGTAGGGACATTTTTTCATATGCGCGCATTTTTTCTTTGTATCCGCGAATTTGAGTCTTTCATAGGTTTCTTCTGTGATACATGCTATTAATCGAAAATACTTACAATACTATGCAAGATAAGATATGTAATATAATTTCTTTACAAAACATTTACGACAATATTGGTATACAAGGTGCAATCGCAGTACAAAAGAGAGGAAAATAGAAAACAAATCTACTTTTAAGATTTTTCAAAAAGTCTCTTGACTGTTGGGATGGGAGATTAGAAAAGCATTGCGGGGAAAAATTGGAAGGAAAGCAAATGCAATATTGCATTGTTTAAGAATATCGATCAGTGTTCATATGTACATTTGTCATACAATGCATTTATAGATCATTACATTTTAAGCCGGGCAATTTCTTATATTTAGCATTTTAATAAATATCCGTCAAAATCACGTTTCGTGCAAATTCAGATCGACCGAACAAGGCATTAACATGTAGCATTAAAAAGAAATCCTATCGTTCATCTGACTAATTCCTCTCGAATGATTTTCGCTATCTCTATCTCTATCTCTATAAACAACAGAATTATTTTCTAAAATTACTTCCCGCGCAGTGTTCCCCGTACATACCACGAATGTTTTATTGTAAAACGCATTAGCTATGAGACTAAATGCAGGAACAGTCTTTCGTCACACGTTGCGAACAATCACGCAAGAAAACACATTTCCTTTGTAAATAACACGTCGTTCCAGAGATACAATAAACATCTTACTTAAAAAAAAACTATGTTGCTTTTTACTGACTTCAAGAAAAAAAAACACCAAAAAGAATATTGAGACGTGTGCAGCGTGTGATTACTTAAATTAAGGAATTACACAGAATTATTTGAAGGGCATTCACGCCTTCGAAAAGTAGGACACTGGCCCTTCGGCCGTTCCATTCGTTCAACTTTTTACGTCAGTTTATCCTCCTGTAGTAAAGAGATAAACGCGCGTTATCACAATATAACTGATATCAGTACCGTTATCAGGATTCGTTGCCTGAAACGAAACTCAGTATCTTCGAGCGTGCTAGACAAATCGGTTCATTTATCCTGATTTATTAAAAATGCGGAACGAGTTTCGCCTCGACCGGGTTTTGCGATCCTCGAGATCTATCGGCGTCTCCTGTTGCCTTCTGTTCTTATTGACAACACGGATATCGGCCCAAATCGACAACGAAACATTCGAGAGTGCATTCGGATTGAACGAGCCCGAATCTACGGAGAATAAGGAATCCCTTTACACGGAAAGCAATGGGAATCACGCAGATGTGACGGAGAAGAAGGAACCAGGCGCCCCTTCGGAAGTGGAAGACCTTATCGAGGGTGAAAATAATCATGAAGAAGAAACGGGGGAGGAAGTTCCACCTGATACCGATAAAGAGCCAAAGAACGAACCAAAGGCAGAAGTAACAATTACCAAAGGGATTGCCGGCAGAATAGCTGAGGAGAAGACCGGGAAGTACGTGAGATACGGTAAGTCTTTCGATATCGAATGGGCGTGACCACTATACCTTCTATTTTCTTGTGCGTGGAATCATTCTTTCGCGTAAATTCACTAATTGAAGTTATTCGAAATATTGCATTCATTGAGAGAAGCGTACATACTTTTTCTACTATCAGCATTCTCGAAATATGTACGCTATAGCATAGAGGTGTATCATTTGTTATATAGTCCAACTAACGAATCGGATCTTATCTTCTTTATCAGTTACTCACTCTAACGTGAATCGGAGATGAATCACTGGATTTATGTCGTCATGGTTTTCGTAATGAGTACCGAGTAGCTTCAGTCTTCCGTTCACGTTTAAATATAACTCAAAATATTTCTTTAAGATCCTGCTTGTATTAAAAGAAGCAGAGTCCAAAATGTGGAATTTGTAATTCTTGAATAGACAAAAGTATCCAAGGAGAATCGAAGATAATATAAAACATCTGTATTCGCGTGTTTTTGTAGATTCGGATTTACCGGAAGCGGACAGGTACGCGCCTCGTCCAGATGATTCAGTCCCCGACTACGTCTTAACAGAATCGAGATTGAAGGACATCCGATCGAAGTTCCTGTACTGGTTCTTCGATAAGGGTGGTGACAACGAGCACGGCGATTATCAAACCGACATACAATCGTCCACCCCCCAAATACACAAGAATTTCAACTATCAGCTGCCTTTCTACGGCTTTAGATTTAATTACACCAGAGTACGTTACCCTGCAACACAGTACATAATACTTAATTCACCAAATTGGATCCCAATAGACTACCCTTACAAGACTTCTAATCATCTTCTAAGAAACTCCATCACCTTCTAGGTATCCATGAATGGATTCTTGGAATTCAGCGACCCCCCTGTGCACTACACCTACCCCCTCGTATTCCCAGTCAAGGACTGGCCGAAAAAGAACGATCCTAGTTTCATAGGAATATTCTTCAGCAAATGTCGCATAGGAAAGTTGAGGAGAACCGACATTGATCGCAGGAAGCCAGGCGTGTACTTTAGGTGGGTGAAGGCTGTATACTCCACAAATATACCACAGAATCATGATAGTCATGTTTAACTTTGCGACTTGTCAAAATGCATGCCAGGCTCGAAAGAGATTTGGAGAGGAGGAAGGATCAATTTGGCGTGGAAATGCGAGAGCGTATCAAGTGGGACATCCGCGAAGCCATCGTTGGTTCCGACAGCTTCGAACCCAAACACGCTGCTATAGTCACCTGGAAGAACATGTCTTTTGCTGGTGGTATCGACAACTCCCTTTACAAGACGAACACGTTCCAAATGGTCTTGGTCACCGACGAGGTGATAACCTATGCGATGTTTAATTATCTGGATATTCAGTGGACCAGTCACACGGAAGCTGGTGGTGATACCACTGGGGGAGAAGGAGGTGTTCCAGCATACGTAAGTTTTGAATTTACTAGCAGACTTAAAGCACTAACTAAGTCTTCCAAGCGTTGGGTATGGGGTCGCAACTTCAGTTCCTTTTCTCAATAAAACACTTATCAATTCAACACGTTCCGCGTCGCGTGAGTCACCGGTAACGCACGGAACTTATCGCGAGCAAAATTTTCATCAAATAGACAAGCGCATTCCCTGATTCGATTACGGAAGCGATACCAGGGGAAGAAGTTGAAGTACACGCGTAACTCTTCCTACCATTCGCTATATTGCAATCTAATTTTTCATCACAAATTGCGCGAAGGTTGGCTTCAACGCCGGAAACGGCACCCAGAGCTACGAATACAAGCCCTACTCCCAAATGTCGACGATTCGCGACTTGACCGGAAGAGGATGGGCGAACGGTTTCCCAGGACGTCACATCTTCAGAATAGACGAAAGGATCATGCTGGGAACTTGCAACAAGGATATCGGTAAGGTCGAAGAACGACATCGCGAGAGAAATTGGAGAATTGCGTTCTAAGACGCTGAGACTTGACACGATCGCGTACGTTACAGCTGGAACGAATTTGCCCCTCGTGTACGCTCCCGAAAGCGGAAACATGTTGGGCGGCACGATCGTTAACATCACAGGGCCGTGTTTCAACGAGACCGAGAAAATTCGATGTAGGTTCGAGACCGAGGTCGTGGAGGGTATCGTGATCGACAGGAATCGCGCGATTTGCATTCAGCCGTTCGTGAAGGCACAGGGGTACATCCGATTCGCGGTCAGCATTGGTGAAAGCAAAGTTTACAACTGGCGAGGGAAATATTTCATCGGTAAAATTTATTCTATCGACCTATTAATCGTTAACTGAATGATAGGAAGGATATTAACTGTATTGGCACTGTTCAGAAACCCCAGCCACAGCGACCGAGAAGATCTTCGTTGGAAATACCGTTCGCGAGCGTGAGCCGGCAGAAATAAAGATCACGTGGAATAGTTATAACTTGACCAGTAATTTGAACGCGGGCGTGCAGATATCTTTATGGGGATACCGTGAAACGAAAACCACCCCGGAGTTCGAGTACATCACTAGTTTAGAGGTTGGTAGCAGAAGAACGCATGTACAACGATGAAGAATATTATACACGTATATATGGTTGATAAAATTGTAGAAAGCGTACACGAATCTTGGCTACTACATCATCAGGCCAGCCAAATACCGGGACGAGTACAATCCCTACCAGCAAGACATGTCCTTTGGGTTCATTCAACTTAACTTGACGGAACCTCAGCAATACTTCGGCCTTAATATCACACCGTACGTAAATTATTAAGTAAGGAATCGTCCCCAGAATTGGCAGGTGAGTAACAACCCGAGAAATCTTGATAGGAACCTGTGGAGTAGGCCCGTCCCATTGGGATGGTACTTCAGTCCTCAATGGGAACGACTATACGGATCGAAATGGCCTCAACGACTTTGCGACAAGTGGATCATGAACGACAGGTACTTGAAGAACTTCGCTGCGGACGTATCTCTGTGTCCGTGTACCGAGAAGTTCGCGTTATCCGACAAAGGTCGATACCTACCGGATTACGACTGCGACAAGGACTCGAATCTGGACTGCATGTACAACCAACACGCGCATCACTGCGTGAGGACAGGAGCGCCGAAGTGAGTACCTTTCTTTTACGTGACATCGGAGACAAAGAGGATTTCAGTGTTACGTTTCGTTTGTAGCATGGACGGTTCCGAGCAGCAATGTTGCTACGACAAGAACGGCTACTTAATGCTGACGTACGATCAGCAATGGGGCTCGAGGCCACACCGCTCCCACAACTTAGGATATTACCCGTGGGACGAGGCGAACAAAGTGCCAACCCTGTCCCACTGGTACCACGACATACTTCCGTTCTACATGTGCTGTCTGTGGCAAGAGGAGCATGCAGTCGGTTGCGAAACGTTCCGATACGAGAGACGACCGAGCCAAGATTGCGTTGCTTATCAGTCGCCAGCGGTGGCGACGGTATTCGGTGATCCCCATATCATAACGTTCGATAATCTACCCTACACGTTCAACGGGAAGGGAGAATTCGTTCTGCTGCGTGTAAACCGCGCGAAAGATAAGCTCGACGTGCAAGGCAGATTCGAGCAATTACCGGACAACATGTACGGTGAAGTTAAAGCTACACAGTTGACGTCTGTAGCAGGTAACTGACACGGTGATTGGAGCCCGACTGTTTTTCCCCGGATCACTTTAATAGATCCATCCCTCTAATTTGCCCCACAGCGAAAGGGAACAACAGCTTTACTATAGAAGTTCGCCTGAGGCCTAAACACGCACAGTGGAGGTATAGGCTCGATGTCTTCGCGGATAATCGTCGAGTATACTTCGACAGGCCATCCCTCAAGTTCCAACACTTCCCCGGCGTGGTGGTTTACACGCCCACGTACATTCTAAATCAGAGCGAAGTGATCATCATGTTCGACACCGGTGCGGGCGTGGAAGTGGTCGAAAACGAGGGATTCATGTCGGCTAGAATATATTTACCTTGGTCCTACATGGTATGACTTGAGATTATTCTGTATAGTGTTGAATTCGAAATGAACCGAAATCGGCACCATCGTATTCGATTCATTCTAGAACAAGACCAAAGGACTCTTCGGTAATTGGAACTTCGACATATCGGACGATCTGACGAATCCAGACGGACAACGAGCGCCCACGACCAATTTGAACCACTTCGAGTCTGTTCATAAAGACTTCGCGGTGCATTGGATGTTGGAAGATAAAGAAGACGAATTAAGAGGGGGTGCGCTGTTCACCAGAGAATTCGGTAGGACCGCGAGTTACTACGCCAATAGAACTTTCGAGCCCGAATGGAGGAAAATGTCTGCGGAAATACTGCCGCCTAACAGGTGACTATCGGTTTCTTTGACGCTTTTGGATAAATACAGAATTATCGTTGGAAAATCGCTTATCCTGTTCTGTCGCAGGTCGTACGATATACAACGAGCTAGCGATCTCTGCGGTGACGTCTATCAATGCCAATACGACTACTCGATGTCACTTAATCGGGATTTAGCTCACTTTACGCTCAATTACTACAGCACGTACACTGCAATAAGAGACCTTAACTCGGGTGATCCAGGTGAGATATATGAATCTATTTGTGCCATCGCTAATTATGCCTTTCACAAATTACACTACTCGTTTCAGTGAGATCATGCGGCATATTGGAGACCCCGCGTTTCGGACGCAAGAGCAACTTCTTCTTCACGCCCGGCACGAAAGTCACTTTCGAGTGTAATCAAGATTTTATATTAGTTGGTGATCAACGACGCATTTGCATGGATGATGGTCACTGGGACATACCGGAATACGGATACACAGAATGTCTACGTAAGTATTCCAGCAATGTCTATCACAGCCTACTTTCTCACACCGTTCGAGGCCCATCCCAAATTCCACGCTTACATTCCACCCGCCGAGAACGCTGCAGACAGGAGAATAAAAATTGTTTGCTATTACGTGAATATAGGTCAGGTCGAGTATGCTCAGCGTACAGCGTGGACGACAATGGGCATTATTTGCGCCGTTTTAATTCCCGTAACGGCATTGGTCGCGGCCGCCTTTCTTTACATAAGAAAGAATCAATCGCGAGGAGGTTCCGTAAAATCATGGCGTTATTCTGAACGGGGGTCCGGCGTCGACAATGGGTCCACATTGTTGACGCGCACCGCACCGTTAAAAACATACGACAGACCAATTTCACCTGCTAGCGACTCTAGTACCGCAACGAGCACTATCAAAAAGCCCCATAGCTATGACAAAGTCTATCGCACCCACGAACCCTTGCCGAACAGACCGGATGTCGATTTCGAGGACAAAGACTGGGATCTGAAAGAGCCCAATTCCCCCACTGATTCGGAAAAGAGTATGCCAGATTCTATCAGGAAAGCTGGAAGTCCCACCAAAGAGAGCGACGTATGAAATGGTTGAGCAAATATTGTTAAACGTTTGAATAATATAATTTTCATGGCACGCTCGACATTCCAGAACTTCATCATTTGTACATCGAATCTTTGGAAGCATCTCTTCCATGACAAATAATCGTAAACATTTTATTCTTTGCTCGTAACTGTTCGCATTTATATTTTTTAAATGACTCCATGGTAAATGGCGCATGATAGTATAATTAAGTATCATTTGCATAAGAGTTCACCCCACTTGACAACGGTTATATACATTTCACATCGAGCATTAACGAAAGGATTTATTCTGCTCGGCCGGGAATCTGCTCTGCTGTGGAATAGAAATGTTCTCCATTTACACAATTCTGTTCATTGAGTAATACGCTGAATATTATACCGTACCGTTGAATCAGAAATAAGCATCATATACTTGTATAAAGCATAATGCATAATAATTTTGAGTGCATTAAAATGCAGTAATAAACATTGTTAATTCAATAATAAAGTTTAATGTAGCGTGATTGTATAAAATGCTTGATAAACAATGTAAAAATACGGTTCAATAAACTTTTTTTATACCTTCAAATATTCAGGAAATTTCTATTCCACATGCACTTGCTAAGAAGTTCCCAAAAGATCTAAAGAAAACTGATCGGAATCCCTACAGTGGAATGGAAATTTCCACCAAAATGATTGTCATCATTTTTGTTACTTCCGCCCTTCTCACCTTCGTCCCTTTTTACCCAGTGTCCAACCATGATTCAAAGCTATCTAATGACTGTTCTTGAGTACCTTTACCGTTGCGTTGATTATCAGAAACATTGCCGTATCTTTCTCCCATTAATGCTATAAATTTCATTGGAAACCACAGGTCAACAGGAGTATAGTTCGCGTCAAGCTGGTATTACGAGTGGCATAATACTTGGTTGCCTAATTCCAATTATACTTGTAATAGTTTGCGTGGCCGTGAGACTTCTGAAGAAACGAAAAGAAGAACGAGAACAGGACGAAGCACGCGATAGGTATTACAAGAAATACGAATCATGACAATATCGCTTTAGATTCTGATTAACCGGACACTAATATACCGTGAACCTTTTGCGCAGGGCAAGAAGCGCGGAACTACGCGCATTAAAGAAAATCGGAGATGATGATGACGAGCCTACTGCATACCCAAGTAAAGCGACGGCCATCAACTAAATAGTATTATACCTGTGTATTTTTTAAAAGAATCTTTTTTATAACTTGTTTTATAAATCGTACATCGTATTTCTCATTTGAAGGCACGATCATATTCTAGAAACGTATCTGCGATATTCGAAATCTTTCTACTATAGTTTCAACTAGTTTGATAGTTAGCATAAACATAAATATTGTAGGATGAAACATTTCATTAAGAGTAGAAATGCATCCCTTTTACCTGAAATATGATCTATGACATGAATTATATTCTATGACATGAATTGTATGTGTAAAACGGAAAAAGCAGTGTATTTATTATGTCCGTATATACGCGAACTGATAAATAGTATGTACGAATTCAGTGTACACTGAAGTTCATTGTGATTTTGTACTCTCATAAGATAGAAAAAATAGACTGCAAAATACGTCTTTTTAAAATTCCCACAAAGACCAATGTTCGAATAGCAGTTATCGGAGGCTTTTTGTACTCACGAAGGTCTCCCATTTTCGGGTTTGCCGCTCTGTCCCCGTGTGCTACGTTCGGCATGCCAGTTATAACTAACATATTTCCGACGCAGTCAAACGATATTGCGTCCGCGTAAGCGTTAAAACGTTACGGGTAGAGCTGTATATAGTACACGCACTATCTGCTAGTTATATATCGGAAAAATGTTGCGTATCGCACGTTACAATATCTACCGCGAACTTTTGACGTACTCTGTCGAATCCACTTTGAAAAGAGCTCTCGACCACTGCTGCGGCACCCGCGGCTAATTTCAGACCGTAGGGTAGACAATGCCCCCTCGTAACGAAAGCGAGTAACTACCTTACCACGTACCGACTGTTCGTCGTCTCGCGTCCCGCTGCTCGGACAGAGTGGTAATTCTAGGACTGCGTTATCCAGTGATTAAACTATTTACGTTAGACTTCCTGCTTCGAGTGTTTAGGATGCGTGCCGTTCCGACGTTACTCCCCAGTAACTGCAATTACGCGAATTTACGCGGTTTACAGTGAACGCACCTAGATATAACTGCTATTCGTTGGACGCATCGACGTGCACCGGTGCTCGGCAAAGTTTTGTGTGTAGAAATTCACGTACAAGATTCTTAATCGCCCGTGGAGCCCCGTACGCAAAGTAGTTTCGGAGCGATGGATTTAATTGGATGACAGTCGGGGAAAAAAGTCGCGGTACCGGAGGTATGTGTCTGCGGAAATTCACCTTTCATTCGAATAGCGTTTGTCGATACTGTTGCTGTTTTATTAATAAGTCCGTTGTTGGGACAACAAACACGTAAATTAACCTTTCTCACTTGTTTGCACCGTGTCGCATTTGCACATGTCATATGTGAACATGTACTTGACTCGCGTTGTACCAGCGGAAAAAGACTCTCGATAAAGGTGAAATAGATGATACAGTTTTTGTAAATGTTGCGAGTTAGAAGTAACACCGCGTTCAATGTCACGTAAATCATAGCGTATTTATAACTTTTTTCCCTGTCTTGAAGTTGGAATTCGCCCACGTAGCGCACGTTACGTGCTGAAATCTTATAATCCCATTTGTTAACCATATTCGCTGCCGCCTTTAGGCGTCTGCCGCGCGGGCTCTGCTGATTCCATTGCGGGCTTATAAGCGCCGTAGTGTATAAACGGTTTTAAAGCAAGAAACGTGAAACTACACAAAAGTGATGCAATTACGTAGCTGCTGTGTGTTCGATCGCCGCATTAATTCCGCGTTTTTGTTTGTAGATCCTGGCACTCGTACCAAAAAATTTACTCACTAATCATTCTACGAGTTGGGAAATATGTCTATCATATTACAATGGCTCGATCATGGCTAGGATGTTTGCTGGGCGTTTTAGTACCGTCGACAGTCTTTTACCTGTATTTATTGTTGAATGGTAATATCTGCGTTATTGCTCCGCCGGATCTTGTTATTGACGTAGCGTGTGTTATTGTAGTTCCCTCCGCTGATATCGGTTCCTTCAAACTCGATGGGAAATCGGGCTCGTCCATGGACGTGGAAAAAATGAATTTCTACGCGAAACCGCCCGCCCTCGTGAATTTACGATCAGAAAATGATCGTATCGAGGTAAAAGCATAGATCTCGCGCATTTATCTCTTTAGTTCCTCGATTTTTAGTCTCCGAAGCTCTCAGAGTTAAGGGGACTAGGCAGTCAGATCGCTCGAAAATCAAGTATTTTTTGCGAATTATTTACAAGGAGATGAACACAAATTGTGACTAGTACGTTCGGGTAATGTTTATTAATACTATAAACAGTAAAAAAGAAATGATTTGAATATTATATACATATGTATGACAGCGCTACAGTCGTCTGATATGTAGGCGTTTTTTTTTGGAGCCGCTGTAATTTTGCAGTGATTCTGGCCGTAAGAAATTTAATTGTGAATTATCCTCTGAAATTTATACTTTGCCCTGGCCCCTATTCTGCCCTGAACCTATTGAAAAAGGAAAAAAATCAAAATTATAGAAATGGTGGCTGCAAAACGGCAAATTTTAAAGATACGTCATTTTCGCCAGGGAAAAGAGCCATCCAATTTTTTTTTTTGACAAACCAGGAGTTTTTACAGACTTATGCGTAGGTCCAGGTCGTAACTAGACATGTTTCATATATGCTGAATTTTTTTCAAATCGACTGATACCTCCGTTTTTTCCCAATCACTGCAAAACGAAGAGGAAATATGATTCCGAGGAAAACGCGCTTAAAGTTTCGAAAGAGGAATCTAGTCTACCTGCGTGCGCGCAGAAACGGTTTATGGCGCGCTCGACCTTTTCGGCTGTAAAATCCTCAATTTTGCGAATTTTAACATAAACCAAACGGCATTTTAATCGGGAAGGGTGGTACTTTCGAAAAATGCAACAAAAAAAAATCGAGTTTCTGACTGCCTAGTTCCCTTAAACATACCGGGGATTTCGGTCTATACGAATAAAAAATTGCTGCAAGGTGATTCTTAATTGCGTGTCATTATCGAATATTAGGGTTGTCGGTGAAAGAGGCTATCAGTGGTCTGGGTAGCTCAATTGGTTCAAGCAGTCTTCCGGTTCAAATGAAAGATCCGGCTTTCAAATCCCAATTCCGTAATTCAATCGATCGATTTTCTGTAATCCCCCTTGATTCTTTTCCTTGTAAAGAACTTGGAAGTTTGGAGAGCCGAGTTTCATCTCGCCTTCACATTTAGTGGTGGTGTTATCTTGACTGTAGAACTAAACGGTACCTAGTCGTCGAATTCCAGGCCAACGATTCGATCCTTCCACTCTTTTATTTCTCCTGAATTTATGAGGTCAATCAACAAATTAAAGAATGGTGACATGCACTTGAGAACCACCCTGTATATATCATACAGGAATGAAAAGACTAACTGTCCCATTGAAAAGTACTTAAAGATTGAAACGCTGAAGATCAGCGATAGACCGTTAACGTCGCTCTTATTTAAGGCGAAATGCGAGACCATACACATCGCGATGGTGTGCGCTGGCTACAATTCGACGTTCGCTCTGGTGACAGTAGTAAAATCCGTTTTATTCTACCGTACTAAACCTCTGCACTTTCACTTGCTCGTCGACGAGATCGCAAAGAGAACACTGACGACCCTGTTTCAAACATGGGATCTACCACATGGTTAGTAAACCGTCGCCGTGATTGCCGTTCTCATCTGTTCCTTAGGGTCCATCAAATGGACGAATTAATCTCAAATCCATCTCCTCCAACTGTCGTATATTCCGTTGTACTTGTACAACGTATATTCCTACGCGGTGGCGCACCCAAAGAAAAAGGAAAAAGGAGATTAATGTAATCACGACTGTAGTACCTAATTCAATAGCTTCGTAAAAAGAAAAGAAACCTGGGTTTTATTATTTAAATAAATTTTTGTATAATCACCTAATGAATTTTATTGAATTTGTTTTAAAACTATTTTTATCCGTTCAACTCGGCTCCCCCAAGGTTAACTGCCGAGTGCGCCACTGGATCCTACGTACCCATATCCATTTAAAAATTGAAACGAAAGATCCTGCTCGTTTTCCATCGATCTTAATTCAAGAGCGTTGCACTTCCACGCCATTAGCAACGAACGTCCCCTGAACAAATGTCTAAACTCGCGTTGTTGGTCCGATTGTAAGAATTAACCGTGCTGGTCACCGGGTGAACTAAATTTGAACGACCAATTAACCTCGGGGTGTGGCGTTACCCAAGGAACGGATGGGAGCCGGCGGACGCCCCGCGAGTCTCTGTCGTCGACAATTTTTTCCTCGTTCGCTCGTTCCAGTGAACTTGACGTATTACAAGGCCGAGGGATGGGTGCCGATGGTGTCCTGGATACCGAACAAGCATTACTCCGGCGTTTACGGGCTTCTGAAATTAATCCTGCCGGATGCGATGCGGGAGGACAAAGTGCTCGTATTCGACACGGACGTGACCGTCCTGAACGACGTCAGCTTGCTCTGGAGGATGTTCGAGAAGTTCTCGAACGATCAGGCCCTCGGACTGACGGAGAATCAGAGCCACTGGTACATAAAGGCGTTGTCTTACGGTCAACGGCCATGGCCGGCTCTGGGACGGGGCTTCAACACCGGTGTGATGCTAATGCACTTGCAGCAACTACGTAACAGAAAATTTACGAGCCTGTGGGAAACTGTTACGAAGCGCGTGCTGGCCCTTATACCGGAGACTAGCTTAGCCGATCAGGACGTGATCAATGCTGTTATCAAAGAGCATCCCTCTGTCGTGTACAAAATAGAGTGCACGTGGAATATTCAGTTGAGCGACCACACGATCAGCGATCTCTGTTATCGCGACGCTGATCGCATAAGTGTACGTAATGTCCCCGTTCATTGGTAATACTTTTTCCTCCCTTCGCTCCAAGAGTCTTCCACGACTGTCCTACGGCTTCTTTTAGATCGTGCATTGGAATTCTCCTCGAAAGCAGGATGTATATAATAAGCACATCAATGAGTTCCGTAAGTTGCATAAGGTCTTCCTCGAAATGGATGGGAACCTGCTACGCAGACGCTTATTCGGCTGTGATAAACACGAGACTGTGTCTCAAGTAAGAAAAACCTGTATACAGGTGTAACTGCTGCGGCACTACCTTTCTTCCTTTCGAATCAAGTAACTTTAACGCGTTGTTACTGTTATTTAGGGGAGAGGTGCTATAAAAGGGACACTTCTGTTTAGCGTCCATTTCTGACAATGTCTTTATAGGTATTTAAAAAACAGCTACATCACAAGAAAGCGTGTTTATTTCCCTTCAATAAAAGTATATTTCAAACTCATCAATTGTAATAGAAAATACCAAAATCTTCGATTTTCAAAAAAGTGGGAAATGTCCCTTTTACGATTAGGTGGTTTTAAATGGGACAGTATAAGTCATGAAAGGGACACGTTAATAAAAATAAACTTATTAAGTATTACAATTATAATTCTAAATCTTAATGATACAAAACAACGAAATCTACGACAAAATTAACTCTTCGACGTAATCATCAATATTTTATTATTAATGACACATGGAACAGAAAAAATTGAATGTGCCTTTTATTTCGCATGACTCATTGGCCCATTTACCGCAAATTTTGCATTGGAACCAATCTTCCTTACTGGTAACATAGTTCTCTTTACAAACGCAGCACTGATTGTTTTTTTAATCATTTGTCAATAGGCGCGCTCGTTTTCGTAAGCCCATGTCCCTCGAGTCAGAACAGTCATCACAAGAATCCAAATCAGGAATTGAAATCTGACTATAGCAAATTTATAACTTATAACGAGGGCTAATTTATTGCCACACATTTTTTTGACGATAAAGTATGTCGCTTTGAATAGTCACTTTATTAATTCTTAAATTTGAAACAATACGCCATCAACTAATAATTCATAATTTAAAACAATGTCATCTATGTATCAGATGATACACTAATAACTTTACAGGAAAGTATAATACATATAGTGTCCAGCAGTACGTGTGTATGAGAGGGACAGCCATGAAACGGTCGTCCCATTTAAGACTTGTTATGCTGTCCCTTTAACGACTATAAGCGAGTTTAATATAAAATAACCGCAAAACGAAGAAAACATTTAATTAAGCTTACCTGTTAAGCGTTTTCGTTTCAGTTGAATACAGGCTATTTTAATGATATAACACTTTAACACTTTGTATATATCTTAATCTCAGAAAACGACACAGGGAAACCAATGAAAATTTCACTTTTACTGCCGAAAAACATCAACCCTTGATTACTACTCTGTTGCAAGTGAGACCGCAGTGAAGTTTCCGTCAAATGACTAGCCACTAGTGTTGCCATAAACAGGAAAATAACTTGCATGTGTAATGCGTTTAGAATTTTGGAAATTCGATTTGTCCCATTTAAGACGTGTCCCCTTTATAGCACCTATCCCCTACTTAGTATATTCTGGCGAATCTCCTCGCTCTATGTGCCAACTCTGCTTGCCAACCGTACCTACTATCTTCGTTACCGTCTATGCTTTAAACTTAAACTTTCTCTGAACCATCGCTGTATACCGCAAAGATTGGAATTGCCAATTTCTAGTACAACGAGTCGAGCCCGTGTCGAGATTTCACGCGGGGCGCCACCATGTTGTATCGCACCCATCCGTTTCTTCTCGAGTACGAATACAACGTGTACGCCGCGGCGGACGTCGCTCTAGTAATTCAGTGCAGCGTGGAAAGAATACCGTTGCTGGAAGACCTATCGAAACACTGGCCAGGGACAATAAGCGTCGCCCTATACCTCACCGATGCTGAAGTCCAGAACTTCCTCGAGTTCGTGCGCGGCTCCGTCGAGCTACGAAAGAGGAAGAACATTGCGTACCACGTGGTGTACAAAGATGGGGTGTGTTTCGTTTACGTCTACACCGGCAATAGCAAGGAATTGTTTATTAGGCGCAGATATCCAATCAGTTTAACGTAATACGCGGATATATTTAATTACACGAGGGTATGTTTTATCCAGGAATTGTACCCGATCAATTATTTGAGGAACACTGCGATGTCATATGTATCGACACCATTTATTTTTCAACTGGATGTTGATTTTCTGCCGCAATACGGGCTACACGAGAGCCTCATGGGCTACATCGCTAAATTAAATATCAGCGAATCGGACAAAGTGGCTTTGATCGTCCCTGCGTTTGAAACCGAACGATACAGGTATACTGCCGCCGTCGAAAAATCGCGATATTTTTGCGTGCACGATATGCGTTTTTGTAGGTTCACTTTCCCCGCTGACAAGGAAGAGTTACTGAAGTTCTTGAAGCGTGGCGTTTTGTACACTTTTCGCTACCATGTTTGGACGCAGGGCCACGCTGCCACGAATTATAGTTACTGGCGAAACACGATGGAACCGTACGAAGTATGTTCACCGAAGACCTTGGTCGTTGCTTTAATAGGGAGACAATTTAGCTAACATTATTCACAGGTCTCTTGGGAGCCAGATTTTGAGCCGTACATCGTAGTCTCGAGATTGGCACCTCGATACGATACCAGATTCATTGGCTTCGGTTGGAACAAAGTTTCCTATCTAACGCATTTGACGGTATTAGACTACAAGTAAGAGATGATTCGTGACTATCTTTTTTTTTTTAAAAATAACTTTTACAGCATCGGGCACTATAGCGCAATGCCATAAATTGAAGATTTATATAGGTACATTGTCTTGCCGGATACGTTCATTATCCACCGACCTCATGCCCCTAGTCTCGACATCGGCAAGTTCAGAACTGACTCTATTTATAGGAGGTAAAGTACCATTAAATGCGTTCAAAACAATTTGTAGATTTAACACGTCGGGGAGATAGACACCCCGTACAACCCGTCGGAGGTTTCGTCGTGTTGTGTACTCGAGTAAACGATAAAGGCATTTCCCCGAATGAAACTAATCTGCTTCTCTCTTGCAATTTCATTTTAGATGCCTGAAGAAGTTGAAGGACGACTTTGTCGAAGAGCTGGTGACGAAGTACGGCGAGAGTGCTCGATCAAAGTTGAAGAAAGTAACCAAAGAAGAGAAAATAATAAAGTCTGTGTGAACCAAACGAACCAGATTATATTTATATTTTGAGAAACTGTAAAGATGCTAATATTAATGCTATTTTTCCGAATAAAAACTGTCATGAAAAATCACAGAAACCCTTCGGCCGTGTTCTTATCCCGCGCATTAGCTTAGGTAGAGTTGCATCGGAACGCCGCGATGGGGTTGGGAAATATTTATTAAAATTTAATCATCGTAGTGGAGTGTACAGAGTGGTGCTTTCAGTACATTCTCTTAATGTTACAGTCACGCTAGATAGTTTCATTTATAAAATATGTATAATATTTACAATGATAGTACATTGACATGGCATGTATAAATTATAACTCGGCCGAAACGTTACATCGAACAAAATTAAGTCCTGTCGTACGAGGCGAGTCGCATGTTTCACGGTACAAACGTTCGTAGAAAAATAATTGTGACCATCAACGGAGCACAATGATAATAACGGCGCAACGTAACCGCAATAAATCCAATAGTCGATAGGGAATATTAAATATTAACCACAGCGATGATAATAATAGCATGATAACACGAGCATTAATAAAAAAAAAGAAATGTATATAATAAAAAACAGGAAAATAAGACATGATCAACGTTTCCAAAATTTCTTTACGCCCGATTATCCATCCTTAACGTTCCTATGTCATCTAGGACCTATAAGTAAAAGAAAATCCGAACGACGCTACGTTCCCTAAGAAGGTTCCCTTACGCCTAATATCGTGACACGCAAACATAGTTCCTTTACACCTATAATAATCCCTTATTACGATAAAAACACTTGAAAGCGTTTTTATCCTGTACAACGAGAGCTGTACGAGATACGAAAATATGTTAACGTGTAAACGTCATTTATTCATGACTCAGCCCCATAAGTCTGCGCACATTCATCAAGTACAAGAAAGTCGGACATTGGCCTGATCCACAGAAACCACGTCCACCCCCCACACACCTTCGCTTAACAACCCCTCGTCAGGAACACGCTTCGCGTTTTCTGCACCGTATTATTATAACACGTTATAGTATACACACGGAAAAGTGAAGTCCTTTTAGCATTCTTTACAGACCTGGCGTGAATGGAATGAATATTATTAGGCAATCTCAACGACGATTAGGACACGATCCGAGGGATCGTTAGGTATAACACAATTTCGTTCGAGATCCATTCGATCTTGCATCGAGCGGCGCTATTTTATCGCTTCGATGCTCCGCCAAGATCTGTACGTGTCGATACATTCGCTACGGACATTATTTCTGGTCACACGATCGTTCTTCTTCAGAACTTGTATTTCGATCGCATCCTACTTTTACGCTTTCGCTTGATTTTTCTTTCTTCCAACGCTCCGCACGCGAAAACATTCTTCTCGCGCGATCATTTGGGCACAGACTCTCTATAGTTGCCTGTAGCATGGCTTAACCACGTTTGTCCATTCTATTAGGAGCGCAATTCCTTTGGATCAATAACTCTAACGCATCAAACGAAATTTACGTCGTCTGGAGTTTCGAAAATATCAGTCTTCGAAGAGCGGCTACGATTCGGGGGCGAGTGAACGGACGCTGAGATTGTACGAGCTTTACGAGATTGCGCGGGATTTAGTACGCAAAGGAACGGGCGTTTCAATTAATGCACCGAGTTCCGAACTCTATACAATTTAAATAACAACATCGCCGCCGTCGTAGCACACGGCGGATGCTCGGAAATCAGATTTTAAACATTCATACTCTGCGCTGTGCATCGGGGAAATGCTCTTGAACGGAAACAATGCGGCATAAAGATTGCTATCATGTTTTCTGGAATGTGTATGTACAACGTGACACGAAAATGCATTTCCCGTAGATGCCTGTCGATCGAGTACATAGTCCAGGATTAAAGAATCAATGTCTTATATTGTTACCAATCGTATTATCGGTTACCGTGAACGAAGCTTCTAGGATCGGTACCTATCAGATAAAAAGCGTCGTACAGAGATCGTCGTAAAGATGATTAGAATCGTCGAGGAACGTCGAGTTCCTCCAGATAATTTAGTCCTTCGTTGAATTAGATTAATTACACACGCGTGACGTCCAGATGGTTAGGGTCGGATCGGTGTATTGGACGGTACTTTCATTTGCACGCTCTCACAGATGCGGTCGAGAACTTCGTGCCAATAATTCAGTGTCGGGATCGGAGAAATTATCTACTTAGGTAATGCCGTTAAACTTTTCGAGCTCAGTAAAAACAATAAGTACGGCATTTTTATGGTTTCTTTGAGACTAAAATGAACGGAAGAATAATACGAGTTTTAAGTACGTCTTTAAATCGAGCGACTTAATAAATCACTGCTTCATTAGCATAAATGCACACGATTAGTTGGTCTTATTCTGATTCGATCTTGTAGCTGTATGAAAAGCTTGCTCTTTATATCAAAGGGTAGGCGACTTTGGGGTCCTGAAACTTTCAAATGGTAACACGATTGTTAACAGGGCATCGTATAAGCCTCTTTGGACTATGTAAAATTTGTCGGAGGGGATTTTTGTTGAAATCAATATTTGCAGAGTTATCGGAATGGTTCCAGTTACGTGTCCCGCTTTGCATGTCAACGTGTGTCGCCTGATTGACGATTTTACGATTGTATCTCTTGAAATTCGCGCCCGAATTGCCTGTTCGGTTTAAAAAAATTTGCGCGGGGGCTTTTTATGCGCGAACACGCTATTTCTGTTGACGCCGATATGCATTTTTCAATTTCTCGTCTCCTCCCGGGTTTCAAGCTTGTCAATATTTGCTATTCTGGCGTGATATCAAATGTCTGATAATCTTTGAAAACGGTACAAATCTGGCTCTTCTGACTGGCTCATCAAGCAATCTACGATCCAACCGGAAACCGGTGACAAATCCCATCGACAATGCCACCCTATCAACGTCGTTCTATACTAACGTCCCCCGTCGACGTCTTGAACCGCCCCTTTCGCCGCGGATCGCGGCTGTCCCCCTTTTGATTCCCATCTTTCGTTTCGCTCGTGCGAAGAAATCTCGACAGACGCGGTCGCGTGTGTGTCTCATTAAAAATACTAAGTGAAACGTGTCCAACATTCGCAACTGCACGAGCTTCGCCCCATCCCCACCGATCCTCCTTTGGCTTCCGTCGTAACGACCTCAAGCGGATGTATACCCGACAGGCAGACACGCAGAGTCATTAGAAGAAGAGATGACGCTCGACACGGAGGATCGAAGCAGGCTGGCGTCTATCGATTCCGAACAGGATCGCCGCGAGGGTGGAGGAGCCTCCCGGGGGCCGGGCGCACGTAAACTATGTTATTGCGGCGTTGGGGGTGTCAAAGAGAGAGGTCTCATTAAAGCCTAACCACGCGCACAAAGTATCTCGCGATAATAATTGCACGCTGACTGGTGGCTCGTCATGTGCGAGCCCTGGTAAACATGCCCCGGCTAATAGTCCATAGAACACACGGCTCTCATCCCTCCCAATCCCTGTAATTGCGGAGCTTGCGCGTGTTCTATATTCGCGTATACTTGTCCTGCTATCACCGAATAGGAGCTTCTGTGCATCAGAAGCGACGAGTTGCGATCCCGCGTGACTTTCAACGCGAAACGAGCCTCGTCGACGCGGGAATAAGCGTCTGTCTCTCCGCGAGGGAAGTGGAATGGAAAAAGTTTGGACTTCTGAGAATTAATAGGAAGAAGTTTAGATAATGGGAAAAGTAATTGTCAAGACTGGGTGCGTCAGGGTGGTCGACATCTTGCGAATCAACACGAAGAGTTGGTGGGAGTAAGTACACATCGTTGGATGAATGGAACATGCCATAGCTGGAGACTTGATCGAAGATGAGAATCTCAAAGCTGTAGACAGTAGCAATGAAAGGTAAAAGTGGATGACCCGTCGCCAAAGGACATTTAGAAGTCCCCGCTTCATGTGTCCCTTCTATGTTAATTTTCTTCCGCGACATCAGTGTTATACGAATTTAATCTTATTAACTCACGTGCCCAAACCGTAGAGCAGTCACGTACTACCCTCAGTTGTCTACTTGATGCCTTTTAATTTGGAGCGCACCATAATCCCGCGGAATACACGTGCAAGTGCTAACGCGGATGGAGGAAAGCAGCGTGGAGGGCGCACGAGGAACCGAGTTCTGAGAGGCGATCGCAGCCACGATATATCGTAGAAACCTAACGACCGTTCAATTATGTTTTACTGCTCGTGCCGCGTGCGACGCAGGATGCGCGGCGGGTTTAATCGATTCCTCGGGAGCTGGTGTCGCTGATCTCCGAGGGACGAAAACGAGGCTGTCTTCCCCGCGCGGTTGCAGTGGGCCTGGACGTGTCGCCGGAGAACCCGTCAAAATACAAAATTACAAAAATATACTCGTGGCGCCGTACCAACCGGTCGTGCCGCGCTGCGTTTAACGTGCGTATCTTCCACATTTACATTATAAACAAACGTCCGTGAGACGTGCGATTAGGTCTGTGTGTATGTACAGGGCGCAGCACAACGATTGGATCGGCTGAGCCGCGACTCTGCTAGGCCGCTTAAAATAATTCACGACGATTACCGCTCGTGTAGCCTCGATTCTAAGCCCGTTGATTACAGTGGCAGCTTTCTCCGTCCGAGGTGTACTCGATCCACCACCCCCTGGGATTGGACAATGGAGAACGCTGCCGATTGGCACCTGTTTCGCGGATCCAATTGCCCCTGAACAACATCCTTGGCTCATCGTACTCTCTCACCATATTTCCCGTTGGTAATTACGCTAATACAATGTATAATCGCTATAATATTGAACGTAGCCGAGGAAACGAAGCCACACGACCGCGTCGCGATTTTCTCCGCGTCCTCTCACCAGCACCGCGTCATCGTCCTCGAGTCTCTCTCGTAATACTGTTAGGTGCGTCACGATAAACGGGGAAGTCATCTCGTCGTCATTGATTCTACCAGTTCGCCAATCGTTGCTACTACAGATCGGTATTATTCCTGCTGGCGAGTAGTCATTTTGAAGGACAGCAGGTTCATTTGTCTTGAACGCGAGGGCATCGGAGATGAGCGGCATAACGGAACGACTTGTATCTCCTTTTAGTTGGAGAGGGAAGCAGGTTGCAGGGGAAGAAGATAAGGGGTTCATGCTTTTATGAAACCTCATTTCTCATATGTCTGCTCTCGCGAAGTATAATTCCTTCTGTTCTAAATTTATAATAAAAATGTGCAATTGCAGCTTGCAGATATATTCTTGCACGCGTAGAAAATGTGAAATCATAGGAGGGAATGCTGTTACACCGCTGAACTTTTTTCTACCTTTAAGGAAAGGAGATATGCGAATGCTCCTAATTATTTCGTAACTCGGCCTGTATTTTTCATGAATATACGGTAGCTTCTAATGATTCTCGTTAGTATATATTCGCGAAACGGAAGGGATGAAATTTCACAGATTTTGAATAGCTTGTTCCAAAATAACGTTGCAGAGGAAGGATCCGCTCGAGTTCGCAACAAGTTGCCAGACGATCGATCCCAAAATCCCCGCTAAAGGCAGGAACGCAACGTTAAGCTCCGGATAAAACGTACCGGAAGTATAGCAAGTTCGTAGCTTACGAGCGATAAATTTCTGGTTCAAGAATGATCCTTCCTTACTTGGTACCTACTCGGCGGAATCGAGTTGACCGCGGATATTTCCCTTTTCTTCAATGAATTTCACTCGTGCGGCGTGGTATCGATCGCCGAAAGCGTTATAAAAGTCATCGCGAAAAAAAGTGGCCATTCCATAGAAAACATGCGATCAAAACTTCGTAAATTCACTCCAGAGAACTATGGATCGTGTCTCCACAAAAAGGATGGAATTAAGAGTAAAATTCAATTAAAAAATAATCGCCTTAAACATTGACGCATTTCTGTCAGAGATCGTTGTACGAAACGTTCGAATTCAATTTTCAATTAAACGCAGACCGCAGCCTACGTTCGGATCGCGATAAAATTGTACCTACGTGTTACGTATATGATACAGCGTCCTCATTATTACAAATTGGCCAGCTGCTCGTTCGCACAGTTGCGTTTCTAGCCCGTAGATAGACTCGTCCTGCTTTATTACCATGCTTCTATACGCCTCTGTCATGTAAAACCACTGGTTTCGTTAAAGTGTGGTCTGATCGAGTTGGCAGAAGACAGGCGAGCTATTTCTTAGATATAATACACAGTATATACAAGCTATAAGTTTCGTTTCTTTTTTTACAACACACTCGTCAGTCAGTCCAAACGCGCTTCAAGATCACTGCTCCTAGAAACGAAGTGGCACGCGACATTTCGTGATCTGCGCGAATAGTAAAATATTTCCCGGAGTGCTATGCTTTAGAGGACGAGAGAGTACGCGACAAGATACGTTTCGGTCACGGTGCCGTGCAGCGTCAATCATCGCGACAAGAAGGAACGCAGTCGCGCTCTTCGAAAGCCTAGAACCGATTAGGATCTCGCAGAACTTTAATTGGAACATCTTCGCGTTATTAGCATGAAGAACAAATACGATCGGGAGATAGCTCTTTTTTACATAATCGTTCTTTAAAGTTACTAGAAGTAGTTACTCTAACACCTCTGTTATTTAATACGTTTGTCCTTACATACTGATGAACCATACGCATGGCTATTATTTACTCTTAACCCCGATTTACAATGTCGTTACGACGATTACTTGCTCGGCGCGATCAAGTATCCAACGTAATGCGCGATTACAATAAAAAAGAAGGAAAAAAGGGAAGACGAACCTACGGTAAAACTAACGGTACAAGAAAAATAAAGCGTCGGTTGGCATTCACCCCGAAGGATGTGCCCGGCGACGCGCGAGGATAAAACACCACTAAACTTCAAGTATCCCGTAAAAATTATTCCCGGCTAATACACACGCCGGGGCGAGCGTAAAAGTTCAAATAAAAAAGAAAATAAGAGTCGGATGTGCCCGATCGCACTACCGCTTTTACGAGGAGATCGTATAAAACGTTATTGTTTCCGCAGTGTCTTGGCTTCAACGTGATCTTCATTAGGCATGCGACAAGCACGTCAATAAATAAGACGAACGGCCCCTGGAAGGGACGTTATCCTTAATACTAGTGTCTCGTTACGCTGCATCTTGCGTGATCCACGTATGATCTCGTCTCTCAAATTCTTCGTGGACCAAGAAACAGCACGAGTACAACGTCCGGCCGTGTCCACCGTACCAGCGAGTTCCTCGAGGAACGGACTCGGGGTTCGATCCCCTCGTGTTCCCGCAAATCGGGGTCACGCGGCAAACGTTCTCGATCTGGCGAGTCACAGCGGTAAACCCTGGCACAGCGCGAGGATAAATAAATTAGAAAACACAAGGGGAGAAAACGGCGGGGGAGGAGGAACAGAAAGAACGTGACCAGTGAAGGCGTTGCGTCTGAAAAGTTGGTCGCTTCTCACAGCGGGTTCAACCGACGACGACCTGTCTCACCGGATGTGGAAGCCCCCGCACACGCTCGTTCGTCAGCACTCCCGACGGGCGAACTTACGCGCTCGAACCAAACCTCGACCCGCAGCAGCGCGGGCTCGTCTTTTCTCGAAAGGCACTACCGGTTTATTGTGACTGCGGTCATGCGTCTCTTCTCCTCAGCACGGCCACGACCTCGCGGCCTCATCTCCGTCGACCGACGTACGTCGATCATACCTCCGTACCGTCCTCGCCCTCGTCCTCGTACAGCGGCCCGTTGGTCGATTTCTTCTTAGGCTTCGGCGGCGGCCTAGGCGGCACTTTCCTGCCGAGCGTATTGCTGCCCGACTGTTGCTGCTGCGGCTGTTGCTGGCTGAGGACGTGGTTGCTGTCCGTCGACTCGTCCGCGACTTTCGTCGGCCATTCCGCCGCGCCTTCCGGGGCGGCTCTGTCTAGAGGGCTGCTGGTCAGTATGTTCGGTGTGCTTCGTTGTATCGTGCCGTAGTGAGAGCCAGGCGTCCCTGGCAGAGGTCGACTCCTCATCGTGGACAACGGCTCGGGGCTTTTGTTCAGTGAGAGGACAGAGCTGCCGTCCGCGGTGGTGCGGAGGCCCAGGTTGTCGTAGACGGGCTCCAATCCGTCCGTGGGCGACGTGGGTGGACCGCTGCTCCAGCTGGGCGCCCTGGGTCTTCTGGGGATCGTGACGTACCCGTGACGGGGCATCACGGGCGCGATCGTGGAGCTCGCGATACCGTACGGGGTGACGCTCCGGTTGTGGGGCAGGGTCTTAAATGCTGCAGGATATTGGTTCGAGGGTGAGCCGTACGCGGCAGTTGTGGGCGTAGCGTGCTGGCTCGGAAGACGCGTGTTGTCGGGTGCCGTGGATGCCTGGCTGGTCGGGGAGGCGCCTCGACCTCCGGAGAAGGCCAGAAGATCGGGCGGATACTGGCGGTAGCTGCCACCCCCGCCGCGGCACAGGGTGCCGGTACCGCTCTCGAGTTCCGGCGTCGCTCGTTCCTCCCTCTCGTCGTCGCCGACCCCTCCGATCACTCCGCTGCCGACACCGCCACCGATACCGTCAGCTGCCAGTACATGAACAAAAAAGAAGGGCGAACGTTAAAAAAAGGAAAAGCGACAGACGTGCGATGAGAAAAGAAGGGACAAAAAAAAAAAGAAGCGCGGATCGAGGGATCCTGGATGGATCTCAATCGCCTGGGTAACTAAATCAGTGCTGCGTGGAGATGTGGACGTACGGGACCAGGGATACACGCTTGTGAATTCCGCTATTTTCGAGTTAATTGATTTTGAATTTACGGATGCTTGGAATATCGACGTCCTTATTCAAGCAAGACTTTTCGGATTGGCGAAAGCGGTCCCTGTACGCGTTTTGCATTTTGCACGTAGTCGAGGGCGTGTTTGAAACTCGACGATAAGGGGCGTCATTATGACAAGAACATCCTGCGCGATACTCCTTTATGCAGCAACCATGATACTCACGTCAGATACCACATAGCGGTATCAGAAAACGTTATATGTATAATGTACAAGACCTGCCAGGGGTTATATCACGAAGACACGTAAATCGATCGCGGCCCGCGAGATAAAGTTTCATCGAGGGGAGAGAAAAGTGGGTCGACTTCTGCCGTGCTTCGTGAAATGCACGTTCGAGTTATAATTTAAACGACGGGGCGCGAGTCGTCGTAACGAGTCTGTCAAGGAAATGAAATACAGGCCGATGTCGATGCACCCGCCCGTTTTTATCGCGTCTCGGTAGCAGTCAAAGGCTCGACGGGTCTCGCAATCTTCTCGGCGCGGAGCCCTTCGTCGCGTGCTCCCGTAAAATCTTTACGGGTGTCGGTGGCAGGTAAACGAGTGCCGTGGAACTTTTACCGTGGCGTTCCCTTTTTTCGATATTCGTAGTCCTGCTCGACGGCAGACGGCTAGAGGAAATGGGACAGGGAAAAGGGTTGCGCGAATTAACCTGCCTGATAGACACAAAGGGATCCCCGCGCGCCCCAAGGGTAGTTGAGATGCGGAACGTAGCTGTTCGGATGGTACGCGAGATTTTCGACAGTTTCAATTACCCTCTCTGAGACCGGATAGACAAAGACTCGTGGACTATGTACGTACACGAAAGAATCGCCCGTATCGTTCCCAATAAACCGCCAACTTGCTAATTCAGACCGAGACCACCGTAATGATTATTACTCTCCTTTTGTGCGGCTCTAACCCGAACGTCGCCCGGCGCGCCCTCCGCTTTCTACTTATCACTTTAATTACCGCTTTATGCGTACAATCCCAGAGCGAGTGTAACCCGCCCCCGCTTTTGTGTTCTCCGGATTTTCATTACTAACCGTAGAAAGCAAGTAACGTCTCAATTAACGGCGTCTTTGCCCGGTTCTTGTCGCTCGCGCTCTTCGACTCCCTCGTTGTTCCCCATTCCGCACTCCTTAACGTTCCTACACGCGCACATTCGACTAGCTATCTCTGATCGTCATTATTTATCGTCATCGTTGCTTTCAATAACAAGACTAATGTTTATGTACAAGTGGCGATGATCTCACGACAAAAATACTTGGATTCTCTTGAGCGTTCAGCGCCGACGGATAATTTACTGCCTGGCATGCCGCGTTACGTATTTACATCTCTATCAAAATAATTATCCCACAAAGTGACGTGGCTGTGGAGCGCGACGATTAGATACGCCGCGTTTAATTAGCGACGAGCCGACGTTCGACGTCCGACACAGTCGCGGCGGGCGGGGCGTTCTCCTTCGCGGGAAACGAGGTTGCTCGCGGAGAAAAACGCTATCGCGGGGGCAACCATACGCAAATGACGAACGCCTTTCTCCTCTCCTATCATTACGCGTTGCACGCTCTCATTAATCGTGCAACAGTCTTTGCCGATACTTGTTAGCTCAGGATCGATGGCGCCTCGTTTATCGGCCCGCTGGGATTACCGAACCCCAGCCGGCATCACGCTAATGCGACTCTGTGTCTTAAACGTAAATACATTCGTCGCTTACGATTCAATTAATCTACTCTATCCCCTTAATTAGCGACGATACCGGTCCACCGATGTAAAACGAACCCTACGTTTTCCCAAGGAAATCGGAAGATTAATGGCCGTCCCGTTAGCAATACCTAAATTGAATTTCAATTTCGTGCGCGTCGTCGTTTGTCTTGAAATTTCGACGTTGGTGGTGGATGTTGAATAGTCCTGAATTAATCTATGCGACCTAGCGTTAAATGATCAACGACGAAAGCCATTCCATCGATTTCCTTGCTACCCCTAGTACACGCGCGCACGTGTCTCACAGGACACACCATCGAACCTGAGCGAACGTCGGCGTCGGCCGTCCCGCGGGCGCTCCACGTTCCGCACGTTCCGCCTTGATCGGCCGGCGGAAGTAACAAATACTTAGTAGCTAGCATCTGGCCACGCACTGTTTAGTAATGTAGGCAGTGTACTGACCGAAGACCGAGTCGTTGTCGAGCAATGTACGGTTCAGCTCCGTCATCTCGGTGCCGTGCGACGTCACGGACGGCGCCTCGTACCGTCTGGGCGGCTTCACCACGGGATTTATGGTCGTGATCAGCGATTTCTCCTGCTCGCCGAGTCCGTGGTGCTCCATTGACGCGGCCTCGAGGCTCTTCTCGTCGTGCCTTGTCTGACGGCGACGGCAGTAGCACACGCAAAGGGAGACGGTGACGATCAGCAGCACGAACGCAGTTAGGCCCAGACCAAGGGCGAGTGGCAGGCTGATTATATTGTCCTTGCCACCTATAGCGTCCCCGGCGATAGCCAGGGTCACGTTTCTCTCCGTATTTCCACCTGGATTTTTCGCCACGCAGACGTAATCACCCTTGTCGGAGGGCGTGACGTCCGGGATCGTGAGGTTCAGCCAGTCGTGGCTCGACTTCAGGATGTAGCTCTTCTCGCCGTTGTGCCGTCTCGTGTGGTTGTTCAGGGTCCTCGAACGGTGGGTCCAGGACAGCTGAAATCGAGAAGCAAGGTTCGAGTCGTGTGAGCCGTCCAGGCACGTTTCAAGCTATTGTGTAGGGAACTTAACTTTGAGAAACATGATCTGGATGTCTATCAGTTTTAAGGCGTCACAAAGAATTCAAAGGGTGTTCTCAATTGTTCGTCCCCGTGCCGAGAATAATACGAAAGAATCTCGTCATTACACGGAAAAGCTAGGGTAACAACGAGTTTCTTTCTTCTTCCATCATTTAATAAGTGCGTGCTACATTCAGTACGTGGATACCCTCAAAGTTAAGTTTTTGAACGAAAACTTTTCCAATGAAAACGTAGCGAAGATGAAACGGGAACGAGAACGAAAAATATGTATCTACGCTGGGTAAATATCTTCTATTCGAAGATCAGAGAAGAATGTTCCTCAGGTAGGAACATTTAGAAGTTTCCAAGCTAAGTTGCTCGAACGCGGATTTAACCGGCGCAATCTTTTCAACGGACCTAACCCCCCGCGCCGTGCTAGATTGTACACCAAATTGCTTGCAAGTTACTGTGGATTACCGCAGTCAACGTTCTTCCGCTTTGCCGCGCTTCCTTTCGCAATACTTTAACCCGCCTCCCCTCTTCCATTCCACTCTGCCGTAGCTTTTAACCCGTTTTTCCATCCCCCACTCGGTAAGAAAAAGTTATAGTTACCTGCGGCCGCGGGATCCCAGTCGCCTTGCACCAGAAGGTGACGTTCCCGTTACCAGCATCGATCTTCACCATTGGCCCGATCGTGCGGATCTCCGGTCTGCAGGCGAACTTGTCGCTGGTAATCTCGTCCCACATTTTTCCGACCAGGCCGGCTGGTTGCTGGCACGTGGTCGGTTGTGTGTACAGCTTACGCTCGATCGTCCAATCGCGAAATCTTTTGAGAAGGCAATTGCAGTTCCATGGATTATTGTGAAGCTCGAGGCTGCCGAGCTTCGGCAGGGACTCGAAGCTCGGCACCTTCAACGAGCTCAGATTGTTGCCGTCCAAGGTCAACAACTGCAGCCCCGGCAAATTGCGAAAGGCCTTCTCTTCGATGAGCTCCAGCTCGTTGTTTGACAGCATCACCTTCTGCAGGTAAACGAGATCGCGGAACAGCCCGTTCTCCAGCACCTTCAGCTTGTTCTCGTTCAGCAACAGCACCCTGAGCCGTTGCGTCTCCTCGAACGTGCCCGGGTACAGGGTCCTGATGTTGTTCGCCGACAGGTCGATCTCGATCACGATCTTCAGGCCGTTGAACGCGTCCGTGTGGATCGACTCGATCTCGCATTTCCGCAGCACCAGCTTGTGCAGGTTCACCAGGTAGACGTGGCTGAACGAATTGTGCATTAGGTGAGTGATACGGTTCTCCGTGAGATCGAAGTTCTGGATCTCGGACGACAGGCTGCCGGGTATCTGCGTGAGATTCTGCTTCACGCATTCGGCGGTCTTCTTGCCGGAAACCCATCTGCACTTGCACGAGGACGAGCACTGCGCCGTCCAATCTTCCTGGCACCAGCACACGACGACCACCAGCGTCGAGTAAAGTAACAGTTTCGCTGTTCTTAGCTCCATCCCGAGGATTTCTGTTAACAAGGGAAACACGACCGAGGAGATTAGAACAAGTTTCGAGCATGTACCGGTGTGTACCGGCACCTGACCAGAAAATGGTCGGACATATTTGAGGATGTAACCCACTTTGGTACAATTCCGGAGTCTTACGTCACCGTTCTGTACGTTACCGTTCGATTCACTGTAAGATTAAATAGATCAGGGTTCTGAGGAATTCCTGTTCCAACGAGTGACAAACGGTAGGGTAATATCAGACAGTAGACCCTAATCAACGACAGGCATCAATTAAAGCCTGTAATGGCGGCGACCGCGACAGGAATAAGTGAATAACAAAACGGTACCTTTGCGTAACAAGTGTGGCTTTCGTACGTAATGAGTAGCGAGTAGTAAAGTAGCGAAAAAATAGCAAGTTCAGTCACCGTAACGCGATCCGTACTATCGTGTTCCCGGGCAACGAGTTCTTGTCAATTAGTATTTCTGCATGGGGGCGCTCGTTATCGAACAAAATTCCCTGTAATCAGTCGGCAGATCTGCGGGGCATTCAGCGCGGCACTTTAATTAAAAACATTTTTAACTAGCAAAGGTTTTACGCAAAACCTTGTACTTGCAGGCGGTGGATAGTTGTAAGGCCTGGGCAATACGATCAACAAGAGGAAACTCAACTTTCCCTGTTATCAGAGGAAGCCCGAGAGAGCGGGTGCAGTAGAATACTTGCGGAGCCGTGGGCATCTCCGTTTTCGTTCCGCTCCTTCTCCTTCCCCGTCTTCTTCTCTCCGCTTCCTCCTTTTTCGTGTTTTTACGTCGCAGCAGCCAGCCGGTTCCCTTTATATTTCTTAGCCTGTTTCGTTAATCTCGAAGCGGGAGGCCACCTTAAGCGCGCCGACCGTTGGCAATTTAACTTAATATCGTTTTGGTGTCCCCCTGTCGTCGGTCGGCCGGCGCGTTGCTCAAGTTAAATTAATACAACACGACGCCGAGCACACTTTACCCCTTTTATTATCGCCGGGGCCCGTGGAGTCCGAGGTTGTGCATCAAATTACTCTTTCCGCCGGGAGGCGGTGGGTACAATTCATTTTGTGCCTCCCACCGGGATAGAACCCAGAAGAAGAGGTCGAGGAAACGGCCGTACAACGACGACGACGACTACGTCCTTACACTATTTGAATTTATTCCAAAACTCCGAGGGGGTAGACAGCCCCGGCTCGTATTTTCCTTCTGGCGGGTGTGTGACGAAAAATCGAAAGAAGGGAGCGAGGTAACGGCGAATATACGCGGGTAAATCGATTCTCCAGCCATCCTCCTCGAGGGCCCTCCAACATTATAATAATGTCAATCCTCGCGGGCTCGATATAAGCGAACGTTACACAAATTCAATTACCGTTGACGCGTGTACACGATCGGCAAACTGCGTTTATCAAGTGCGGGAGACGCCACGGTGCGGCTTAAATCACTTTCGGCTCAACGTTATCAAATATTTATAACGGTGGCAACATTGGACGACGTGGCGCGTTAACTGGTTTACTTGATCCTCCAGGCGTTTTCAAGGAATCCAAAGTGAACATCAACAGGAGTGGCAAATACTGCTTTCTGTGGCAACTGCGATATGGCAACTGCGATATGGCAAACAGACTTTTCTTGCGAAAAGGGGCTGGCAATCGATTTATAAAACAATTACTTTGTTCCTTGCTAACGCGCGTAGAAAATCGCATCGTTTAGTGACAGACGAGATGATCGCTCGTTCCGACCATTGCTTCCCGATGACAACGTAATTCTTTCAATTCCACTCGTGAACCGATTATCGCCTAACGCCATTCGCTGTCAATTAAGATTGTATTTCACGAGTTTTTGTATTGACGATCGGACAACAGGGCGCCCGGACGTAATAAATAACACGATTCGAAGATAATGCAAATCCCCGTTGTGCAGCGACGCAGCAACGCGCAATAATCCCGTGTACGCCGATCAAATCCCTTCGCAGTGAAAACGTGCGAACGAAAATCAATTACAGGCAAGTGGTAGTAAAAGTGCCCTTATACGTGCAGGAGTACAGGTGGCCCGAGCTCTTATCTCGCCAGTAAATGTATTTAAACCCATCGTGCACATCATTACGAGTGCCAGCACGTGTTCTGTAAGCCAGTCTGACTTTCAACAGCAGAATCCCCGGACCCCAGCCACCCTCGAAACATTCCTAAGAAAGTAATAGCGAGCCACCTACGAAAATAGTGTAGGTGGCGAGGATCTCGAAGGGGGTCTCATAGAATCGATTAAATTTCGCTCGCGAGGAAAAGCAAACGTGTCGTCGAAGAGGAAATAAATGGGCTGGGCGGTGGAAATTTATTTCACCCGGGAATCGAGATTTCTTCGATGGACCGTGAGAGAACTTTCTACGTGCGTGGCCCGCACGAGCATTCTTCTCGGAACGGAGAACTTGCTGAAGTCCCCGCCCGCAACGGGATGAACTCGTGGCTCCGCGCGCACTTCACCCAAGACTTTATCGTCAGAAGACCAGGGGGTACGATTCTTTTGTGCCCGAGTGCGCGGTGAACCGCTCCAAGACAAAATAAATACGGTCCGGGGGGCTTCATTGTGCGTCCCATTTTTCTCGTTACATCGTTTTACATCCAACCGCATTTCTTCGCTTCTCCCTCGGTTCCTCCACTTCCTCTTCCGGGCTTCTCTCGCTGCTCTTTTTTTTCCAGGGGCTCAACACATTCCTACTGCGGGCTTTTTCTTCCCCTTTCAAGCCCCCGAGGGTCGTGCCGGTTTCACCCGATCGTTCTAACGCTTCATCGATCGATCGCATTTGACTTGTAAATATCCGGGCAACCAGGACATTAGATATGCATAAGGCGAAAGTAAAGAGTTTACGTACCTTCTCTGTCTCTCTACGTATGCGCACAGGGTGGGCCGTATATCAGGATTACAAGTGCGACCGAATGCGAACTAGTTCCTACGGCACACGCGGAGAGCATAGCTCCGGAATGCACGTGACGTGCTCTTCCCCCCAAATACTCATCACTCACGCCGAAAATATACATCAAATTCTTCCATCGCACGCCACACTGCTCCCCGATTCCTCTATACACCCCATGTTTACAGTGACGACGTTAAAGTGGACACCCTGTGCAGAGGCTGAGCGAGCTAAGTGGTGTGTTTCATAGAGGCATGGTGAACCGGTGATCAGAGAGGGCGAACTGGAAGCAGTGTCCTTTGGAAACACGGCCCGGAAGGGACCTTCTACGTGCCTTGTTCCAGGAGGTGCACGGTCGGAAGGAGTTTGACGTGGACATACGTCCCTACGCGAGTGTGCGTGCGTGCAGGTCCAAATTGCCAGTGGTTAGCATAGTTAGGAAAAAGGTCAGATAACGAGGGAGGCCGTGTTTTTCTCGCTCGGGCGGAATTTCAAATTCGGCCACCCTCTATCCATCAAAATCATCCGGTCGCAACGGTCACCGGACGGTGTTTTCATAAAAACTTCATCGATCATGCTGCCCGCGACCAGCAAGATTATTATCTCTCGCCCCCTCCTCCGCTTTCTTCTCTTCCCCCCCCCCCTCTCATTTTCCTGCCTTCCTTTTTACTCGCCTCAACTTGGCGATAACGGGCGCGACGCTTCGCATCCCGCGAAACCCGCGGGCGACGCTGGAATCTCTGCTACTCGACGCGCAAATTGAGGCATCGGTTTTAAAAAATTGAAGGGCGCGCTTATCGTCGGCGATAGGGCACCCCGTTTAAGAAGTGGAAATCGTTTCTGGATAAACTCGCGTTAGCGGGATTATCGCGCGTCGCGTTCGGGACGAATGGCTTTCCCATCGGGAGGGGAGTCTGAAAGCCGGCGATTTTATTTACAGGGGTCCTTTTAAATTGAATTTTCAATCTCTAAAGTTCGCATTGCGGTGTTCACGAGCGTCGTTATTCCACTGAACCGATCTGCCGAGAACCGGCAGCGAGATCGATGCTCTTCCCCCTTTTCCAGAATCTCTCGATCGTTTTATGCCACTTTTCGAAGTTTAAAACTCTGTTTCCTATTTGTAATAAATTGTGACTCGTTACAGTCCCGATCATGATTGCGATTCAAACGCTCGCTCTCGGGATTTCTCGTGCTTCCCAATTCCCGGCGCGCTGATTAACGTGTCTTTTCATATGCAAAAAGGATTGCTCCTCCCATCGACCCTCCGCTTGAACGAGACTCTCGATTAATATCCGCTATTTCGAGAGTAATCGCCGAAGCGCGAGCCCAATGAATTATGGCGGTGATCGTCGGTTTGCCCGACCATTATAAATCCTATCAGTCCCCTCTAACTGCCACGGATATGGTCCGAACGATGAACGTCACGTTTAGTGTACACAACCATGGACCGATCGAAGCTGTTTCAATGATATAATTATACGATATGTTAATTAAATCGAGACGCGGAAACCTGTTGTCCGCGATTGGCAGCTGTATCGAGAACGACGCTTGTATAGAGAGAACTCAAAAAATGTTGAGAATTGTGCAATTTATTGAGAAAGAGAGAATTAATAATGAGGTGATACAAAAGATGCTCATCAGCTCGAGACACGAGAGATTACCACTGTGTATAACCGAGCGCTCGGGTCGGTCACGAGAGCGAGAGTGTGTACGCGAGTGTAAGTGAGATATGGTGTTGAACAGTATGTATGTATTATTTATTATTATTATTATTAAATGTCTTTATTCACCATTACAACTAAGATTACAATGGCGAGTAGGCGAGGTTCAGCAATAACTGCTGCTCTACAACCTAAGCTAAAAAGCCGTTGGAGGTAAGAAAAGGAAAGAAATCAAAACAAAATAAAATAAAATACAATAAAATAAGATAAAATGTATGTAGGTACGATCGCGAAAAGTAAATACAAGGTTCATCAGCTGATCCAGGTTTCTTGTGGCTGATGTGGAAAGAGAGAGAGAAATAGAGAGAGAGAGAGAGAGAGAGAGAGAGATGATTTTGCCGAAACAACGCTTAACACAAATAAATTTCAAGAGAACTGGTACACCCACGTTTCTTTCTCACGGTGCGCCCTCGTTTTTCCCTTTATATGTACGTTCCCTGCAGAGGGTACATTCGAGGGCCTTTTTAAGTTTAATCGTCCGTAGAAATGCCTCGTGGCATATGCACCAACATGGACTACGGAGTTTCGAAGTCGATCGGATAAACCTCCTTCGATCGACGAACGCGTTGCGTCCGAGACTTTTCTAATATCCACAACAATCAAGTCGTTCCGCCGAAACTCACTTTTCGAAAGGAACGAACTTTGCACTTTCCTCGAAGCGCGTGTGCTCCAAAACCATCGCGACACGTACTTCTTTTCCACTCTACGAAACGAAATTTAAAACGCCTCGGAAATTCATGGCTCTCCGACGGCCCCGCAAGATCCTTTTTAATTTACGTTCCGCGTGTGATAAGACGAAATTGATCGGGCAATCTTTCATCGAGGATACTCCTCTTTTAAATTCAATTTAATCCCTTCATTTCTGATAGTAATAGTTTTCTATTGGTTTTCTATTGCTACAAGATTTCAACCAATTTCTTATTTTCAATACTCGAATCTTTTGATACACAGCTAGGGTGGAGGAAAGAAGAAACCAGACGAGTGCCATTCACTCGAGGACTTTTGCTCGCTATTAGGCGGAAGTTCCTCCCCCTGGACCGGGAATATTTTTATACTGCCGCAATCGAAGCCCCGACGACTTGGAGATTCACGGAGAAGTTGGGATAATTATTCGCAGTCCGAGCGTCTTCGAAGTGGAATCGATTTGCTGCCACTGCAGAAGAGGGAAAGCAGAGATCCGGCATTAGGATCTTCCTGGAGGCAACGTCGTCTATATACGGTACATTATATTCCAGTTACCATAGAAACTTCCTCGAAGATTCAGTTTCAAAGCGGAGCGGCCAGGGCGTAATAACGAAAAGGCGCGGTGGGGGTGGAAAAGTTTTCGCTAAATTGGTCGGTCGAAGTACAAATCGTCGGCGCGGTCGATGCAAACCGCATAGACACCGAGTTTCTGTTTCCCTCAAGTAATTATATTATCTCGTTGAATTTTCCTGCCCCCTTCGGTTTCCCTAAATTTCCATCTCCGACTCTGTACATACTGCGAAATGCAAACGGTAATCGCCCAGGAAATGCTGCTCGCTCAACTATTTGTTAGCCTTAAACGAATCATTGATATCGCCCGTAATGTCCAAATTGTATTGCATTATTATCCCAGCCATCGACCATGAAGCCATTAATCTGTTTAATTTTCTTTGAACTTCAGTTCTGTACGATTACCTGTACCTACAGCCGAAAAGTTCAATGCTATTCAGACAATTGAACACTGTGCAACGCAATAATTGCCACTGTCCAGTTGAAACTCGTTATCCGTATGCCAGGCCAACAGGAAAATAATACGTTCGTGCTGACAAACGAACCGGGGCTTATGAGTTTCGCGGGAGTTGAAAAAAAGCCGCGTTGTTAAATAGCTTTTCGGGGGCAGAGGGATGGATTCGAATGTTGCAAGGGTCGCCGTGTTCCAGCTAACGAAAATTTTTCCGTTTTCCCCGTTTTAATGTTTCCCCATTGATCGCTCGTGCTACGGGGTGAATATCGCCGGGTTCGGAGTCGAGCGTTTTGTTAAAAATCGAATAGCTTTCCACGGTTGGTGATTGTAGTATCCCAACAGAAATTAATGGACCGTTCCGTATTAACGGCAAAAGTTACTTTATTTGCCCAATGATGGATGTCCCTGTACAATAAGCATGAGTGTATCGAACAATGAACGAGTATAATGAATGGAAGAGGCTTTGGAGCGAGAGAAGCGGGGGAAGGTATTCCATAGTTTGGTAAATTTTCGATTGGTCGCGTTTTGCGTACAGTCGCGCAACTCGCTCTCGGGTAGAAAATAAAGCATGATCATAGCCGAGGAGAGAAGTCAGAGTTTTTCGAAATTATCAAAGTGCGAACCGCGCTTATTGCATCTGTGCGGGGGCTGGGAGCGAAAAGGCGCCTGGGTAATCGACTTTCTAATTATAAACGAGAAACGACGGGTGTCAGGGGGTGGCCTGAACTCTCGGCAGAGGGGTCACTTTTCCTCGATAAGCCGTTAATACTAAATTACCAATGAATATCGATACCGTCGCCGGCTGTTCGAATAATAGTGAAGCCGATAACACAATTCCAAGCGAGCTGCGCGCGACCCCCGACTGCGAACGCTTCCGCAATTATTCCCGTATTTTCCATCTGCATGAGCGCGACAAATTTCGTCGAACCAATACCAACGGTCCCTTGAAAGGGAAAAGGCGGTCGATCCAGCGATGGGGTTCCGCGCTGCTCCCTGTATCGAACGCGATCGCGATGCGCAGCGCGTTGGGAGAGCGTGCTTTACGTGGTAGTTTCGATATAGTTCGCGAATGTGTCTTCACTGACAGTGACTGGTGTCGAGGAGGAGGAGGACAATCTCTATTGTGATTGGAAACGAGGAGGAAAAAAATCATCTGGCTGACGTGAGTTCCTACAAGGAGAACACACAGGATTAGATATTAACCCTCTAGGGACGACTGGGACTCCAGAGTCCCATTCAGATTAACACATTTTTATTTACGTTCCATCAATAAGATCGAGATTTGACAGGTATAGTGACCTTTAGTAGGCAGAGAAGAAGCTGTTGTACCATCAGAACCCGAAATTAAACTTTTTTTTGTTATATTGTTATAAACAAATTAAAAAAAAAAAACTAACGAGTAGTTTCCAAATCCGAAGTATAAAATAGACTATTTTGACGCTCAAAAAAATTCTACGTTAAGTTTAAAACATCCCCGTCCCTAGAGGGTTAATGATGGCTTGCAATGGGAAATCGCATTGAATCGTGGCTTAACGTTAGCCACCAGCAACTCTGCGCAGGTGGCTGGGAACCAAAGGAAGAAATCCGATCGACGGACAGTCGGAAACCTATATTCGCTAATAACGGGAGAGAGAGAGAGAGAGAGAGAGAGAGAGCGGCTCTCCTGGTTCTAGCCGCTTACAGTTATACCCCCGTGTAGCCGTGACGTGACAACTATACGGGGTAAACCGAGGCGATGCCCCGGAAGACTCAGCCAGCAAGATATTAATATGGGTGCGGAGTCGATATACACCTGCTGCCTTCCCCTCTAGGGATGACGCCCTTTATGTAACTAAACCTCTCATCGTCTATCCAATTGCACATACGCAACGTCGTTTCGCGTGCACACAGAGAAACAGGAGAATACCACTCGTGATTACGAGATACAACTGTCTCCGGGGAGGTCCGTAAGGAAGAACGATGTCACGCCGAGGGAAGCTACACGTACGTGGCTACAACGAGGATCATATGTGCCACTGCTTGTCCTTCCTGGGGCTTCTGTCCCTTCCGCCTGTTCCCCGAGCCGCCTAAATGGCGGTTGCTCGTGTCGTGGATAGAGGAAAAGGGTGTCGGATTTGGTAACGCTGAACAGCTGGACGTGGCGTTACGGGGAACGCGTTTAGATGCTTCAAATAATATACACGATTCTTTATATAGACGAAGAATCGGTGTTTTCGTCGAGAGTCATATGTGCGTAGTCAAAGCTCCTAGTATTTAAGGCTGGATAACTGTTTGAAAAGAAAATTTACCCATCGAATGATTGCGAGGGGATTCGAGCAGAGCCATTCAGCTTGTCGAAAAGTTCACTCTCTCTCTCTAAGCCTGATATTCGAAATGGCTGCTGTGTTTAAACGCAGCGAATAGGAAGAAGTGTATAGAAACTGGAAATTTTCAGCGAGAGTAGCTTCCTGAAAAACGGTAATTACTTCCGCGACTAGGTCAGTGTCATGAAATGCTAGGACCCGATGTCCCCATCCTGCTAAATAGCCTCCATTAAAGCTTCAGCACAGAAAGCTAATTTGAGGCTATGAAATTGTATAGTTTTATAATTAACACGGAACGAGGCATTATGACACCAGATATGAAGTCCGAATGTAAATCTCGAAACGGAGCAAGTTACAATCAACGGTGATTAGTGCCGTACTTACTCCCCTTTAGCCGTAATGAGCTTTAACTACTTTTAGCTTCCTAAAAGGAAGAGTTATTAAACAGAACGAACTGGAGGCTGATCCTTGAAATCGAGAGATAAAACGTTTCCCGATGCAACGAAAGGGCCTATTACGGTATCAATATCAGAAAGATATATGTGATTTGCCGGGTACACTTACGCCAGGGAAATTACGCAGTCCTCCTGTGTGATCTCGTTTTCAAGCACGCTCGTACAGGAGATATTTGATCGACACGGTGCTACAGTTCCCGGCGCTGTAATTACGTATCGTAGGGCCGTCATAATGAAGCGCGAAACTGCGGAAAAACGGAACCGCTGGGGAATATTAAAATTTCAACAGAAGTTTGATGCACGTTCTGTTCGTTAATTTTCACGTGCGCAACATGCAGTATCGCTCCCTCGTGCTGAAATACGCCCGCTTGCCTCCATATCCCATTAAAATTATTGAAGACGTGCAATTCCAGCGATGTCATTTCAGAATCACCGTTTCGCGTTACCGAATATCTAACGTTCATGATTAAACACGCAGCATTTCGCTCCGCACAGCACGCGCTGCAATATCGATTGCTCTCTGCGGCTGGCAAAGGATCGTTCGCGCCCGAAGATTGCACTTGCGCTCGCTGCGAGCAAGCTCGCGAGACTAAGAATAGTCGAGGGCTTTGTTATTCGCGCGGGTGCGATTGAAACGTGCGGCAATAATTCCCCGTTCTATCTATCTATAAACACAGGCGAGATACAATAAAGTGCGCAGATGTCAAATGAGACGCAGCTGTGCCCGGTAGGAAGCTCATATTTTATCATCGGATCCCTAAGATTACGCGGACGAGAGTCAGCTAATCGCATATCCCTCGAGAGCAGCTTCGCCTGCTCCATCGGAACGAGTGCAGCGCAATAAAGGAGGAGAGTATTCATCATGTTTATTGCAAGAACGAAGGAGAACACTGATGAATCTCAATGAACTATCGCCCACGCTACTCGATGCTTTCAATTCAACTTTCACGCAATGCTAAGTTCCTAGACACGTTATGAATCTTAAAGACAAGCTCCCCACGCCTTCCCAGTCATGAAGTCTGATTCATAAATTCTTAATCTTTCGTTGGGAATCTTTTAGATCTAAGATTTTAGAAGATCATCGACCTTCGCGCTATCGCGATTCATAAGAGACGAGTCTCGCGCCGACGAGGGGAGTTCAGCGAACCCGACGCGATTAATGGAAAAGAAAGTTCGCCCCAGGGAGGAGAGTGGGTTGGGAGAAGGCTGGTTAACAGAAAAAATTACAGAGAAACGATAACGAGCGTGTTATGGTAACGGAGCAGATAATGAGAAAGACAGCGTAAATCTTTGGTTGGTGGTTCATTTATACGACGGGGGATGCGGGATAAAGGGTCCGCGATGGAAGATGGAATGGTCCCTGGTAATTTTCTTTTAGTGGCGCTTGGGATGTTCACTCGCGCACCGAAACCGGGAAAGCACGTAGCCAGAAAAGACAGAAAGCACTTTTTCCAGCATGTAATTATCAACGATATTTCTCTCTCATTTTCTCCCCCGTCCCGGAGCAACTTCGCCCCTCGGGGAAGTGAGCGATCACCAAGAAACGAGAAAATGAAGGCCGACAACGGAATTCCTTTTAATCTAACCGCGAAATCCACTCTCCTTAATGCTCGGTCGCCGCGATAGATCTGGTTTGTCGGATGATTAGCGGCCTCTGTGTGTTTCTCCTCTAGAAACGATTATGAATGCAAGTGGAAAAAGTAATGACGCGGCCAACAACGTCGCGGATAACAAGCATCTGGCGTCGAGCCGCGTGACGCGATAGAACATCCCCGTAACTCTCGATCTCGTTAAAATTCTATTGGAAATCGTTACCCGTGGCGACGGCACTGTTCTTTGTCGCGAAATGTAATTCCTTATCGGATCGCCTATCTTTAATCAAGCGGAAGTCCTTTTAACCCGCGTTTTCTCCGGTTCTGTCACTTTTCAGAGGAGCCCACGGCCGAGAGTTCATTCTGCAATGCTCGACAAAGAAGTCCCAGGACTTTATGCGCTTTAGAAAGCCACATTTTAATATTCTTAACGTTATCTGCGATTCTAACGATTACAAATCTTCTGCCATCCCATGTGCTTTAGATTTTGACGCTCTGAAATATATTGTGCTCCACTACGCATTGCACACAAAATATGTGTCGAACCGAGCAAGAGAAACGTATCGGTTTCCAAAGTGTGTAGTTTACGTTCGGCCCGATGTCGAAACGCATCTAATAGCGCAAGTTTCCGCGACTTCCGGTGTACCGGCGACTACCTTATTCCCTGAAAGTTTTCAGTTCCCTGGATATTTACAGGCCGCGCGTCGCGACCGCGGAATTGCGTAAACTTTTCAAATAACTCGGATGATCTGGTACCTAAATCATTCGCCGCCGAACGTACAATACGATGAAATTCGCGTCGCGGGTACGCCAATCGAAAGCTCGTTAAAGATATTCTCCGGCGTGGTGAGCGAGATTAATTCTCGAAACTTTTACTGCCGATTCGACGGTTCTCTTCCTCGAATCTTTCATTCTGGACGAGATTATCCTCTGTCAATATTACGAGTCGAATCGTGGATGGAATTAAAACGGAGAGATGTCAGTGACTGACGTAACTGATAGGATTTTAAATTGACCCCGAGATTTTAGCAGAATTTTTAGAGGCGGAAGACTTTGGATCTCGTACACTTTCTGTGGTTTAAAATCCACAGCTTCGATTACACTCGCGAAAATGGACAATGTTTCTCAACCATACGCACATGCATCCCGTAACAAAACTCCAATCAGATATTCGTGCCCACTTCGCGAACTCGTCGCTGCAATTTTCCACGATTTTCCTGAATTTAATTTCGAACGCTTTAATTATTTTCCTCCGAACCGCGTGCAGCATGGTAAAGCCCGAGCCACGTCTTAAAGGGACGTTTGTTATTTTCCATAATGACCGGCTAGAAGAGAAATTTGCTTTTTCAAAGGCTTCCAGAGGCAGAGCTCCTTTTTCTGCCCGCGATCCCTCTTTGATCTCGCGACGTCGATGTATCAGGCAACAGCCGCGCAAATGAGAAACTCCCGATTCCTTGAAATATTCAGAAATCACGGCAATGTGTATCGTGACCGGCGGCGTCTAATCGAAATATCGCTCGGGACGAAATTATTTCTCGGATTACTTTTACCGACGATGCCGGGGGTCGTTCCTGTGACGAGGGTAAATCGAAATGTAGCTGGTGGGAGGCTCTTTTACCGTTCGCGTTGTAGTATTTCCCAGGAAAGTTAAGATACGGCATGGCCTCCTACGTTTCCCCGGCGCTTCGCTGCGAAATTCACTGCATGGATAGCAGTCTTTGGATATTCCATATTTCATTATTGGATTTTCAGTCGCGCGGGGGTCGCGGTGAGCGTTTCGCCGAACTAGCAAATTGTTGCAGCGACCTCTATTGTTGCATTCATTTACACCGGTGAGAGGCAGTGGCGCACTCAGGATTTAATTTTGGGGAAGACGAGTTTAACGGATGAAAATATTTTCAATGCAAATTCAATAAAATTCCTTAGGCGATTGTAAAAATTTATTTAACGAATAAAATCCAGTTTTCTTTTCTTTTCACAAAGCCACCCTTTTGCACCCACCGAGCTTCGATTACGACCGTGACGCTACAGGCCAAACGATTGTACATTCAAAGTGAAATACAAAGGCTAAGGGCGAGAATACCACTGCGGTTGAATTGAAATATATGCTTACCCTTAATTTAGAGAGGAGCGAGAAATCGGTGACTGCCCTCAGCGTCGCTTTGCCAAGGGAATGTTCTGAAACAGAAGAAAAGAAGTGTTGATCGCCTCGAGTCCATTGACCGCAGGGGAAAGATTGGCGCGCAAACAAGGGCAGGGCTCATCCTTCGGTTACTTTTAGCCCGGGACCCGGGTAATTGATTCAATGGGGCGGACGCGTTTCGCAAATTCTATTTCGCTGAGCAAACGGCCGTCATAAAAATGCGCGCAGGGACAAAGGGAGAAGCCCTTCCTACCCTGCCGTTACGATTATGAGACCGAAGGGACCGGAAAACTGGGATGATACGCGGTTTTCTATGTTGCACAGCTCAGCAAACAGCGAAACAAAAAACTTTCCTATTAAGGGGAACAAAGGGGCCGCCGACTGGAATCTATTCGCCAGTTATGCGTCGCGTAAGCGGCTTTTCGCGGCGGCTCGTTTTCGATTTCACGTCGCGGCGCGTCGAATATTTGCGAAAAAAAGCGAGATAACGCTCGCCCGCGGGAAGGCTCGTCGAACCACCAGGCACGGCTGCTTGCCAGCGATCACGTCTGGATTCGAATTCGATTCGAGTGCGTCCGCTGCGCCTCGGTGAGTTCAACTTTTTCGCGATCGATATCGCGCAACTTCTCTGCACGCGACTCGCGAAGCGGGATTTGTGAAATTGCGTGTATGTACGTAGAATAGAGGAGTCATTTGTCTTAGGAATTGGAACGGAACCAAGACACCCCGCGAAACTCGGAGTGAACGGAAGTTCGAGTGTTGCTGCTGTGCAGCGAGAAAGAAGACAAGGAAGCGAAACCACGTTCGACTGCGATGGAAACTTTCTGTTCGCGCTACGTGGGTGGGGAATAGCTTCCTTTCACGCATCTTATTCCTTGTTTTGTGATTTTTACTTAAGGGTGTAAGCCCCCTTCGGCTTACTTCGATCAATATACGCGATCGAATAATCATAGACATTGCACGTGCAGCACTACGAGTTTCACGAGTATATTAACCGAATACGGTGTAAAGGTTATAGATCTAGACTGATTGAATGCGAGGACGTAATGGCCCGAGGCCTTTCAAGGATCCCATCCGCGCTAAATTTGATTTCTCTCTCTCTAGACACGCGAACGATGGACTGTTTTCGGTGAATGCCAGGCATTCATTTATTAAGCAAACCGAAACGCTGGGGGAGACAGATTTTACGAGGGTAATCTAGCCGCGTTCCAACACGGAGGCACGCGTATCCACCCAAGTGTTTAATTATTCCGAAGACGTACGGTTGCACATGGTTTACGCCACCCATCTCGGACACCCCAATTACTTCTGTCTTATTATGGCTTCCCATCCGCTTTATTCGTCCCTGGACACAGGGAAGAGGCAATTTTTCCTGAACACGACGTTAGGCTATTTTTTCATGTATTCTGTGTAATTAATCTCTCGAAATCGTGACGAGATTAGTTTCTGAAATACTTCCAAGTGGGAAGAAATTACATTACTATGTGTCATAGCTTGTCTTTTAACAAATCAAATTTCTTGGTGTTCGAAGAGTTTCTTAACACGTTGACTGCCCACGAAATCTGGAGGTGCTATGCTCGACGCCGAAAACGCCCCGATAGGAGTGTACTGTTTAAGGGGTTAGGCCACCTTGGACGGAGCGAATTTGCAGTCATTTTCGGCATTTTTTTTTAGCAAGATAATGAATTGAACAGAAAATTTAATATGAAGCCTGTTATTATACAACTCTCGCCGGAAAAAATCGTATTTTTTTTCTTACAAAATGGCGGCGGTAGAGCCGTGATACGCAAGATTTTGAGGAGCGACGTTTTCCACGGTGTTCAATCTCACGGCTATACCGTTTGACCTAGAACACAAAACCAAAGAGATTTATTTTCTGCATGCCTAAACCTATGGAAGTACGTAGGGAAATCCAGAAACATTAATTTGTCTCGAAATGGTGACCATGAGGAGAAAAAATGCATTTTTTTTTTATAAAATTGTCAATTGCAAAGAACATATTCAAGATATCGCAAAACCGCTACGTACTTCCATAGATTATTCATAAGGGAAGAATGTCTCCAAATTTCAAATCAATCGGATGAAAATTGTGGAAGTTATGCGAAACACCGTTTTGGAAAATGTCATTTCGAGAAAAACGCGTTGAAAGTTTTACTTCATATTTTTTACGAATAAAGTGAAAAAATGCAACTTTACCTTTACTCGGCGATTCCTGCGCCATATAACTGCCCTTCCAAATTGACGTCAGCCTGTTCAGACTCTTTTCTAAAAGATTTGGAACTTTTGCGAGCCTCTTTTTTGTCGCGTCCGACATAGCGCGCTCAGCAGCCTTGATGCGACTCGCGTCTGCCTCCATGCAAAAATTGTAATAATTTGGTCCAACTGTCATTTGCAATATCTCCATTATTTCCATTAAACTTATGAAGCCATCATTAAATGTGCAAACTGCTATATCTGCTGCAACATCGACCAGTAGTTTGCCGCTAGAAGTAGGTTTGGGTGCTATCGACCACACGACTGAGTTGAACGATTCGTTGTTGTTTTGAGTATAGCCTCCTAAACAACGATGCAATAAATCGTTTCTGCTCAGTTCTTCATATACTGGCTTTATATGATCGAAAACCATTTTACTCATTGGCGGTTTATGCACATATTTGGCTAGTTTATTGGAAGCTTTTGCCTTCTGCCACGTACACCACGAAGTCTCGCCAACCGGGCATCTGTCGTGCTGCGGATTTGCGTCCGTGGAAATTTTGTGGTAAACAGTGGCCCATATTTCCTTTTTGATGTTTGCGACACTTTCGTAATTTCGGCGTATAGCAAGACCGTAATATATTGATAATTCAGTTAAATTTCCTTTGCCACCAAGTCCCTTCGTTGCTTTCTTGAGAGCGCGAAGCCGCGAGCCCATCCGCTTCTGGACGTGATCGATACACTCCTTTTTAGCTGCCGTAGCGATAGAAATCGAAGAAACAATAGTGTCGTAAAATGAATGAAAGATTGGGCGCGGCAAATCCATAAATGCGCAAAATTTGTTTATGCCATGTAAACCAACGCCAAGTAATCGCATGGCAAATGTAATGTGACGATTAATGTCATATGCGTGATTGTTAAGATGCGGACTAGCATTTATATAATTTGGTCCGCATGTTTCACAAGCAACGACAACTTTAAAACCTATGCCACGGTTACTTGCTTCAGAAAAGGTGATATTGGATTTGCATTTTTTGCACACTACCATTTGCGAAATTGCAGAGAATACACTGTAAAATTCTATAAAGCGATATCCAAATGTTCCATTTATAGTAATTTCAGGGGGCTCTAGTGACCTCTTTAATTTTTTTGCAGCCGTGCTTACATCTTCCGTTGGTTCATCCAATAAATAACGATTCAACGGTCACCTTTTTGAAATTTTACACTTTCCAGAACGCCCTATTGTGCTCCTAGCCCCTTTCTTCTCATTGTACGCTTTTTGCACTTCACTCATCACTGCAGAAACGTTTGCAAACAAGGAAACTTCTTGAAAATGAAAAAACGGTGTGACGACGCACCAAACTCTAATTATTTTTACCCGTGGTTGCTCGTTCAAATTGTTCGGCTTTTATTCGATATTTGCACTTCGTGTGCTGACTACAACGATACACTCGAGGGACCACGTTATCCTCGGTCAAAAATCGTAAAGACAATGAATTGACCGCTAATGGAAAAGCGGGGTAAAAATATCCCCATTGCCATTGCTCGATGGTGGGAGGAAACATGGGTTTTTCCAAAACTTTCATACCCCATTGAGTACCCTCATAAAATGAGAAAAAAAATTGACCCAGATCTCCAGTATTGGCTGCCCTAATAAAATTTACAAGCCTGTTCCTACTATGCCTCGACGGTAATGGTACGGCATTTAATAGCTGCCATGGTCTAAACTATTGTTACTACCTTCTATATTTATACACTGAAACTTTTATTCGTCAGGTAAAGTCACTTTTCATTCCTGACGAAGTCAGGCGGCCGCGGTAGCGCAAGCCGCGCCAACGAGCCCGGGCGCGCTTCGCTAAACCGGCTCTAAACTCATTTTAAAACTTCGATTTCGTATTGAAACTAATTGTATCTTATTCTTAAGACTATACAGGATCATTTAAGACGAAAAAAAAAATTCTATTTTTTCGAATTTCCAAGGTGGCCTAACCCCTTAAAGAAGGGATGGGGGCTATAGCGGTTTTACAGGGGCAAGAGGTACTCCGCTCGCTCCGCCTGTGATGTGACAGTTCAGCCAATAACAGAAATACGTGTGTTTTGTTTTTATGATTAGCTACGTTGTAAAATTGATTTAACTTTTCAAAACCATCCAATCGGTGAAGTATCAAAACAAGCGATACTCCGATTGGCGTGCTCAATACCGGCCCGATTGCTCCGATCGGTGTAGTCGGCGTTGGTCAAAGATCAAAAAACACGCCGATCGGTGTAGTGGGCAGTCAACGTGTTAACTCCTAGCAGACCTTTCGAGCCCCTCAATTTTTTTCGGCTCCAGGTAACACATATAGGGAGAAATATGGCTGTAAGTGTGTAAGGACAGAATTTATTTATTTAATTCCAACAGAGTTACCAATCTGCATCCCCTTGAATCTGTACCAAAGGACTGGGGCAGTAGTGACTCTGTAACTTCTTAAACGAGAAAACAGTCGACGATGGGAAGTGCGCGCCCTGCATCTTTTATGGGCAATTCTTCAAGCGATAAAAGTTTCGGACGTTTCCTCGTAGGTGTTCCGCAGGGCGTTGACGTAAATACGGTTTACCTCATTCCCTCGAGTGTAATCTAATCCGTTGGGAAGCAGCTCGTCATTTTCGATAAATCTTGCACACACCTTCCGTAACTCCATTGCCGCAAAACTGTGGAAAACTTCTCGCTTCTTCACCGATAACTCGAGTTAGTGAATCGACGTTGTAAGGAGTTTCTTTCGTTAAACCAGGGGTAACCGTTTCCTTCAATTCTCAGCGAGTCGGTCAAATGTTCCCTGGATGTTTCACACACTGCTGAGGCTGTGGCACCATTTCCTAACATATCAAATTTCTTTTTGAAGAAAATACAGCTTAATTTATACACAACAATGTGTATATCTTGACTTTTAAATATAACGTTTCTTTATGTAAAAAAAAAAAATCATAAAAGTGGCTCTACTTTCCGACCTGTCAAGGGTACGTAAACCCTTAAACGACTCAATTACCGGACTCTCAGCTTATCCAGAATCTTCAACCATACTTGTGCACGCGTACATGATTAAACTCGGAAAGCAGAATGTAATCTCTACGTTGTTCGAGCTAAGTACGCCCGGTTCACGATCGTGAATTGTGTACAGATAATACAGCGTATAAGTACTATGGATTGGATATTGTACGAGTCAGGAGGTAACTTTGCCGGAATTCATTAATTATTCAAACTTCATCAACTTTCGCTGAAGCTCCGTTAATTTCTTAATCGTTCTCGTTTATCCAGAGTGATTACTCGACCAATGCGCGCACACGTAACCATCTGTTGATAGGAATTATTTAATTCCAAATATACGCTGCATCTGAAGTTGAAAATGGAGCACGTATCGATCGAAAGGATCGTCTGATTTAATATTACGGTTACATATTACTTTAGGCCCAGCCGTGGAGTAGAGAAGTCGAGCACGCGGGCGACCTCCCTTTGTAGCGTGCACGGGCGACACGGTGACTTGATAATTAATTACCTTGACTTATTAACGAAGAACTCCTAATGGCTGCCATTGAAGCGAATCGAGCTATAACGTAGTTTCGGTAATTTCGGCGCCGATCGTCCCTTAAACTGGATCACTCTCAAGTGAATTCATTACTCCCGCCGTGGCGCGATATTAAACGCCGGTTTTCTGACGATCTTTCTCGGAACGTGTCGCGAGGTACGAGACTATCGAAAAGTAATTTGGCAGGTCGGTTAATTATCTCCTCTCTACTTCATCCCCTTTAGCGAGTCGATGAATACGATACAGTTTTTAAATGTGAAAATAAAAATACAGACAGATTTTCGAATGGCTGAAAGATGGAACAGAGAAGGAAGTAACAGGTGACAGCATAAGTCGAAAATATTGAATCGAATGATTAAAAATTAATTTTCACAAGAAATACACTGTACAAAGGAAAGCCCGAGTAAAACGAATCTTATCCCCCATTTTTTACTTACTTTTACACGACCCGGCTACTTCCCCTTTGTTGTTGCATCAATTGCGCGAACGTTCCTTTGTAGAAGGAACACGAATCGCCTTTTTTTCGCGGCTGTTTTTTCCGCCGCGTGAAAAGAGCCCCGTCCGCCGGGCGAATTCCTTCTCCTTCATGCCTCGATTTCAAATGCGAAACATCTACATGTTGGGCGAGCAGCGGGGCCCTTCTTGGCTTCGTAACCGGCATAATACGAATTAAATTATTTCTGAGACGAGAAACGCTGGAAAAGAGGTCAGGAGGAGCACTCCGGGGAACAAAGGAGGAATATAGCGGCGAAACGCGGCGCGGCGAGGATGGAAAACGCCGCCTGTAGCGGTTTTCAGGCGACGGCTGCGGCTGGCGATGGCGGTGCGGAACGGCGCGAACGAGCCGGAAGACAGAAAGGAAGAAACGAAAGGATGATAAAGCGGCGCGTTAAATCGGATACTTTATACGTGTAATAAGCTGCAGAAGCTACATACTCATGCGCGGCGGGATGTTTCATGAGCGGCCATAACCATCAGGGAGCGAGGAGGAAAAAGGGCTTCCTCGCTGTTTAGTTATGCGCCAGGCGAAACCGAGATGTTTCGTATCCGAGCGTGTTCCATTGCACATCGTCGGTTGCGCTCTCCCATGATATCGCCTGTAATTCGCGTTTTATTGCGTCTAGCACGCCTCTGTTGACGTGGCATGGAGCACATCGATTTTACATGCCACTAAATTACTAACGATTGTTGCTTGTCAGATTGTAGGTATATATCAGTGACGGAGCCTGCGGGGCAAACGTAGAAATAGAACGTAATTAAGAGTGAGGATCGTCTTGAGTGAGAAACAGACTGACACTTTTCTTCTGTCGCAGATAATCGTTTTAAGCTAGTCTATCACGTAGAGCAGGCCTGCACAGCTAGGCTGTGGCGGGCAAGAGCGCTCTCCATTGCTCGTGAGCAAAGCGAAGAGCGACGCCGTGAGCAGTTCCTCCACCCTGTGGCCACTAGCTGCCGTAGTATGCGTGTAAACTGTAAGGTGGGTTGCTAACGTTCAGCGGCACTCTCGGCCAGCAGAACGTATTGAATCGAAATGGGGTGAAATGCAACCAGTCATTGAGACGTCGACAGCTACCTTTCTTTTTGAAAAGTATTGTAATTTTTAGATATCTTACCGTTACAAGGAAACAACAGCATTTTGTCGCATTTATATACATATAGGGTAAAGGACCCAATTACTGACACCTAACCAATTACTGTCACCTTAAATTATTTTACTTAAAATAACGAATAAATAAACTATAATATATACATTATAGTATTATAGTATTATAGTATACATTATAGGTTGAATTACATAATTCTTTGTGTGCATGACTTTACAACGTTTATCTATTCGTTATTTTAAGTAAAATAGCTTAAGGTGACAGTAATTGGTCACATATGTATGATATATGTTTATTATATATAATTATTACCCCTATGTACTCCTTTCTTTCAAAAAATATTGTCAAATAATAATTCTATACGTGGTGTATGTAAAAAACGTTCAAGAAATAGCAAAACAAATTTCTGTACACATCCAGTTTCTCGCTACACATACATCTGAGCAAAGCTGGTTGCTAGCTTTAATGGGCCTCAGACTCCCCACTCACGAACACTCCCCACCACGGCACTGTTGCTCATGAAGGCGTGGTTTAGCGCTTACGACGCTCTTTCCTCACGCTGTCGAAAATTTTTGCCCGGCGGGCATTCAGCTGTTCAGGACTGACGTAGAGACAAGGTAACACTGATTAAAGTGATAACGAGTGACAGGAACAACGCTGGGATCTTTTAACTCGAAGATTCCTGCGTTCTAATGGAATCAGAGTGAACGGGGATTGAAAGCGTTTGCACGAAAGTAACTCCTCCAGTTGCACATTTCTCGTCCCAGCGAAAGGATGAAAGCGCGCGCAATGAAAATCTCGCATGTTTGCGAAAATTCCCCTTTTCCACGCGTACATTTGTCCCTTTTTCTCTCGCAGTGTGGACGATAATTTCCTGACACAATATTGTCCCTGCGCTGATACGATAATTGATGGGATTTTCAGCGAGTATCGCGTTCCATTTTTCCTCTCTGTCCCGCCGAACACGATTTTCCCTCGCTTTGAACTCGCAGCCGCGTAAATACGCCGAGGTTGTCGCGTACCCTTGTACATTTTCGAGAGCAGCCGCGTGTAGGTACGGATAAACGCATTGATAATAATTAAAAAAACAAGTAGTAAATACCAGGGATCGAAAAAGTTCTCGGACCCTCGTTTTTTAAAAATTCTGTTAGAACTTATTTGTTTCGATTCGGAAATTATCTGTTTCTGTGGAATTTTTAATGAAACAAATGCTACCTTCAGGAACTTCTTTAAAAAGTGTTCTCATGGAACAGATATTTTAGAACCTATATAATAACAGTTCCATGGAAACAAGTTACATTAGAACATTTATTAAAAAAGTTTTCAAAAGATAAAAAAAAGTACTCAACTATTGAAGTTTATATTAAACGACCATAGATGTAATTTAAGTTCTACAAACCTAGATAATATTTTGCTCGTAAAATTAAATTAAATGTAAAATTAAATTAAATATTCTTGAAAAGATCTCCTCTGTTCAATACTTGTTATGAAACCATTAATTATATTATGATTTTTATACCTTTTATTAAATAAACGTTTGAAGAATATGATATTATATTGTTAAATAAAACTCATACCTAATAGTTTAGTACTTTTCTTTATCTTATGAAAACTTTTTTAATAAACGTTCTAATATAACTTGTTTTCATGGAACTTTTATTATAACGATTCTAAAACATCTACGTAGGTAACTATTACATATAAATAACAAATTCAAAATATCAATTTAACTGTATGAATTATTTAATATTCTTGTAGTACTATCCATTGAATAATATTTAGTGTTTGTTACAACGATTGAGAACTTTTTTAATATCGGTGAACAAAATATCTGTTCCTGTTATACAGAAATTTTTATTCTTATATTTTATAAGTTCCATTCCAACTAGAACTTTTATTTTATCGGTTCTTCTGAGAACTTATAATGTGAGAACATTTTTAAAAAAGTTCCGCGGCATTTGTTTTAAATGGAACCTATTGAAAAGTTTCAGAACTTTTTCGATTCCTGGTAAATACTTTACAAGAATACTCTTTAACAGAATACTGTTTATAATACGATGTTCAAATTCTTTTGATGCGCGTTTGCTCTCCGTGGAAGGCATCTACAGAATGGCAACCATTTTTCAAAATTCACAACGATCCTTTTCAACTATTTACCCATCGATCTATCTGTATTATAGAGGTATAGTGAATCGTGCGAGAGATCGAGCAGGGAGTAGGTATATGTAGGTATGTAGATAAATAATTGAAACGCTATATCGATCCTATATCGCGAAGCTGGTGGTTCTCCCATTGTGTCCCAGTGTGCACGTCAGTCTTCCTGTTTCGCGCTGGCAAATATTTGCCAGTGTCGCAACACAACGCGTTTTAATGGCGCCGCCCGCCTCGCGACCAGATACTGAACAATACGCCGTGCAACTCGTTTTATACGTTTTCCTTTTTGTTTTATTCGCCCACCACTTTCCGTCATTAAATTAGCGTATTGCCCGCGAACGAGCCAGCAGAGGGGCTTGTACCTTCGTGTCCCATTGTTTCGTCTACTTTCCCGGCGCAAACGAAACGGAAGGAAGTTCGCTCGTCGAGAGCGTTGCCATTGATCGCTAGCTAATAACCACGCCCAAAAAAAAAAAAAAAAAAACGTACGGTAAAAGAAAGCATAGAATACAGGGTGATTCTGGAGCTCCATCGGACAATGGATGCGTCCTGGTACCCCGTGGCGAGGTCAAGCCCCCGCAGTGCCCCACCGAATTTTAGGGCTTTCGACCCTCGAAGGGGTTGGAGTGCCTATTAAGAAGTGAGAAATCTTCAACTTCCGCATTTCTCATCAAATCTTTGCGAAAACGACGCCAATTGATTCCTTATGTTTCGCCGATGAAACTGACCCCAAGAACGACGTAATTCGGAAAATAATTAAGGAAATTTCATGAAAAATTAATTTCCATAACCACAAGCTAATTTCGTTAATAATAGTCCGATTTACATGAAATTTGGTATAATTTTCATCAGAAAAACATAAGGAATCTATTGGTGTAACTTTCATATCGATAAAGAATAAAGAATTTTTTAATACGCTGAAATGAATATTTCACGTTTTCACCCTCGACTTCGGAGCGGTAGACCACGATTTGCCGGGGTCGACCGAGGATTCATACCTGTTTCAGAATAAAATAATTCTTTATTCTTTATCGTATCGATATGGAAGTGATGCCGATGGATTCCTTATGTTTTTCCGATGAAAATCATACGAAATTTCATGTAAATCGGACTATTATTAACGAAATTAGCTTGAGGTTATGGAAATTAATTTTTCATGCAATTTCCTTAATTATTTTCCGAATTACATCGTTCTTGGGGTCAGTTTCATCGGCGAAACATAAGGAATCAATTGGCGTCGTTTTCGCAAAGATTTGATGAGAAATGCGGAAATCGAAGATTTCTAACTTCTTAATAGGCACTCCAACCCCTTCGAGGGTCGAAACCCATAAAATTCGGCGAGGCACTGCGGGGGCTTGTCCTCGCCACGGGGTACCTGGGGGCATCCACTGTCCGGCGGAGCTCCAGAATCACCCTGTACAGTTGTGGCATGATTACTGTTTTGCCAGCAACTATTATTACGCGCGAGTTTATTCCGAGGGCAACCCTCGAAGTCCGGCAACCCTCGAAGACCTCTTGCCTCGGTAAGTCGCTTCTCCGAGGCAAGCATTACCGATAGTACGCGTGACAATATTTCCAAGGTTCCCCCGTTGAACCTGGAATTCGATTGGAAGCGAGCATGGACGTAGGAAATAGTAAGTTTCCATCTCGTTTGCCTGCCCCGTCCCCCGCATTCTTCTTCACCGGTAGCTTTTTATTCAGGCGAGGCGGGCCGAGAGAAGTCAAGGACTGTCGACAGTTCTCGTTCGCGGTCCGACAGACTTCTTCTGTTCAAATTTTTGCCCCCCATATCTTCTTATCCCCACGGGCCGCCTAAGTCCGCCACTATCGCCTTGAGCCACCTTAACACCTCACTTGTTCCGTAGAATTGATTCCAGCCGCATAGAAGCGGGGAAAGTCAGTGTTTATTCAGGAGCACTCGAGAAGTCGACTGACTGAGACGGCCGAGATTGAGACCGAACTATTTTCAATCGAGCCACTCTCAATCCGGGTTTCTATACTTTGCAAATCGAATTCGATTGCCGCGATATCCCCGATTCAACGTAATCCTCCGGTCTCTTACTCTCTCTGTCTTGCTCGCTTCGAAGGGATTTAGTCGAATGCGGGACACGATTTATTTTAATGACCGCTCAATGACAAACTATCGTCGCGCAATTTAAATGTCTATTAGACTTCTATTTAAAGCAGGAAGAAACTACTTAGTTTGGATAAAGTTATAAATTAAAGGAAAATTACTGGCATTTACAAAAGTCCTTGCACAATTTCAAAAGTTTCATTGTCGAAAGGGCAGACGCCTGATAAATGGCCGTATGTGGACTGGTATTTGAAGAGCACTGAAATAAAGAAGAGCTCCTGTCTCGTCCCGGGATTCACTGTAATTTATAGTAGTTACGTCGACCGCCCTCATGACCTTACGGTCATATTTTCAGCGTACTTTCATTTATACCATTTCTTCCCTCCAGTAATTTCCCGTTTTTTTTTATAATGGATAATTCTTTTTAGAACATTATCGTACCTTTCACGCGTGTCTCATTGGCTACGGCTCCAGCGTCTGCAATCGCATTTCCGGTATCTACCCTTCCGTCACATATAGCTTCATCGAAAGTGTGCACTCACGACAAACACCACGCAATTTACACATTCAAAACGTAGCAAACACGACTGAAATTTTGCCACCACACGCATTACTAAAAAATTTCACTACGTGTGCAGCATTATATGCGATTCATTATTACTATTATTATTAGTCATAGTGTAACAGACAACTGAAAATCTTCGCGCAGCAAATAGAGGCATACAGAAGCTCCCGACTCGTCTACCGAACGGGAACTAACGAATTTCCAAGGCTGCCTAAGAAGTGGGAAATCCCATTCCGAGCACCCTGGCGAAGAAGGAGAAGGCGTTTCACTTAATTGATCGGTTACTGCTTATACCTGCTCGCGATAAGGTCGCAGTCATAAACAGGTAGCAGGGCTTTCGGAATGTCAGTTCTTCTACACATTCTTCGCCCCTCGAATCCGGCTGGCGCAATGTCCTCGCCAATCCGCTTGTTAGCTTGTTGCGATCCGTTGAGTGTTTTAGGTGTTCTGACAGTTCGGTAGTGTTGGCGCGCGAAGCCACGATTGAACGTACGGAAGCCACAAAATGTTGGAGCACAGCGACGGAGAGGCACCAAGCACAGACTCCCGGTTCGCGTGCAGATGGATTCTCTCGAACGAATCGTCTCAAGTAAGGCTTGTTTAAGCAGTGACGAGAGCAATTACGCCGCGTACGATTAATTAAACTTGGCGTGCATCGTCGTTACCGCCAAGGCGAAGTTTCTCGCGCGGCTCGCGTTTTTATTTCCGCCGTTCCCCTCGAGCCCGCATACAAGAGACCCCCGTCGTCGTTCAATCTGTTTTCTTGATAAAAAAAAAAAAGAAGAAAAGTTTGCACGAATAAACATGCGCGAAATGAGCCAGCCTCGCGAAATCCTTTCCATCGATCCCGCCCGCGGAGTGGAAAACTTCTACGAAGACATTTCTAATAACAAAACAAACTAGTGCAGTAACTCCGAGCGGCAGGTTTTGAAGTAATAACGTTCCGGGTTGCACGAATCCTCGCGAGTCCCCATTCAAAGTTTCCGGGGCTCGGCTTTCGTTTACCCGGGCTACCACGAACACCCTCGTACAACGATTGTGCATCGCCGTTGCGCTCGCACCGGGCCGGTGATCCAAATACGTGGCATTATAAATCTTTCCGCGTCAATTTCCGTGGCAAACGAACGGGACAATGGCCATTCGAGTGCGGAGCGGAAGAATGGATTTCATTTACTTTTTAATTATTCTTGGACGCATTGTGATATCGGAGCGGGCCTGTTTGTGCGCCGCGTTTGTCATTGGCTCGTCCCGTTCTCGCGAATAACTTTTTCCGCGACCCCGCTTCAACGGATTTCGTGTGTATTTTATGGTCGCGGCTGTGGGCGCGGGCTGGTGGCCCGTTTCGAGGATGCTCCGGTTTAAAAAGATGGCCTACTTCACCGCGCTAATGGCATAATTCTTACAGATAACCGCGCCAGGCCCGCCGCAACGGAACAATAGACATAGCACGAATTGTACTCCCGTGCACTTTCATTTTCCTATCCGCGAGACCAGCCCGCCTGAAAGTATTCAGTGATCTGTGCTGCATTGAAAATCAGTACCGTTTTATTCGTCGCTGGCGATCGATCCACGGTCAGTTACTTCGTCCTCCGACACGTCCGATATAAAGTGTCCAAATGGTTGCTTATATTCGACGACGGAAATCAGGTCGACGTAATATTTCGGGCGGAAATGACGCACAGCATATTTTTAAAAAATTCATGCCCTTGGCATTACGCGTGGGTATAATATACAGGTTAGGTAAAAGCTTGCATCGCGTTGCAAGCTCGGCAAATTGCAAATGAACTGTCCAAATAATACCAGAAATGCATTAATATTCGCAAAAACCAACAGGAGCGACGAATTTCTATAAAAGCAACGCACATAATACAACTATTGCGCTCTGACGGAGGCTAACGAGTTTCGTAAAATTTGATCATAAAAATGTAAAATGAACGTGTTCGTTTCGCGCACGGATTTGGCCCTGAGCTAATCCTATTCAAAACACACCCCGACCTCCATAATATCGCTGTCTCCGTGTCCATGATACGTATACCTTTTCATTTAACCAACGTAACTCCGGCGCATTCAATTTGCCTTCTAAAGACGCGTAGCCGTAAAGACGAGGGAAAAGTGATAACCCGACAGCCGTTAAATCGTTCTTTTGTATCGCTTAACGAGCAGCCCGTGTACTCTCTTGAATTACGATCGATACTATTTCTTGCCGTTGCGCGCGCCTCGTCCCTCTCATTTTGTTGCAGCGCATTTAAAAACAAGCGGCGATGTAATTACGAGCCAGAATTCATTCGGTCTCAAGACGACTCCGGCGCGTAGAGCAGAGCAAGTTCGCCGGGCGGCGAGGAGGAAATGCATGCCGGGCGGTTTGTCCGCGGCTCGGGGAAAGAGCAAATCTCTCGGAGGGTTGTACTAAAGCAGCGGGTGACGCGTGTCCCGAAGTCGATGCAAATGGAATATCGATTAATACTTTACGCGAGCCTCCTTCCACGCCGCGGCACCGCGTTCGTTTCGCGTAATTTATGGATGCAACGACGGGAACACGACGCGAAATACCAAGTGACGGGGTTAGGCCGCGAGGGGGAGGAGAAAAGTGGGACAGTTTGCGCGTTCGACGGCGAGGGATTAACGCGCCGCGGCTTGTAGCTACGTTATGATAATTGAAACACATGGGCTGTGTTTGTTCTTCGATTAGCCCCTTCTAGCGTGGTCGCGTTTTCGCGCAAGACTGCCTGCGGCCCGTGAAATTGAGTAAACAAGCATTTAACCTCGTATCGCCGGGGAATATTTAAACGTGTCTCTGGGGTCACGGCCACGGTAGATTTCTTCCAGCCGCTATGCCGGCGCATGATCCTTGCCGAGCAACGGATGGATGCTCGGCAAAAACGATACGATGGACGGCCGGCGTGCGACACACCGTGCAAGTGTAAAGGAAGAGGATCCGCCGTGATTCCGGCGTCATAGATGTAATACGAGTTAATACGTGTCGAACACGTCCCACACGATGCATCCACAGGCCACAGTATCGTGGGGCTAGCTGGGCAAGCGTACGTAAGCGCACGTACGAGTCCACACAGAGGAGTATCGGCCGAATGGACGTCGTTTGGGCGGAGTGCAAGTCACTCACAGCTGTCCTCCGCATACGAGCACGCATGCTAAGCATTAATCATATCGAGAACACCCTTGCCTCTCCCTCACGCCCACCCCTTCGAGTCTCCTCTGGCCACCACCCTCTCCTTTCCGCCGCTTAAGCTCGTTCAACCCTAGCCAGCACCGTCCACCGATCATGCACATGCACGGGCTGGGAGATGCACTGCGCGCAGTATATGCACCAGAGCCGCCTACGGACTCCGGCATAGTGGGTGCGCTTGAAGTTGAGCTTAATGACGATGTCAATCACGGTCTCTGCGGTCGGGACGCGGCCTTTCCCGTTTTCGAGGCCGCTTAGCCGACTCGCAGGCTTGGCTTCTGCCTCGCGAGGAACGCGGGACTCCCTAACGCCCCCGTATCACGAAAGCGTTTCGCTTTCGAGGCGGGGATCGCGGACGTGCTCGATGGAATATCATGTGATAGCGACTGAGTAGATATAGGGCGTTAGAGTCACCGTCCGGGGCCGATACAACGACGCTAAGCAACGAAATTATTACGCTTTTCGACGAACACGGTATCCCGATACAACGACACCGCGGGAACCGGTGGCAGGTGAATTAAATAAATTATCGGCCGCTGGCCAGATCGCGAAACGATAATTGGTATTAGCCGGCGGCGGGGTTTAACGACTGTATAGGTATATAATAGTGTAAATTGTAGCGGGCCAAGCGTAAATAATATATCCGTAATATGGACAAAGGGGAGTGGAACGACGAGGCGATAAATTGTTTACTGTAAACGGGGTTGTGTGACGAATAGAAAGTTCGTTGTCATTATACGCAAATGGGCTTTATTAGAATCGTTTACGCTCGTGGCAAAACAATTTCGAAATATACGCCGGAATATCGTGTAATAATATCGTGAAATTTCACGGTCCAGCGAGTGCGGGCTCAATTTCGGATGTACAGGGTGACCCTGGAGCCACTGGACTCAAAGAGATGCCGCCTGGCACCGCGTAGCGAGGACAACACCCGCAGTGCCTCGCCGAATTTTATGGTTTTCGACCCTCGAAGGTGTTGGAATACCATTAAGAAGTGAGAAATCAAATTTCATGTAAATCGGACTATTTTTAATGAAGCTAGCGAGAAATTATATAAATCAATTTTTCATCCAATTTCCTTCATTGTGCTCCAAATTACGTCGTTCTTTGTGTTAGTTTCATCGGCGAAACACAAGGAATCGATTGGCGTCGCTTTCGCAAAGATCTGGTAAGAAATGCGGAAATCCAAGATTTATCACTTTTTAATAGTTACACCAACCCCTTCGAGGGTCGAAAGCCATACAATTCGGTGAGGCACTGCGGGTGTTGCCCTCGCTAAGCGGTGCCAGGCGGCATCTCATTGAGTCCAGTGGCTCCAGGATCACCCTGTAGTATTCCACAGGAGTAAATTTGGTTTATGGTATTCTTCAGTCGACTTTCGCACTGGCCGTAATTTCACAAAATCCTATTCGATTCGTCACAATGGTGGAGTTTGTTTGCCGAATGTCCATTAGATATATTTCCAATGTGCAATTTCATGCCGAATGAAGCTTTAATAATTACTCGTGCAAATGAACATAAAGTGTGCATCTCTCGTTACTGTTTAACGTTTCGCAGTCGTTGACAAAGTTTCTGCCGTAGCTACTTCGATCCTCTACATCCCGTGATGTCGAAAGGTGGAGGTTTCACATCGCGCGAGTGGTTAATAAGTGGCAAATAATCGGCAGCGATTACCAAGAGGAGAGTCTTCCATTCTGAAAAAGTGTCTGCATTCTGTACGAACGCGTGTGCACCGTTCGGGGCCATTTCCTGGCACAGATTGCGGAACGATGATACACGCCGCGATATCTCGCGCCCTATCGTCCGCCTAAGTGCCTTTATTACCCCGCACGAGATTCCCGCGAAATTACGACACTAGCCACGGACTCCGTCTCTGGTTGCTTTTCGAAATTGCCGCTGCATCGGCACGAGTGCCATTGGCGATCGGGCGAGGGTGAATTGCGAATCGCTCGATTCGCAATTCGCATTAACTGCGTCGCCGATAATGCCTGGACCAGTGGCAGAAATTGCCACTGTTGCGGAAAGGAGAACGTGTGTAACCGTCAGCTCCGTGACGTTTCGAAAATGCGCGATCATTCGAACATTTCACGATGGCAGAAGCATGCGCTTGTTGAAGGGCCAATAATCGCTAAAAGTGAAACGTAATTCAAGGGGAAATTGTGGTAAATAAAAAGAGGTTTGGGAGAAAAATTGATTCGGTGCGAAATGGTGAAAGGTTCTTCAGTGAAGCGATAAAAAGAAATAAGTAATTATTCTTTAAGCGGGTATATTTCAAGTATGCCAATTATTCGTGGCTCAGTCTTAAGTAGTTTAAATTTTCGAGGAATTAGAAGTCTTGCTTTATAGTTCATGTAATGTGCACCAATCATACTTTCGCCAACTTTGCGATGAAAGCTTTCTCCTAGCAGCTCCCCTCAGCCAGCTTAGCGACAAGGCGATTATAAGTTAATCTTCGTTGCAGAGAATACCCCGATCTTTCACATTATTGCTCGCATTTGTGGCGAAAGGAAACTTAGAGATTCTCGTAGGTACAGACACGATGTCACAACGCATAATAAGCATGAACATAATAGTCAGGTAAATGCGAGAAACTGCTTAAAATGTATGTCGGGACAACAACAGCACCCTTATCATATAACAAACAATTTCCGCGTAAATCTCCTTCCCATCCTCGCTTCAGAGTTTCAAGCTAGCTAACGACGATTCCGGTTCCAACGAAAAATCCCCAAATAGGTACTGTGGAATCACCGTCCACAGCCACCTCCCGGGCAAAGGCACAGATTAATAACCAGCGACCATGTGTGTCAACCGATAAACGAGCAAAAATCTCGCTCCCTTTCGAGATGAAGAAACAAACCGATAAACGCGTCGAATCAGCAAACGAAAATTGAAACGCGTACGGTTCACGTGAATGTATTTTTCACGGTATAAAAAACTACGGATTCATTCAGAGGCAGGTTGCTGCTCGTTATTCAGAGCGCAAACAACGTCGCGTCGGCGCGAGTGTGCGTTTTAATATCGTTAAAGCAAACATGGATTAAAACGGGCGTAGGATAATATAGGAAAGCGAGCTCGTATGTAGGAACGTGGACGCCCGCGCGCTCTGACCGCCACGAGCTGCTTAACTCGCGCGTTAAAGTCAAGCGTGCGGAGCTGTTCCGCGTCCCGCGGAAACACGTGCGCGGCACGCGACTTTTCTCCGTTTCTCGGCGCGTTGCGTGGGCATGGGCGACGTAAACATGCCCGGCGACTAAATAAACCGACTATGGAATTGCGCCGCGACTAGGGCGCTTCGAGGTCCGCGGGAAACGTTATTGCTCCGTTTTAGTCGAAGAGAACGACGACTGAATCGAATAACGACTTGATTGCACTGCAGCCTCTATTTACAGACCGCGCTGAAAGGGATAGGAGAGGACGTTGCACGGAGGAAACTCGTTTACGCTTTCACGCCGCGCGGATCGGCTATCTTAACGCGGTCATTGCGTTCATTGCTGATTTGTATTGCCGCGGTAATAGAAGGAGTAGCTGTATGGCGACGACGGTGTTCGTATATGTGGTTGAACTCGACGATTTTATCTTATGCTTGTATGTACATTAGGGTGGCTCTTATTTACTCTTGGTAAAAATTTTTTTCAAGATTTTCTTCGGGGCACCCTCCAGAATAGTTCCAAATAATTAAAAAAAAATCTGTGTAAAGTTTCAGCTCGATCGGATAACGAGAAAGGGTGCCCCTGGGCCGTTAAACATTTAAATCATTATTTAACAGCTCGCGAAGTCGATTTTATATAACGTCTTCCAAGTTATTGATTAAATAAATAAATATGTCAAACAAAAGTTGTAGATCCGGACAAGGAGCATCTTTTTTGTTGTATTACTATTTTTCGTGCGGAAACGGTTTTCGAAAAAAAACCGAAAAACTAAAAAAAAAACTTTTTTTTTCAAATTTTGAAAGTTTAAATGCTTCTAGAACGCTGTTTATTTATGAAGGTGGACAAAAAAATGGAATTTTTATTTTCGAGGACTATTTTTTAAACATTTAAGGGGAGGGGGCATATACCGAAATATGCAAAAAAAAAATTTTCTTATTTTCAGTGTTTGATATGTGATGAATGTTTCCTGAAAAGTTGGGGTCGAAATTCGCAAAAATATCGGAGATATATGTAGACATCAGATATGATCATTTTACCCGAAACCATGACGTCTATATCTCCGATATTTTTGCGAATTTCGACCCCAACTTTTCAGGAAACATTCATCACATATCAAACACTGAAAATAAGAAAAATTTTTTTTTGCATATTTCGGTATATGCCCCCTCCCCTTAAATGTTTAAAAAATAGTCCTCGAAAATAAAAATTCCATTTTTTTTGTTCACCTTCATAAATAAAAAGCGTTCTAGAAGCATTTAAACTTTCAAAATTTGAAAAAAAAAGTTTTTTTTTTAGTTTTTCGGTTTTTTTCGAAAACCGTTCGTCGCACGAAAAATAGTAATACAACAAAAAAGATGCTCCTTGTCCGGATCTACAACTTTTGTTTGACATATTTTTTTATTTAATCAATAACTTGGAAGACGTTATATAAAATCGACTTCGCGAGCTGTTAAATAATGATTTAAATGTTTAACGGCCCAGGGGCTCCCTTTCCCGTTATCCGATCGAGCTGAAACTTTACACAGATTTTGTTTTAATTATTTGGAACTATTCTGGAGGGTGCCCCGAAGAAAATTCAAAAATCGAAAATAAGAGCCACCCTAATGTACATGGGTGTATGTGAGCTGTACTGTGATAAGGGATTCAGGTTTTGAATCGATTTGGATACTATTTGGTAGTATTGCACGTGATTTCTGAACGTGTAAATGTATCATTACGGGATAGAATTGTATAGAAGAAGAAAAAGTCTGAATTTTAAACTGTCTTGTACTCGCGCGGTTCGGAAATAATGCGAACGCCATTCATCCCCCGCGTTTCAGTGTTTCCATTATCCGGTTGTATCTCCGCGAGGAATTCCGGCGTGTAGAGCGTCTGAATGCAAATTTCATATTTATTCCCATTAATCTTATTCACCCTGGCCGCTTGAAGCGTAAGACGTCACGCGATCCTCCTCCCGAACGTGCCAAACCGTGTAATCGCGTTCACCGTGATTATATTCCATCGCACAAACGAGAGAAACGCGTCGAATCGTGACGAGCGCGAGACTGCATGCTCCCTGCGATCCGACGTTCGTACAAACAAGCACTTTTCATTCGTTAGAGGCGGCGCATTAAAAGGAAGCTGGAAAATTGAAACTATTACGCCCCGGCCTGTTATTACGGGCAACAGGGGATGCTCGAGGAACGAGTGCTTCATAAAGGCTGCGTTTCTTTATGTCTGACAAAACCACTCGGTTAGCATCTTTACGACCGTGCGGTACGAGAGCACAAAGCGATTATAAGAGATGCCTTCTCGCGGGCGTGTACAATCCGTTTGCTGAACCAACAGAGGAATGGAATGTTTCTGGGCACTTAAACATTTCCATTTTTGTCTATCCTCTGCTTCCAGCTCGGAGGTGGAATCTTGCCTGTAAAACTCCGAGACTAACAAGTCGCTGCTAATTCCTTCTGTGACACGACAATGTTATTATACGTCGCGAGGCATGAGTGCAACACCAGCTGTTTGTAAGAATTCATGATTTTGGCTCCTTTCGCTGCGACTTCATGATTTTGGCTCCATCGCGGAGTTTCTCAGACGAAGAAGGTTGTCGACACCTGCCTAGAAATTTCAGACGTATCGTAGACCTCGAGTATCGATGCTCCCTCGCGTAGACACGCAAAGGCAATGAGCGTGCATGGATGAAGGAAAAACGTTCTCCTTTGTTCCGCAGCCGTGCAACACGTGAATGCGATCTACGGAGTGACGGATACTCTCTCCCGCCGTTACTTCAAATATCTTCTTATGCGGAAATGCGACCGTTCTTTAGAGAATATTCGTGCGGCACCGCCACGCGCGCATTATCGTTCGAAGGAATTTACGTAGGAGGCGGAGTGGTATCGATGCTTTTACAACTCACCAGCCTTGCTCGAACGTTCACCAGTAACTGCTGATGGATCTCTTGTACGACGCTCGGCGAGAGGCGATATGCATATCCCTTATACACCCTGCATTGAATGCTGCATCGTGCCTGGCTCGTTCACAACTGATGGCTTGCGTTGCGCGACTTCATCGCGGCTAATAGCCCGATGCACGATCGTTTTCGGTGGTACCCAGCATACCTCCAGACTCGACCGTGCGAATTTTCACGGAACACCCAGAATACCGTCTGCATCTCGGTAGAATCCTCGCAGTTATGCTGGGGGTGGAACCGTGACTGATGGCGCGAAGCTGGTATGCGTGGAATGTATTCTAAAGTGCAGATGATTGTTGGAAGTTTCAGTCACCTTTTTCGATTCTCCATCAAGCCGGATGTATATTTCATTGTTTGGAGAGCGCGGATGACAGAGAGTGTGCCTGGATCGAGCCTCGCGGCATTTCATAAGTATCACCTGAGTCTTTATCTCGCTTCATGAGATATTGAACGAACATATTGGATGTGACGAACAATCGTTTTCTTCTATATTGAATAGTTGATCCTCTTGTGAGCTGCACCCGATCACACTGAATCTCACAGAACGCAATTATACGCACTTTGTACCCCCTCCCTCTCGCACTTCTCCCGTGATTGCCAATATCGCTCAATAATAATATCCGGATAGCGATACACGTTCCGACAACAGGATGAATGACATGAAATCGTAATTACGGAACTGGCACGGAAACACGGCCGATAATGCATAATAACGAAGACTCACGATCGTCGCAGCGGTACGACACGACGCTATAATTAATACCGCTCTGTATCGGGATATTAGAACGTAAGTGGCGAATTTAACAGCAGCTGAAACGGCAAAGTTCCCCGCCGCGCTGGAAAATTATTGCTATTACGATTTTGAAGCGCGATAACTCAGCGTGATTAATTTTGTTCGCCCGGCGAGCACGCGTCGGAGGACGTCGCGTGATTTTATTAAATACCCAGAACCCTCGGGCGATGCCAGGTTTAATTCGTCCCTCGACGATTCGTTCGAGGGGTTAATCATCGACCGTGAATTATTCTAAACTGGGTCGGACGAAATAATTGAAGAAACTGAAAGGCAGCGACCTGCCTTTAAAGCGTCGCCCAGAACGGAGGGAATATTACTATTTAGCTCCGACAGTCTCTCTACCAATATTGGAACAGTAGCCGAGGAATGTCAGATTTGTTGCGCATTTCATAGCGGCAGAGATATTCGGAGCATATTCTTTCCGAGGGCAAGGAGCATATTTCCCCGTTGCAATCCTACCTCGTGGAATTAAAAAGCGAGCAGAGAGCGGTATAAGAATACGCTGCCATTGTTCTACGGTGTGGCCAAGGCTGGATCGATAAGTCCATTGATCTTCCTCCCTGGGACATGGGCTCCATCAAATCTAACGACCATTGCCACACAAATCTCTGGAATAGCGGGAAGCAGTAGCATGCTATCAATTATATGAATAAAAGAATGTTCGTAAATGGAAGGGAAGAATTTCCCAAATCTCCTTTCATTTGTCACACAATCGCACCGATCCACAGTGGTCTAGAAGTCAGTTCTAGTGCGAATTAATTATTGTGCGAGGAAAAATTTGACATTGTGTGTAAAAATTACTTTTAAATATTTGAATAAAGTAAATAAAACATAATTTACAATACTGACTACTTGTTTATCAATAAAATAATTAAATGTTACAAATGTAATATAAAAGATTATTATTCACTGTCGGAGTTTGTACTTGATCGAATTTTTGGTGCTTTTAGCATCTGCAAAGCTTCGGGATCGAGACGTAACTTTTTACTACACTTTTCCTGCAGACCTATTTTCCAACGGTTCTCAATATTTTTGATAAAGTTCTCTAAAATTCCTTCAATATTGTGTCCGCTCACATTTCTTCCGGTAAAAATAGCCTCTAGTAATCCACTAACGCAATCCTTTCGTTTCAACTTCTTCAATTTGAACCATTCTTCGAACAACTCTAAGCGGGTGATCGTAGATACGTTTACTAAAATAGTAAAATAAAATGATAATGGGATTGCGGGGGATCGCGTTTTCTCTTTGTCGTTTTTGGAGATGAAGTAAGCTTTCAAATTAAGTACTTCACAACGCGTGCAAATGCGTGCAAATTTTGTAAAACTTACGACATTCTAATAATTTTTCTTAAAAAGGATCAGTTCAAAAAATATATCATTAAGTGTGTGAAGGAAACGTAAATCTACCATTTCCAGTTACAGCCATACTGATAATATCATATATAACAAGCTCCTAAAACAATTTATGCACACTTCAAGAAAGAACTCGATATTTTGAGATTATAATTTGTACCAATTGACTAACGCAGACAAACAAAATGTGGTTACTGGAATGTTGACAGTCTCGCCAACAATAATACGGTGATGTGATTTACTAATTTTGCTCTTGTTATTGTAGTATACATATCAAACTATCATACAAGTATAAATTTTAACAGATTTACGTTAGTTGGTATTTTTAATTTATTCGCGCTAGAAGTGACTTTTAGACCACAGTGGCGATCGAACTATTTAAGGCCGCCCACCGAGGTCTTCCTCCATAAATCCAGTAGCCAAAGACAAAGTGGATACGCTGTTACGAAATATAGCGACGGTAATATCGTGTCTGCCGTAACGATTTTAATATTGAAAAAAGTTTAACGGATATGAGTGGCACCGCGTGGCGCTGTGTTTTATTACGAAAGTTTTCGGCTCCGCGATGAACGGAAACGATGCATTTACATGTATGCCTTTTTCATGTAAAAACGATGTTCATTTTCCCACGATTTTCGAACTTTTCCCGTTCGAAAGCAATTCTGTTTCCCGCATGCCTATAAATTTTATGAATAGAGCCGCATGCTTCTACCTTTTCCAGAATGCAGGCGATACCAAGACGATTCTCTTTGCCGTGTCGCCAGCCTCGCTGAACCCGAAGCAGCACGGTGTTTCCCCATTTCCCGACATCCCAATCCCCTCGATTTCAATCCGCAGCCCGACACCCACATCCAACGGACTAGACCAGCGAATAACCGTGATCAACGGGTCTGGAGTGGATCGCCTTAACGTATGCGAGGCGATGCGCGGCCTCGAACGATGTATCGAACGATAAGCTGGCGGATCGGCGAAACGCGTGGACGTCTGTACGCCCGTACGCCGGATTGAGCCGGGGAAGAGGATCGGATCGTGGTGCTGCATGCGAGGATGGCAATTGAGGCTTCGACACATCAAGCTTCTCGTCGAAACGGGGCCCGCCAGCTTCTACTCGATTCTACTGTAAAGGACAGGACGAGGAGGGTATATACAGGCGCATGAACGCGCATAGAACCATCGGCTGAAACTCGCGAATTATTTTACGCTGGAGATCGCGCGCCAAGCCGACGTTTCAATGCCGCCCATCGACGCTCTAGCGCAAATTAATCGTTCAACCATTAAACGATGCGGCGCCGCTGCGAAACATTTGCACAGCGTTCGAGCCGGAGTTTCGGAGGGGCCACTGATAAAGGTGAAGCGGTAGGGACCACATCGAGGTGTTCCAAAGGAACTAAGTAATTGCGGCCGTTTAATACCAGAACAGAGAATAATACTGTCGCGTGGTAAAACACTGGGCCGACGTTTCCTCGGGATCGATGTGTCAACGTTTTTGCTCGCCGCGTTTTACTCGCGGATACTAGCTGGACTAATTACGATTGAGGTAATTATGATAGTGTCAGGATAAGGAGCGAGTTAGATTGAGAAACGGGCGCGAGCTAGAGACGGGCAATCGATTTGCGATCACGTTTCTTGGATACTTGAAAAACCTGTTGATTTATCGGGTAAAAAGGAAATCTGCTTAATTAGCTCCTAGCTGAAAAATGTTGAAATCGATGAGAGTGAAATGAAAGAGGTGTTTTTGAAAGAAATAAATTGTCCTTCTACAAAACACTGCAACTGTCCAAAATCAAAATCTATAATACACTATTACCATTGGCACGTAGATTTTCCGATAAAGAAAAAACAAAATATTTAATTTTGGCACTTACAGTGTTTTCTACAAGGACTCTTCAATTGTATTACGGGGTCATTCTACTTTGGTCGGCCGAAAAATTAAGCTATTTGTAAAGATTTTTTTCTCAGTAAATGCAATATATAATTCGTTATCGAGAAATAACCGAGATTTTTCTCACGGAACACCCGAGGATACATCCTGTTGGGTGTTTTGTCAAACTATTTTTTTCAAACCGGCGCCATATTCTTACTTTTCAACAAACATTGTTAATTGAGCTCGGGACAATAGCGACACTCATACAGATTAAGAATCTTTTGGAATTTTTTGTTTTAGATAAGCCTGAGCCGGGAAATCACCTACGCCGTGAACATACCTCTCTTTTTTAGGTACCATATTGACAATGTAAAAAAAACAATTATAACAAATTGCAAAAATTATTTTTAATTTTTTTTTGTATAATATGAAACTAGCTTAATAAATACCAAAAATATTTATTTAATTATATGTTGCATTTACTGAGAAAAATATCTTTAAAAATAGCTTCATTTTTCGGCGGTTCAAAGTAGAATGACCCCTTAAAGGTGGTCTGCGACAGCTCCGATTCGAAATTTGCAAAGCTTATCGCACTAGACACGCAGAGATGCGAGTTCATTAGGCTTACACGGTCACGTTTTTTCGAGACCCGCAATTACTCATGCGCGGGACCATTCGAGGCGCTTACGCGCGTTAATAGCGATCGACCAGATAGTATAATTCATATTCACGCACGTGCGAGACCCAGCCTCGATAGTAACGACGCCAATGATTTAGTGGCACACCAGTATACACGGACTACAGGCGATTTGTTTTAACGTTCCGGTGTCCCGGAGCAATAAACAAAACCGAGTGCGTAAAACGAGTGCGTGGCTACAGGCCACGGCGAAATTATCGCTCAGGTTGATTAATTAACGAACGCCTCGGACATTCCACGTCGTTCCTCCATGGTGTGTAGGTCGTTTCGTTGACTGGTGGCGTTTAATCGCCGAAATTTTAGAAAAATGTCTGTACCGAAACGTACGTGTTGAAACAAGTAAAACACGGTTCAGAATCTCAGTGAAATTTGGCTATTAAAATATTCTGCTTGGTCCTCCAAGGTATTTAGAGTGTTTTATGAGATCACTGCTTATGGAAATTGTAGAGAACTTCAAGAAAATTCGATACTGAAAGGTACCAGTTGAAACTAATGATGCGGCTTCCGAGAATTAAGTAGTACAAACTATGGAAAGTCAGACATCGGTGTCACGCCCTATTCGAATGAATTGCTCGTTTGAGAAACAGGTAAAATATTAGTTTTTTCTTAAATTTTAACCACTGACAGCATAATTTTGTTTACTAATGATCTGTACACGATTTTCAATTTATTGTCGTCTGTTGCGTTCACATTGGAATTTCTATTTCCCTAAGAAATTCACGGTTAAAGACATGTACCAAGCATTAAAGCTGGATGGTCCCTGTCTAACTTTCCTACGTTTAACGATTTCACATTGAGATTAAGCCCGAGGGTTCATCGAATCGGCGCTGATCGATTCTCAAGGCTTAAGCACCGAACGATCCGCCTCGTTTTCGCCAGACAATTTCCGATATGGGTTAATAAGGCCCGATGAGTTATTTAAATCCTGCGCAATCGAAGCGAGCCAGAAAAAGCAGGGAGGAAGTTAAATTATTTCCAATGGAGTTTCGATTATTCGATTTCCGATTATCAGGGGCCCCCATTTTATTTGAGGCAGCGCAGTCTTCAATGATCAGGAACTCCATTACAGATAATCGACGTTTCCCTGTATTGGGAATCTAAGTTTTTCCTCCTCCAATCTTATCGAAGCGTTCTCATTCCTCGAGGAAAGAGAGCGAGAGAGAAAGAAAGAGAAACGAGACGATTGTCAGCGTTAAATTACGAAAATGATTGTAAATCTTCACCCTCTGCCTACTTCTCCACCTTCTCCGCAAAGCAGAGCAAAAAAATGAACATTATTCTTGCAAATAATATAAGTAAGCAGAAAATTAATCAGCGAAAGTGGAACGAGAATATAATGAGCTCTCGTGTCAGGATTTTCAAGGCATCGTTACTGGCTTTCCAGCTTTTAGCAAAAGAAGTCCATGGTATCGGCGTTGCGGAATGCACGCAGGAAGTCGCGTTTAGACTCGCATTACACAGACACAGTGGTCGATGACCTGATGCACCGTAATTACCACGGCAATTACTGCCGACACATTTCGTGTTGTACGCTGCGCAGCTGTATCGTGCTGTTTCGTGGCACGGCTAAAATTTTCCTGGCCGTCCGCGCTGGGTAAACAGATATAAGCGTCCGAATAAGAGCCGAACGCGTACAGCACAGTATTGTTACGAATATTAGTGCCTCGGGATACCAGGGTTATATGGGTGAAGAAATATTATTCGGGCCATGTTCTTTCCTTGGTCTAGTCGCTGTTCTAATAGATTTCACTCCAAACTACCTTGTCCTCGTTTAAATAAGATTCATGTGCTCAACGCCACTCGAAGGCTGTGTTATTATGGACTGCTTTACTGGAGAAAAATGCGTGACTTGCTTTGAAAGAGATGACGGTACCAAAAAATGGAGATACAACTGAAGCGACAGAATAACTTGGATGGGGAAAAAAGAGCTTGAGATTTGAGAGTATAACGAGAGTGATTCAAAGCAGAATGAATATTCTAGATACTTGAATCACATTCCATACTCAATCGTGAAGAAGAGTACACCAAAGGAGGCATGTTTACATTAACGTTTGAACGCAACTAATCCACCCGAGTAGCTCGTATCGATGCTCTCCAGGGCAGTATGAAATTGAAAACAAAGTTCCTCCATTTCGAGAGTACATAGTAACAGATACTTGCAATTAAAACACGAAACGGATCCTTTTTTTTTTAAACTGGCACGTCGGAAACTGGATACACAGCGTGAATCGTGGGATACCTACGTATCGGCCGAGTTCTAATAACACTCCGTATTTACAATTCTCCATCATTGTCAGCATTCAATTAGCCCGTTCCGAATTTCATTCCGGCTACTTTTGGTTATCCGGCGGGGGTGCAGCTCACCAACGGCCATTATGTAGCGAAATAATAATGATGTATTATCTGCGAGTTACAATAGGTGCTGGAGGGTCGAAAATTGCGCTGAAACACGCTTTTGTGTTCATAATTAATGAACTCCATCGAGCCGCCAACGGCTCATACCAACTTCCATCTTCCGAATGATGGTCGGCCGCGTTGCTTTGGCGTACACGCGCATGCACGCGCGCGCACAGAGCCACACAGAGCCGAGGCATGGAATTATTATCGTCAGGCCAGGAATGTAGGCCATGGCCTGGGCTTCGCAGCCCATTCGGCAACCCTGAAATTTCGCCCTTATCTTGCCGAGCTGTATGCAGGCGAATGCGCCATCCCTCGCCCTTGCCAGCACCCCCTACCGTTCACAGAAACTAACTTGCCTCCGGTCCGTCATTTCCTGCTCCTCGCTGTAGTTTGCAACACGAGACGAATCCAGTTCCGGCGTAATAACGCGCCCTAATTGAGATGAATCTGCGTACTGTCGTGAAAGGGCTAAAAATCATGCTGATATCCTGACGCAAAAGAAACCAGACGAAGGGGCACGAATCGGGCGGGCCTGATGATCGATTGGTGCTCAGGGAAGCGAGGAACAATCCAGGGATTACTGGAAGCAGGCTAATTTCTTGGGCAAAGATAAGGTAGGTAGACTTTTTGTATTATTTTTGAGCTTCAGCACATTAGGGGCAAGGATATTGAGCCTATAATGAGCGTCAAAGAAATAGGTTAGTTGGCTTGCAGCCCCAAGGGGTATCATCTTGCACACCACTAGAGCAGGCTTCAGGTGACTCACCCTATTCCTTCCACCCACAATAAAGTTGCAAGGAAACGCGAGGAAGAAGCCGTTTACGTCTCGACCGATTAAAATCGCCGCGACGACATAACGCTCCACTCTAGGCTTTTAATAGGCGTTTAAACGCAACGTCTCGCGGCAGATGTTTTATTGCGCTAATTGCGCCGGAATATCGCTGTGTTTCCACCGGTCGAATCTAATCGGCCTCGAAAGTGAGACACCCCAGCTGAGCTTAACGACCGTCTTCGCCGGAAGGGGACGTACGAAAGGCGGTTGTGCGCTGCCAACAAAGTGGAAGAAACTTCAGCTTATCGACTGCTATTTTTTTTTCAGCTTACACTGATAAACGCGGTAGCGCAAGATTTCACCGCGACACGCTTCACTGTTGCTTCGCGACGCGCAACGGTGGCTATTGCACAGCCAGAAACACATGAATTACCCTCAGATAAAAGTCTCTATTTACAACTGGCTCGCGAACGAAACTACCGCGCTTTAATCTAGCGCGTGTTCCGCTGGCTGTTACTATCGATTCCAGTAATCGATCGCGCTCCCTTCCCTGCCCGTCTCGTTCCTTCCCGCGCGGAAGGATCGCTCGAATACGTATTCCAAGGCGAAGAACTTTTTCCTCGAGGATACAGGGGGGGGGGGGGAAGGAGTTACGAGTTGTTTGCCGAAGCGGCGGGCAAAGAAGTTCGCCCGAGTGGACGTGATTACGCGGAGAAAACGAATAAGGCAGGGCCGGGAAATGGGCTGGGGGGAGGGTGGGCTGATTGCTAAAAATTACGGCGCCGCACGCTTGCTTCTGTATACTCGAGATAAGCGCGTCGATCTAGCGTGAGATTGCGTCTCTGCTTGTTAGAATTTGTAACAGCTGCCGGGGTAGGCATCTGCCCGGTTGTCTGGACGAGTCGGGACGCCTGTGTTTGCTGCCCACCGCCGACAATGAGCCGACTGGAAACGATTAAACTTGCAGGGACGAGTTAATTCGGCATTAAAAAACACACACAGCGATATACTGGGCGATTCGTCTTAATTCATCTATTGTACCACTGGAGTTCCCTTGGAATGCACGAGGGAGTGGATAAGTGAACGGGCAGATATCGACGGCAAAGCGTCGCTATAAAAACTTTGTTATTTCTCATTTGTCAACATTCACACTTTGCATTCCTTCGCTACTCTTCCCGCCACCTTGCTCTAGCGTCAACAGCAACGGAGCTATTCGGCATTCCCCATATGCGGGCCCCGCTGTATAGCTCTGTGACGCTGACAAGCAAAACGGGGAAAGGAAGCACGAGATAAATTTAAATTTATTTCAACGGCGACTGACACTCCTGTCATAAATGATATACGATGGGCGCGAAAGGTTCTATTTATTTAACTGTAACATCCCTGACGCGCAAATACGGCCGAGTTTGTTGTTAAACGGAGCAACGTGTACGCGCATCGCCGACTATTATTTGACCGACAGACTGTTATCTACCATACGGGGCACGATGATGGTGCGGTTCCCCTGGTCATGTTATCCGCCACGATAATGGCAAAGTTGTCGTCTGCATCGGCATCGTTGATTACCCGCCGTGTCTTGTCTCGCTCCAGGCTCAGCCGGCCGTTCAACGAAGATTTACGCGGGAGGACGTGACTTTTTGACGCGAGAGACAGGGTGCATGCAGGCTCAGTGACTGTCTCGAGGACCGGAAGATTCATGCATCGCGGGACGGCCGGGTACGCCGTAAACAAAAGGATCGGTGACATTTCCTGTTGCCGGGCGGAATCTCAAATGCAATCTGTCGACGAAGATGCGTTCGAGTATGAACTGTCCAGAAGGGGAGCAGGGCGGCGCGCGTCTCGGGGCTCGTTTTATTGCAGATTTTCAGGAAACAACGGGCGTTGTACTCGCGTCAGCGTGCACCGCGCGCGCGTAAATCGGGCGTTCAATTTTATATTTACGGGAAATAAATAAGAAAGGAGCGGGAGGGGTGTTTGAAGCATCATTGTCGCGTATAAATATTTTATTGTTAGACGGGCTGGTCCCGCGCGAGCTGTATTGAATTTCGCTTTTACGAGTTTATATATCGACGAGCGGCTGTAAAATTGGCTTAGGGTTTAGTAGCCTCTTCAGTTCGATCTACAGCGAACAGGTACATACCCGCCGGGGGGCAGCGAGAATGAAAAACATCGGTCGATGTTCGAGAAGGGGCAAATCCTGTCTGGCCGTTCCAGGGGTGGAAAATGTAATTCCGAACAAAGGAAAGTGGGATAAAGGACAGACGAGATAACTGTTACCGGTTGCGCTAAGGGTTCGTAAAGAATTTAGTGTGCCCGGCGCGCTTCAAAGGGACGCGCAACTTCTCCAGTACTTTCGCGGGTCAAACGTGGAAACTTCATTTTTCAGAAACACTTGAACTCGCTCGCCCGAGAGATTTCGTTAGGAACTTGCGCTCTCGTACGGATTAACTTTCGCCAACACGTCCGACTAATCTCCGCTCGTTACGGGGGTAGGTATACTAGCTAGCACACCGCGGATTCGTCCCGAAGGCGATCGTTACGCTATCGCTAAAGTAAACAGCAATGTTAGTATTCGCGTTATTGCTCTAAAGTAAAGCCATCGCTCCGAAGTTATTGCCCTAAAGTGTTGAGTAAAGCGGGCTTGGTCGCACGACGGTTAAACCGTAGCTACAACTTTCATAGCCAAGTTTCGCTGCCGGTTGTGCCTTTCCTGGTGAACGAGTCGAAAGAAATTGCGACCGATAGCGGTACGTAATCGCTATTATCCGCGCCTATCAACTAACCAGGACGTGGATGATCGGCAGGGGCACGAAGTAATCGCAATTAGCCGGGGTTGTAAGCTAACTGGAAGGTCGATACGGGGAGCGGTGGTAGCGCGATGTAATCGCGATTAGCCGGCTCCATCGACCGGTCATAACTTCGATTCGGCAGCAGTCGTACGTTTTTCCACGGCAATCCTGGCGCCCATTTACCCAGTGCGGACGTATCCCACTTTCGTTTCAGTCACGCTGCGCCCGGTGCGTATGAAAAGGTGGCGAAACAGGGTCACCGGATGCTCCCTATCATCCTTTCTGATACGGTCTCAATTTCGTGATCAACGCGCCAGTACACCTTCTCTGTTCCCATTTTCTCGATTCCAGCAACGCCTTTCTCTGTCCCGACAAATTGGCCGGTAGTCGAAAGGGAACTGAAGTCTGGCGAGCCGACGTATATGCGCGCGCACACACGCAGCCACATAAGGGTTGTAAATAACGTCGGCTGTGGCCATTTCCCTTAGCTCTGGGCGCATCCAATTTCCATCGACGATGAGTAATTTTACTTCGCGTCGATCCGCTTGCCCCGATACCGGAAACCAGTATCCTTTGCACCCGTGCAACACGATCCAGAGGAATATTACATGGTACTGCGGCGGGGATACGACGAACGGATAGCGTGGGTTGCGAGGACGCGTTGCAGGCGGGATTTGCGGAATTCGAATTGAATAAATGGTTCGCGATACGCACATGTGCCTTTGGGACGACCAGATGCTGTGTCGGCTGTAGGCGCGGCCGCCGATAATGCAACGGATCGAAATCATCGTAACGGGAAAATAAACGCGAGCCTGGCCGTTCGATGTGTCGCAAACTGTGAGTGACACGGACGAGATCTCGCCTCGCGGACGATCTGTTGCAAGGTGTGCACGCGTGGTTACATGCACATATGCGCGGGCGTGTGTTCTTTGCGACCTTTTCACTCACGTCACGAGAACATTGGCCCATATGGAGGGTCAGGGGATCGCTCTATTACATCGCTCTCGTAATTTAGGTTCACAAGTATACGTATGCGTATAGATACTCCTTACAATGTGTCAGAAGTGATCGGCATAGGAAGATCGTCTATATGTATATAGGTCTGCAAATATGTTTCGTTCGAGTAGTAGCTCTTTAAGGGGACCTTCCGGTCTAGAGCCCAAAAAAATAGGTGATTTTCAGGAATTAATTAAAGGAAAACTACTATATATAATTTAATGGGACTTTTTGCATTGTATTAAGGATGTCTTAAGTTATAGAAATATATTTTTTGTTTTATAATTAATCATTGCAGACGGCCCGGGGGAGTCGTTAAAGTCAAGGCGTCAAAAAATTGATCCAAATCGGTGGGACCTGTATCTCCAAAAGTTATTATCCGATTCGACTGAAACTTATTTTATTTTGAAGATTATACTTCTGGCTAGGGGGGGGGGCTAGAAAAAAATTAAAAAAATGCCACTTTTTTTTAGAAAATAACGACACTTGAAGTTTGAAATCACTTTTCCCTGTACTTTTCGTCCTTTCAACGCCTTTGAAAATTATAAATTTTCAATTTTTTGTAATTTTTCTAGTCCCCCCCCCCTAACCAGAAGTATATTCTTCAAAATAAAAAAAGGTTCAGTCGAATCGGATAATAACTTTTGGAGATACTGGTCCCACCGTTTTGAGAACACTGTTTCGAGAAAAACGCGTTTAAAGGTTTATGTGAGCGCCGAGTGCCCGGATGTTGCCCATGCATTTGCCGCTACTCAAATGCCTATAACTTCTGGAATTTTACGAATTTCAACAAATCCTTTTAAACACGTATTCCTAAAAGGTTGAACATTAGAAAAATGAAATAAAAAAAAATCGACTTTTAGACCGGAAGGTCCCCTTAAGGGGTCTTCCTAGTGCGACGGCTGAAAAACCACAATTTTTCGGGAATTAAGAAATCTTCTTTTAATTTCCGAAAAATTGAGTGTTTTGAGCCGTCACACTAGGAAGACCCCTTAAGATGATCAGTCGAGGAAGGGATATCATCGAAACGTCCATCGGTGATTTGAAGATAACAGAGCACTAATGGGATTGCAATACAAATTTTAAAATAGACACAATCCGTATACATTTGCGACGAAGAAAACGGCTAGGGGAGCACCTCGACATCCTCCTACCCCCAGCACAAATAATCCAAGCAGATACGTTCCTCTTTTGCAAATTTAAATTCTCCCTGCTCCTCCTTGCCGCGACAGGACGTATCGATTCGCACTAAAAATACAAGTATCGTTCTCCCGGGTCGTGGAACCCTCGATAGCACCCCCGGTATAATTCTACCTTTCCGGTAATTCCGGCATTCGTTAAGCGCCCTCCATTTCGCTGGAACTGGCGGTCGTAGCAGTTATGAATCCGAATGCGAGCGCGAACGAGAATGCGCCGCGGTGCACCGCACACTTGCCCCGGTAATTTGGGTCTCTCCGACTATGTATATACATATCGCTGGTAATATCATCAACCCTTAACAGACCCTTTCTCTCGCCGTTTCTTCGGGCAAGAACGGCCACCGAGTCACTGTACCGCGGAGGAACCTGCCTCGAAACACACAGTAGATTCCAGCTTCCAGTAGATCCAAGCAATTTTGAAAGTTCAGAGGATCACCGAGCGTTTATAGGAAACGTAGATGAACAGAATGTTGGAGACTCGAACACACCTTTGGAACGTACCCCTCGAATTCTTACGAGGTTACAGTGACTCAAATGTAATTAGATTCGTAAGTCACTATTTAGGAAGCACTTTACTCGAGACGTCCCGTACGTCTTCTGAGCTTTACTCCGAAATTACAGTTCTTCTGACTTGCCGCTCCTATATTCCTCTACGTTCTACATTCTCCCTGCGCATCTCTTCCATGTCCATCTCGTTACCCCTTGTTCGACGAGTTATTGCTCGAAACAGCCAAGATTGCTTCGACGCGATCCTCCGGCGAAGAGAATCCACCAGATCCCCAGTATTTCATCGGGCTCGCCGAAGAATGGACGTAGAATCGACTTCACACACGTTGTAGAATGGATTTACTCACGTCTATCGAGATTTCCGTGGCGGCCCGTCGTCGGCGCCTCGTCACTTCCGCCGCGGATCGATCGCCGGCGCATCAATGCGTCGCTCCTGATTGCTGACTCGAAGATTCCTCGTCGTCGTTGTGAGTAGCAGCGGTCTTCACGTACGCGTGACACTGAAACAGCCAAGATTGATGGTTCTTCACTAAATCACCTGGCTCGGTGGGTTCATGGTGGCGGTCGGTAGCAGGATTGGCTTTTTCGTTACGTTCGCCGTGCGCGTATTATTAAATCCCTGATACGGACTGCCTCGATGCGACAACTAACGCGCGACGCCTACATTTTTTACCGTATTTTTAATTGTACGGTGTAACGCGTGCAGTTTTAATCAAGCCAAACTAATTTTCGGGGCCGGCGGAAAACGTGGCGCGGAATCTGGTCGCTCGCTGGTCCGAAAGGTACCCGTTACGTGATTAAAGTTTTCCGACGTCGACGCGCGAGAACGCGCAACGGGGGCACTTTTAATATTAATCTAAGACGCGGTAGTGGAAGAAACGCAAGCGTGGAAATGATTCATCGCTGGGTTGGCTGTTTCACTTTCCCGTGGCCATTGAGCAACTGAGCTGGCGATAAGTTAATTTGTTAAAGAAAAGTGCGTTAAGATTACACCATAGCCGCGATGAAAAAAGAGTTCGTAAGCAGAAGAGAAAAAATTCGTTTCTCGGCTCTCTAGGTCTCCTTGTCTCGTAAGATGAGCAAGTAGTGACGCCCAGTGCGCGGTCAGACACACCAGTAGTCCATACCGCGAGCGCGCCCAACGTTCCGCTTCAAACTGGGCTAGGGTAAAGAGTACAGTGGTTGGCCACCTGACAATGATTGGCCATATTTTGAGAAATAAATGAATATAAAGAAATACCAATGTTATGCCTTTTTTAATGAACATATTCATATTCCTTGTACTTTCTTGCTTCGGATGTAATCAACATTTCTCCACTCACTATATACTGTGATTATATATAAAAGCAAATAGGATTACTCGGCTTTGAAGCTTGGAAATTACAGCCATTTAATCAAAAAACCATAAGAGTACAGTTAAAAGTTTACGAATAGTTTAATGTATTTATGATATGTATATCTCTCATATTCGGTATATATCGATAAATAAAAGTTGAAACTTTATAAAAGAATTATTTATTTGTTAAAATTATACATATATTATGAAAAATACAGGGGGCCAACAACTGTCATATGAATAATGTTGAATGGCAATAATTGGCCGGGCGGCCGGTGATTGTTTTATAACCTTAGTAACGGTAAAACGGTTATTGGCCCCCTATTCATTAGCGGTACTGAAACGGTCATTTGTAAGAAAGATTCAACATTTATATAATTATAGTATAATTAAATAAAAAGAAGAAGTACAATTAGGTATGTTACATTGTATAGTTATATTTTAAGTTTCCTGTGATTTGAATTTTAATTGGTGTATTCAAATTCAATTTGATTATTAAATTTATTTAATTAAATTGGAATTAAAAATGAAATTTGATGGAATTAATTAGATTATTCAAATTTAATTTGATTACAGAATTTATTTAAGTAAATTGAAGTTAAAATTTAAATTGTGCTTTCCTAGTAGATAAATTGTAAAAATTTTGAATTTTTTAGTAGAACTGTATTACCCCACTATAAAATATGCCAAAATACATAAGATATATCCACTTTTTATTGATTAATTTTAATCCCATTTCTATCATCAAATCATATAACATTTTCTTTTAGGTTATATTATGTGTCAAATAGCGGCCAATCACTGTCGAACCGATCGGACAACTACTGTCGTGACCATGCCAAAAACTATATTTTTTCGTAGTCAACACATTTTTTGTATATTTTTATACATTCTTGCTTTTTTTTAAATAAACTCCATTTATTTTTAGATTATTAGGACTTTTTTTTACTTATTTATATTGATTTCCAATGCAAATTTACTAAATTCACACTTATAATTCATTATTTATGTGACACTCTTACTTAAGTGGCCAACCATTGTACTCTTTACCCTATATGTACCAGGAAAACGATAGAAATTTCGATCAATATAGGTACTCTCGCGTATACGAATGTTCCGAATCGCTGCAAGGGTATCATAAACGAGTTGGTCCTCGCGCGCCATCCCTGGAGGGGTGGGTTTCGTCGACGATGGGAGTCGAGGCACGTCGAGTCCTAGGATTAAAGATAACGGCAAAAACGTTTCGCGGCATCGTCACCTAATGCCGCGTCTCATTGCGCGGCCGGCGCACGGACGTTCGAATCTCGTTTCACGTCCGTCGCGATGTACACGAGATCGTGCCTCGACATACGTGCGCTCCTCCAGTGAATGGCGCGGAGCGTTCTCTTGTTTCACGGCCGTTTCAATTTGCTCGCGCTTCTGGCCGTCAGAAACAAGACGGAGGGCATCGAAACGCACGGATGGTGGAAGGTGGAAGAAGAGAGCAGGAGAGAACAGGGGTGGAAGGAGACTCTGCCGGTTTCTGACTGGTCGAAATTCAAAGTGCTCGATGACAACGGGTTGCGAGGGTGAGGTTAGATTGAACCGTGCTCGTATGCGCGTGTATGCGTGCGGTCGTTGTCTAAACGCGCGACAGGAAGAGGGAGGAGAGAGCTTAAAAGGGTGGTTCATCGACGTCGCGAAGGTGACGCTTACGCACACATCCGCGACGCGATGCAGACACGCGTACACCTCCGCTGTGTTCGTAAGTTATGCATCGACTTCCTTGGAATATACCCCCTTTTTTTCTCCGCGACACCACTCTCCATTTCTCCCACCGACACTGTTTACACAACCACAGCTCCGACTGCTGGCTCGAGCCATCTTGCTCTTTCGCTGATTGTGTGGCGACGCGTTCGCGTGTTTTCAGACTCGTCGACGACCGCGTCGCGCGAATACAATGGAACATTACGGCACAATCGACGATGCATGCCGGGAGGCCGAATGAAATTGTCCTCGTTCGCCGGTAAATTAGTCTGGATTGTGCCGAAGCCAATGATCTTATTGTTAGTGCTGCACTGACGCCGACGGCTTTCTTTTTTCGTTTTTTTTTTGTAACCTCGTTTCTTTTTTTTTTTTTTTTTTTTTTTTTCTCCTCTCTCGGGCGTGCAGTATTATCGAATACCTTAGATAGTCTGAGACATTGGTTGGGTGGAACCATTTGTAAGTGGTGGTTGAACGAAAACAGGCAAATGATATATTTTTGTGGGAGTATGAACTGGTAGAGGTATCTATTAAAAGTAAAGAAGGTAGAAGAATATAAAACTACATTACGAAACACAATAATAAGAAATTTATAGCTAATAACTATGTATATTTTTGCATTCTCCCTTGTGCTTTTAATGCCCCACACACGTTTAACGCCACATAAATGGCGTTGCGATAATTTGCAATTTTTTGACAGAGAAAAGTTTCATGCAAACGATGTTAGGGACACTGGGGAACCAAAAAGTTCCGGTCCCGAAGCACTACGTTACGCGAACCATTATAATCAGTGGCTGAAGCTAGTTAATTTCGAACGAACTTGCGCGAACTTCTCCCTGAACTTTTTCCCTCCCGCTTTAGTTCATTATTTTTTGCGAGCTGGAATTTTTCGAAGTGGAAACTCTCACACTCTCATATTTCATTTCCAGAGAAAGCATGACACTTTTTCTACAATCGGAAGCCTTTTGGGAAATTCTACAAACATCTTATCCGATTAAAGTGCAATAATCACGGTAGTGAATACCGTGTATCTTTTACCCACGATTTATTCAAAAACTATATTCATCATCCAAAGGCGACGCAATAATGCTTCCAACTGCTGGTCATTCCGAAGCTCGTGAAATGAATCTCCGAGTTACTCTGCCTCCTATCTCACTGTCGTTCGAATGCACACGAAACTAGCGTAGCCAAAACAATTGACGCGCAAGCGATAACTTTTAGTGAGCACTGTCTCCGGTACAGCGATAAACGAAGTTCGCTTTGTATTCGAGCTGGCATGGGATAAGATACAACCTGGCGCAACAAGGTTCACGGGCATCCGTTATCTGGAGCACCGCTATCGAGCGTCAGGGAACACCGCTATTGAACCGCAGTGTATGGCCGCAAGAAACAACATGGAGGTGCAAATTTGCGGGCCGTGCCTCATGGTTATCGCAGACTAGCGTGTCGAGTGCGTTCAACCTGGTCACTTAACTCTAATACATCAATCCAAGCTGGAAGAAAGTTTTCTAATCACATTCAAAACTCATCAGATATTTTTCTAAACCTTGCCGTCTGTTATCACCCTAAAACCTCATACAACGACCCACGGCGTTAACTTTTACGCGATACCCATTACAGCGGTTTCAGTAAACTACGTTAGCTTTAAACCGCACACCCCTGGATCCGTCTGCGCTTTTTACGAGTCTCAGGCACTCCGTCTGCAAGAGCTTAACGAAGGCGAGAGCTTGCCAGCCAGAGGAGCAAAAATTAAACGCGGAACATTTGCAAGCGGGATTGCGCGAGTTCCCTCGACGGGCCGAAAAACATGAGGAGAGGCGATCTTCCCTAAATCAGGGGGAATCAGAAGAACGAATAATCTGGGTGCTCGTTTCTGGAACCGTGTTTATCGCCCGTAGATAATTGGGGAATAAATGAGACTTTCTGCGGGAAGAGTGATTTAAGATTGGAAAGAGTATAGAGTCACTAGAAGAGAGCTACGAATCCGGGTGGAAAGGAAGAGGCAAGCGGGCAAGAACAATCAACAAAAGAAACCGGCCGAGTGACTGACTATTAATTCGGCTTCACTGGGTCCGAAAAGTGGTCTTCCCACGGCGAAGACGTCGAAAGTTTTCGACCAATCGCCGATCCTCGGCGTCCCCGTGGATCTGCAAATCGCCGACCACGCCGTTGACCCGAATAAACTTCCATTTTTCATTTGTTGCGTCCGTTTAAGAGTTAAGTTATTAAGTAGAAGATCTTTTGTTCGTGGGGAGAGGTTAGAGGTTCGGAGGATTTCCCGGTTTCAATTAAACTCTGAAGCCTGCTGAGATAAGTACGTTCATATTACACGGATCTTTTAATTTAACCCTTGCCACCGTTATAGTTGCATACCGTTCGCGTTAGTGGTGCGCGTAAAATGATGTGCGAAATCTAATGAAATGCTATCTGTTTTAAGCAATCTATTTATGGAACGAAACGGCAAGCCGCAAAACCGCAATTCGATTTCTCTTTCAAGCGGCATGATTCAATCTTCGATTACCGCCGCGTTCAGGGCGTTTCGTTTGCACGCCTCGGTGTTCCTCTGCCATCGACGCAACACAATCCACCGTGATTTCTCGTAACTGTAGGTTTCTGTACACTATTCACGGGCTGTTACTGTATCGCGAGAAAAGTGCAACTGCAGCCACATGCACTTGGAGATTCCGGGCTGTTGGGACAACAGGGTGGTTTCCCTCGAGCGCGCCACGAATATCTCTATGAAAGCTTGCGTCAACTATCGAATCGTTGCCGGGACAAACGAGCTTGGTTACACAGGATGTATCATGACATGCGGGGACAACATTTTGGATGAATGCAGTAGGGGAGACCCGGGCTAGTTGATACAGAGGCAGGTTGATACAGATAAATTATCTCGACACCGTATATATGTAGCTTCATTTCAATGGGATATGTGAAAATTGTTGATAAATTCTTTCCTACGATCCAGCGTACGTGGGTGTACCTTGACGTTAGCAATCGTTTTTTAACTGTTTTCGTTTATATAAATAAAAAGTAAATAGTTGTGCTCACTTTCCAATCCGTCTTGAGACGATATAAAGAATTTTATAACCTGAAGTAATTTGGCATCATATTGAGTCTTTTGAAGGTAAGGTAATTATGTTTTGTAATTATGTTTATATGCTCTACATTTTTTTATGGACACGTTTATACACAATGACTACCTCTGGGGTAAGTTGATACGGTTTCTCTGGGGCATGTTGATACAGTATATTAATTTTCCCCGACTACTTTTAATTGAATTTTTTCTTTATATTTCTTGGAAAATGGTTTGAAATTATATCAAAAAGACAAATCGTGGCGAAATATCGTAGGATGTTTTGGAAAAAGCGTGTGCCGAAATAGAAAAAGACTCAATATTATTACGGCCATGCACAAAAATATACAATCATGACACAATGAGTTTATTAAGATATAGTAACAAAAAGAAGAAGACACCTCATGTTAAAGTGGGATATTCCAGGCATAAAAAAAAAATGAAAATAAAAATGTTTTTCTAGGTATGTTTGTTTAAAAATCTGTTTGATCTTTGAACTTTTGACTGTTGGAAAGGTATTTAGATTGAAATTATATTTTTCAAATTTATTAGTTACTCATTAAACAGATATTTTAAAGATGTATCAACTTGCCCCGCAGTGGGGTAAATTGATACACTTTGCCTTCGTCCAAATAACATTTTTTCATTCATTTTGTATGTACTTTCTCAAGTTTTCGCTTACTATATATTAAAGAGGGAGGACCAAAGTATATTTTAGCATATTTGTTATTAAGTAATTGATTCAAACAAAAATGAAAAACAATGAAAACTGAAAAAAGTATCAACTTGCCCCGGTCTCCCCTACGCCTCATGGAAACACAATTCCGATTTCGATGCGCCTTTGGTTTTCTGCGGTTCCTGTTGTTGCTTAATATTCGCGCGAACATTAGAATAACCGATGAGGAGATAAACCTGGCTACAAGTTGGAGCCTCAATCAGATTTTACTATCACAATTTCCTCGATTCTCCCTTCATTGAAATTGCGGTAGCATTTCGGGAAACATCCCATACGCGTGAAACCGCTCCACGACTAAAAAGAACCGACAATACTTCGTGTGCACCATCGCGGGCAATCGCAGGAAGCTCGAGCCCGTTCGTAACTCGAGATTACCAGGCGCAATAATTCAAAACCATTTATTTCTCAATGGACCGCCAATAATCGGTCGTGGATACAATGGTTTCCCATCGAGCGAGCGAAAGAGGCAACACCTTCGGCAATTTATCACGGGGGAACGTGCTCGAAAAAGGTAATTCATTCTTTCGCCAATCGATGGGCCAGATTTTTCCGGTCAGTCTGTGGCTCGTAATTCAAAACTCGAACAAAAACAGTTGAACGGCTGCTGGTGCCGGCTCCCACCGACCGAAGTCGTCCCTCGAACCAGCTTCGCCGGCGATATATACGAAAATCGCGAGTCGAGCGCGAATAAATTCCGACCGCGTGCTTAAAAGCGGCCAAAGAAAATAGAATTTACTGGCGGGTGTCGTTATCTGGCCGTGCGGCGCCGCTGAAACCACCGCTATGCAAGAAAGAATCCCCAAACACTGTATCTGCTTGAACGCGCGAGCGCCACGTTCAACCATTCTTACGCTTATCAGTAACTCTTTTCTCTAAACCGTTCCTCTCTTATCCGAACACACACAAAGATATTTCCCGCCAGCTGATAGCAACAGCGTTGTCCCCATTCTCGCGTCCACCCCTATTTTACCAGCGACCACCTATATACACCCTCCTCGATGAATCGGTGAACCCTATTCCTCTTATTCGTCCCTAATAAACGTCCTTGGCAGAGCTTCCGTATACAGCACGGCGGCCAGCAGCTTATACAGCGTATGTACTCTGTTCACAGCCTTATCTGGGCCATTACGCTATGCACGGGGCGTGGAGAGGGCAGTGATCACGGTTCTTAGAAGCGAATCCACGCATTTGAATCGGTTGAAATCTGTTGAATGAGATTCAACGGGGAAGAATATTGGATACATGAGAGTCTCTGAGCGTGGGATACCTTTGATGCTAAGTAAGGTAGGAAGCAACCGCGCAACAAATGGTGACAGAGTTGTACAAAGCACAGCGGGCTAAATTAGCTCGTCCTGTACATTTGAAATCTCTGAAGCTCGCTCACAACCCTTTGAATTTCGCGGTGTAGGTATCGCGTAAATCGCGTGCCTCGCTTCCACTTCCGATTGTCGACCGAGGTCGGTCGAGTATCGAGCCGCGATAGTGGCCCCTTTTCCAACCGGCCAGGAGGATCGGTATTAAGGTCAGAAGGACAGAACGAAGGACAGTAGGCTGCGATGAACTGCAACGATCCGCGGCGATACCAGCGGGTGAATTTAACCCGAGCCACCGGAACGAAGGTAGATCGTGTCGGGATAAAGATATCGGGTTAAACGCAACTGGGGGAGAAATAAGGAGACACGAGCTACGGCGAGATTTTATGGGGAGTACTTGTTGCGCGACAGAGGGGAGCGTCGTGAGTTGCGTGGACGATAAGCGGCTCGAGAAGTTAGGTGTTGGCGGTGCTCCTGGCCAGAGAAACGGCAACGAAGAGAACTGGATGTGCGTAGACGGGCCACTGACTTTTCGATGGTAGCGTTGGAATTCGAAAACGTGAAGTAAGCGTCCTTCGGAAAATAATTCGGTAGGTATGTATTTTGTAATGTTGAAGAGTGATAATCCGAACCTGAAGCTGGTTTTCTAAATACAGGCATCAGTGTTAATAAACCTGTAGAACTTTGTGGTGACGAGTGGATGCCGGTGGATACACATGTTAATAGAACTGAGGCAGAAGTGATCAAAGAGCGCAGTAGTAGCCCGAAAGTCGGGGAGCACAGTTGGAGGCCGAAAGTCGAAGAGTAAAGACCAGAGTTAGAGTTTCAGAGTTGAGAAGAAAAGAGCAAAGTTGGACGGTCGAATAGTAAAGAGCGGGAAGTGTCAGAGCGGAACAAGGGAGCAGGAGTTAATAGAGCTAGTGGTTCGAGTGCGAAAAAGGTGAGAGTGAATTCTGTAATTTCAGATTACAATTTGAATGAAGTTTAAACTATGTGAAGATTCTACCTTCTACAAATCAAATTGATTTTTAGCTTTCAGAATTATCTTCCTAGACTGATCAAGTTCTCAGAAAACTACTCACATTTAGAAACAGCATTTCCCGCGTGAGAAGGATAATGACTTTTACCGTACACGTGATACCTCACCCAAAACTATCAGAAGTTCTGGCACGAAAGAAACGAGGGCGATATTTCAAAGGTTGGGGGAGCAAAGATTGACTAGACTGCCGCCTCCAGAAAATCTGGCGGCGTTCACGAACAAGACGTTATGCAAAAGCGGGCGCGTTGGGAAGACAAATAGCATCGCTCCAGCGGAACATTAATCTCGATTGACGCGTGGAAAGTTTACCAGACACTGTTCACGCGGAAATCGGATACGTTCCCGTATATAAGACGTTCGAGGCTTCTCGCCGTAGGATTCCCAGCCGCGGTAATATATTTCTATCGCGTCTCCGTCTCCGCGGCGGCGTCTTCGCGTGTGACGCCCTTAAATCATTTTTTATGATCGCCCGACCAAAGCGAACAATTTGTCAGAATGACGGGGCCCCTTTAAATTTACCGAAAAGTCGGCGCGGCGCCCTCTCTCGAGCCGCACGAGCCCCAGAGGATGCCGAACGCGACTCCTTGAAATGGAATTCTGACTGGTGCCTGGGATCGCTCGTAAATCAATCAACGGCCAGACAGAAAATGGTGTATCTACGTAAACTGATAAAACGGCTACACGCCACGAATGGAGATTCTTGATCTCTCCAACTGGCTCGGGCTCTGTAGCAACTTACCATGTATTAAACAGAGAATATCGGAAAGAATAGAGCAGTGTCGACTAAAAGAGGAGTAAGATTCTTTATTCCTGGTCGCGTGTATATAGCTTCTCATATATTTATCCACTGTGCCCTGTCGCTCTCGAAACTCCACCTGCATACAAATAGATCTAAGCGGTATAAATGGAACACTTGTCTCGTGTACCGTAGCATCAACGATTCAGAGTCAGAAATTACCGATACCATCGACGTATGAATTTTTTAGAGACCCAAGCTTTCAAGGGGAGCGCTCCCTCTTTCAGCGCACACAGGGGGCTCGCGGCGATATGCATGGAACGCAAAGCATTTTATTACGCATAATAATAAGTTGCACATAATTGTCCGCATAAGCGTACGCAACTGCCCCTAATCGCGATTTCGATGATTATTGTGGCGAGAGATAGCGGCGCGCCGCCATTTTAGCGGAATTAATCGTACACGGCGAGCTGCGATTACAGTTATTAAATTATGAGCTGCTGCCATTAAAGGCCGGCATTGATACAGCGATAGCCAGCGTTGGAATTAAACACACAGAAGCGCGGTTTATATTTTACACCCTGTCTATGCATATGCATATGCATACACGGTGTGCCCTGTAGCTGCTGCTGCGGCGCCGCACGGGCAACGGCAATTGTACACGATATAATGAAGTTGACAGAGCGAAGGGAAAGTTGTTCATACGTTGCCTTCGGAAACGACAATCTTCTGCCGCGCAATATTCATCCTCAGTGACAAGCCAAATGATCCCACAAAGAGATTTCCATATCGTCAGATATATGGGAAACAATTGGGGATTGTGGTCGCGGTGGAACACCCTGTATATTGACCAGGATTCCCGATGAAAGGCAGACGGGGTGGTCCGAACTGTTTCCGAATCCGTGTAAAGCCCTGCCGAATAATAGACTCCTGCCTCCACGACGGCTCGTGTCGATGAATATTAAAGCCCGCGGGGGGGGGGGGGGCTTTATTTATAATGCTTTAATCTCGCCTCGGGCCGCGGGATTAGCAGTTCGATTCGGGGACGCTCGCATGCCGTGCGGCAATATAAAGGGCTCGGCGACGCACACCGCGCGCACGCTTCGGCTACGGAGACCCCCGTTCGGCGATTATGAAGGAACAACGCTGCAATTGCCTCGAACTCGCCGCGATTGGCCTGGGCAATGGAATGCACGGTAATTGGCCTGGCTTAATTGTATACGTCGCGTGTATTTGCGAACGTGCGCCGTTACTGGAGCCAGCCGCGGCCGAGGAGTCAACTCAATCAGAGGGTACGCAGTACACGTATAAACCTGTTCATTTCCGTGGCCCAGTGTTCGTTGTTGCCCGTGAATACCGCGCAAGGTTAACCACGGGAACACGCCCGATGTCCAGGAATCGAACTCTGGTCGGTAGCTTGATCTCGGTGCCGCCTGCATGGCTGGAAAAACGCGACCGCAACTGGGGCGAGTCTTAATAGCCTATCGGCGATCAACAAGTAGCCCTCTGTTCGCTCCATGTTGTTTCTAATATAATGACCGTGCGGGGAGAATCGAGTATTGGTTCGTTGAAGTTCAACTGATAAATCTGCAAATTATGTAGGGGAGAGGCTTGCAGGTTGCCACCCCTAAGCTTTTTTGATCATAACTCGTCATAAAAGTAACGTATCGTTGATTTATGGTATAAGTTGGAAAGAGGAAGTGTTGAGCTACAATCCTGAGCTACAAATCATGCAAACTCTCGAAAAAGAAAAATTATTATGCAAATTATCGAAAGTATCTAAAATTGTCTCCTTGAAATTTTGGCTCGCAGGTTGCCACCCCCTAGAAAAATTGCTAAAAGTGTAAAAAAACTCAAGTAAAAACCTGATTCAGAAAACTTTTTCAAAATTTATTAAGTTTTATTAATAAATTATATTATTCAGATTTTCTTGACCTGCGTGCTGCCATACTAAAAATCTATAAAAATGTAAAAAATAAACCAAAATATGACTAAAATGCAATAAAAACACTTCACTTCAAACTCAATGACATTTGAGTGTAAACAAGCGGGAAAGAGAGAGGTGGCAACCTGCAAGCCAAAAAAGGAGGCAACTTGCATTCCGACGCATTTTTAGGAAAATATGAGAAAAAATTGTCAATTCATGATATGTTTGGCAATCTGTTTGGCATTGATCTTCCTAATATATATATAGTGCTTAGTCCCGTTAAATAAATAAATAAATAAATATGTAAATTAGATAAAAAAGACAACACAGTATGTATAGTTATCTTGAATTGTCGATGAAAATGTTCAATTTACGAGCACAAGGAAAGCACACAATTTCAATAATTCGGTTTCTTGACAAACACTATATTAGGGGAGACCGGGGCTAGTTGACTAACGAGGTTAGTTGACTAATTCCCTTTAATTCTTGTATTATGGAATAAATTATGCTGCGATTCGCAATATTGGAGCATATGAATGACCAGCTTGCCATTTAATGTGTCGCCGTGACAAAAACTTGCGTGTTCTGTCAGTGAGAATGAAAAATCTAAAAAGGTCGGCTGGAAGTAAATATTTTCGTTTCGACTATTTATGAATTTTTGTCCACGAAGTACTGCTTGATGTTATTTCATGAATATTATGTGGAAACGTGATACCTTGACTATAATTTACGGTATTTTATTTTATCCGGTGCGTGGAGGTTTTGTACGTACGACCCTTAACATGTTAACAATGTCGGACGGGGTTACTTGACTAAGCATAGGAATACTACTAATAATTGCATTTTTTTATCCTCAAGATGCAGTCGAGGCAAAGAGTTTAGCTGTTCAAGTCCACTTCCCCCACCACAAATCCTTCCAAACTCACCCCTACCAGTTTTACACCCTATCCTCCCTTCAAACTCTCAGGCCTTCCAAATAGACCATAACAAACCAGTACAAAATAATTACAGTATCTTAGACCATGACAATTAATAAAAAAAAAATAACACTGTGGAGGAGTGAAAAAAAATTAAAAAATTTATTGGTCGTAGTATACATATGTACGCGTTTCGTATACTATATTGATGGAATTGGCAGCGTATATGTACGTTTTTCACATTATATTGATGTACTGTGACAGCGTATATGTACACCTTTCGCATGCAAAGGGTTAAAACTGAAAAGTAAATGTCAAGTCAACTGACCCCATCATATTTGTCAACTAACCCCGTAGCCGGGGTTTGTTGACTTCTTCGTCTCACTACTCTAAATACAATAAAAACTACAACCTAGACTCAATTAAAACGATTTTCAAAATTATGCCTGTATACCTAATGAAATTTAGTATGCAGTGAGTCAACAAAATACTAATCGTCTATTTATAAAAATTAGAAATGTAAAAAATTAGTCAACTAGCCCCGGTCTCCCCTACCCTTCGCTCAGCAAACACAGCGTTATTGCGTCTGTCCGCTCCAGAGGTTATAAAATAGTGAAACCTGCTCTTTTAACGTCGATGTGAGTCAGAGTTGAGATTATGACACTGCTAGAAAGTCGAAATACAGCAGGGGTGGCAACCTGCAAGCCTCTCCCCTACCTATATGCTAAAGCGAGGTTAAGCTGGATTCGAGTTAAGTGTTGATTAGATTTAGGTTCGATTTGAGTTCAGCTAAAGCTTCTGTGTTAGACTGCAATGGCTCGACCACGTATTACATACCTGCAAGTGCAAGGAACATTATCGCAATCTCGGCGACTCTTAATTCTAACCGAATCGACGATCAACAAGTAGTGCTAGGGAACTTGCTCGTTATTTCTGAATTGCGGGCAGTCGAAAGATTTAGGTGCACGTGAGCATTTATAGGTCGAAGTTCTCCGGTGGCCTGCGGTTTTTCGAACTTTGGTTTTCCCAAGTTTCGCGAGTTCACCGGCTCCTACCCCATATTTTAAAACTTCCCATGGGAGCTGGCTGCGTAAAAACACCGTTAAAGGAGTTTTCGCCGAGCGACAAGTACGGATAGACAGTAGCGTCCAAAGAGGCTTTGTTTCGCTTGCCCTTTTTAGAATGATGGATGAGGGTGTCATGGATGAGGGTGTCTAATAAAACGATATGCTCTGTGGATATTATCCGCAGGTATCGGTATAAAGAAGAAGCGGGCCAGGAAGAGACCCGAGCGCTTGTTAAACTTTGGCAGCGTCTCGTCGGATTCAAAAGTTGCAGCTTGGCTGGAGTTCTATGGCTGTGACCCGATCGAATGCGGTTCATCGATCACGCGCGAGTTCCCTCTTCGTTATGATGCGAATAAAGTTGTTCCTCGGCGAGCATTTCTATCCGGGCTAGTAATCCACTTTGCATGGAACATGTTAATTACCTTAAACGAGCACAGTGACATCGAGATATCGGCGCGCGAATCGAAATGGGACGCGGCTCTGCGGTGACGATGTATATTTTCCTTTCAATAAAGCCCGCCATAATGAACCTGATAATTGTTCCAGGGCACGTTTCACCGACGCGACGTGAAAAAAGATGATCATTAATAAAAGTCGTGTGGCGGACGCGTGATTAGCGGGTCACGTGTTCGCGTAATTAAACGCACGATTTCGAGCGATATCGGCGATAAAGATACGTGTGAGCGCGCGGACGTACGTGCACACACACACACGCGCTTATTGTTGCCGAATGCATAATTCGCGATGGCGTTTGCACGGTACACAGAGGTTCGGTTTACGTAACATCACCCTGGCTACGTTGGCTGAGCTCGTAACGCGGTCGTTTCTTCTTTTCCGTTCCGTTTAATCGACCCCCAAAGAGGTCCCGAATTGAATAACGCGAGCACCGGGAACGCGGGACCCAAGTATATCGGATGATCTCGAATCGTTTGAAAGCGGGCATTAACCCCGCGCGAAACACCGCGGCCCCGCGTTTGTGCCTTCAGTGCGACGGGTCTATTCAATTAACAAATCCTCCCGATGCAATTATTGCTCCGGTAAATTCGAGTACGCGTGACACGAGCTTTGTTTGAAATTCTGGTAAACTGTTTGAATTATTCAAATTCCACAGTCGATTTGTTAACTACGCAGTCGTGTAAACGGCGGGCACGCGGTAATTTATTAGACCGTCGAGGGGACCAAGTCAAACGATTAGATTTATTGCGGGTTAATTTCTTCCGTTTGACGATTCGCTGCGCTGTATGTATTTCCGTTTCTTCGTTATCGCTGCAAGGTTCGAGTAAGTACGCGTTACAGGAAAATTGTAGAAGGTAGTTCTACACAATCTATAGGTGCCATTATATAAAAATGTATGTACGTTTGAAAGTGCAAAACTAAAAAATTACAGAACCGATTTCGATGAACCATGTACCAGAAGAATCTTTGCTTTAATGAGGGAATAGTTCCAAATCCACGTGCAGAGGGCCCTACACTTACATTTAAAATTAAATGCTAAATTAATTGAGAACGGGAAGTCTAGTTTATACCGTAGCGAAGCACAGGTATTCTGCTAAGTAGTGTTAAATATGACTTTAATTTCCACGATTTAAAATCAACCACTGTGAAGATTAATTATTTTCAATCCATGGTGTAATTGCGCGGCACAAGCGGAAGATTCGATTCGTTGGTACTCGTTGCATGAAATTGTTTGCTTGCCCCTTAGGCGATCCCACCGGCAAAGGTTTCGAGTTGGGTCGCTTTATAAGAGTCATCAGAGTATCAGCATTCACCGTGAAACCGTCATATTAAACGAGACGCACACTTTCGCGCAATTGATTCGTTCCACAGGCGTCTCCGTTCTCCGTGAAATCGAACAGTGCCCCCCTCGGCGCCAAGAACAATGGCACTCCTTTCCTTTCCCCAGCCCCCTCTCCCTTTCTCTTATTTTCTCTGCCCATCCCTCGCGCTATCTCTCTTTAACTCTTTCCCACTTTTTCCTCTCCCGATCGTTGGTTCTCACCTCTTCTGGCCTGTCCGATCCATCCTCCCCGCGCTTCCTCCACTCCTTTTCCCTAACCTCGGCGTCAATGCCGGCCGACCGCTTTGAACTTTTCCAATTTTCACGCGATGAGATCCAGCGGGGAGACAGAGGGAAATTCCAAATCTAATATACGGGGAACGTGACTTATCGGGATTTTTACTCGAGTAGCATTTAACTCATCGCGGTGATAGGGCACGGCGGGCAATCGACGGCGATACCCTTCGCGACGTGATAAGAACAATGCTTCAGCAAACAGCGCTTAACCAATCGGGAACAACTTCTAATAGAGCTCGAACCAATTTATGGTTTTGTGATTAAACTATGCCCTGCAGCGACCAAACAACGCAGACCCGGTGTCCCCCTTTCATTAATGCCAGTCGGAGGGAAGCGAACACGTCGGCGATCCAGCATAGCCCATCGAATTCTGCGCTGCCTTCGTTACTCCACTTTATCAGTGCGCTTTTAACATTTCCCTCTGTACCAGTTTTCAGCAGCTTAAACATTTTCCTTCGTATCGCCTGCTAGCAGCTTTCCGAGGGACTTTTTACCGCCTTTAATGCCTTCAACGCCTTCAGCACCCCGAAGAGAGGATACACCGACCTGTACTTCTACACGGTCCGGAGAAGAATCGAGGGAGCCGCATTTCCAGACGTGAGAGAGGCAGCGCGCCCGTGTCGCGACTCGATTCTTCACAGAAACGTCGCCAACCGCGGCAGGGGAGATTGCGAAGTGTCCCGAGATTCAGTGATAATAAAAGAAATGTGCTAAGGATCGCCTTTCTTCCGTCCAACCTGCGGAAAGCTTTCACGGAGGAAGAGAAATTACGAGCATTTTGCTGCGCTCTTCGACTGCTTCGAAAGCCTTCATTCGATGTAACGGCGTTTGAACGGCTGTGTAAAAAATGGGCGGAGGAATAATTCGCGATGGCGAGAGATGGGAACGCGGGCTCATTCACGGGCGCGCATTAATGAGCAGAAGAACCACCAATCTTCGCGCGAAGAGGTCTTTTCAAAGAGCATCGTTGATACTAATTTTGTCTTTGGAGGTCTTCTTTCTCGCACGATTTTCAGACGCCAGTGCTAATCGTTGAAACGAAGTGCCCCGCGTAATTAAATCATTTCCGCGCGTGAATATCCGCCGCACACAAAGAAACTCGTTTCAACGGGAATTGAATGAACTTGAAAGAGTGCAACGGCTTGCGCGTGCGACGAAGTCAGGTATGCAGTCGATCTAATTAATCGCGGGCAATTAAACTTAACTGATAGCTCGCGGTCGTTTGGCTTCGGAAGTATTAGCTTTCGCGGAGGCCCCCTGACGAAGCCCCGCGGCTAATCTTCTTTCGATAAACGTGCCACGGAGTCGCCAGTCTCCACCCCCTCTGACAACGACGTATCGAGCCTGTCAACGACTCCTTACACACGATACGGCTATTAGTTCCGTGCCGGTGAACGCTTATTAATTAACCGCGGACGTCGGGGCGCGCTGCCTTTCGCGCTCAGGCAAAGTAAGATCGATACGACTTTTCTTCGCGCGTGCTTTCGCCGTGGGATATTCCGCGGCCACTTGGAACAAACACTGACCACCCAAAGTTCGGTTATGGCGCACCATACAATCGCGATGGTCTCAGAATACAGGAGTTATGGAAGTTTCGCTTAAGAATCCTCTATTCTGCATTCTGTCACACAGTTTTACGATCAATCACTCCTGAGGGCGTAAGGTCGTTGTGCTTTTTGAAGTAGCGAGAAGGGTTGAAGAGCGTAAATTCAAGCAATTATGGGGACAGAAATATCGCAGGGGTTTTCAATATTTAAGGGCCCTTCACGATTCCTAAGAACGATCGGTAGCGTGTAAGTGAAGGATCGCGTGCGGAATTAAGTATGGTGTGGCGAAGGGCCGGGAGAAGAATGTGCAAGCACTGATATAATTGACTTTGATTGCTCCGAAAGGGTTTCCGATTACAATATCATCGCTGACAGATAGGTATGTATATGACTAAAGCACTCAAGTGTTCCCCGTTACGTTTCCCATAAACATAAAGTACAACCTACCTACTCAGTGGATTAACTTTATCCACGAATTTCCCTGTGAGATCAAATCCCTTCGAATAACCTGAGACAAATTCGTGGAGCACGTAAACCAGGCGATCCCACGGATCCAACGAATCCAACGAGTCCAACGAATCAATATATTTCCGCGTACCGCCCGTATTTTTCCTACCGTGCCTCCAATCCCATTTCAATGTTATACACTTGGGGGATCCCGAGATTATCCCGAATTCAGTCAAACTCCTTTGTCGCTCAAAGGTAAGGATTTTTCCCTCAATGTCCCACGCGGAATAAAGAATCCTTGAAACGTTGCAACGAGATTCGTGCAATCTTTTTCAGGCCGGCCTGGCCACTGTTCGACTATCGCCGCGAAATAACGTTCCACGTACCAGGTGACCGGAAATTCGGCCGACCAGTTATCGTCCCGATACGTTAAGATATCTTGTCACGAACAGTGCGGCAAGTTGTCGTGGTGGGCGTGACCGTCAAAGCTCGGTCTTGCCCGTTGTTCTAACCACTTTATCGGGATCTATAAATCGCCCGAAACGAAATAGAGTTTCGACGTGGCAGGGAGATTTCAGCGCGTTCGTGGACGTTCCGTAAATAACGAAGGCAACGGGCCGAGTTATGGCGTCCTCGAATCGCTGGGTACTTTCCCTTCCCTAACGATAAGAATTCATTTCCATTCTACGAGCGTCTCGAATCGCGTCGATTTTTTTCGCTTCATTTAGCCAGTAATATAAGGCGAAAGGGGGTGGCCAAAGAACATTTCTCCTCACCCTTTCTCACTCTGTTTCTCTATCTCTTTCTCTCTATCTACGAACTGGCTTCGTTTCTCGAAATGCGATCAGGAGACGAGGAGGAAGGAAGCCCGAGCGTAACCAACTACACCTTCCTCCGTTTGACGTCCTTTTACCCCATAATCGGGCGCGCAATTATAGAAGAAAAGGAGTCCCTCCTAGCTCGCAGATGTAGGACGACTTTAGTCGGAGTTAAAGGAGGGAGGTTTCATCTTTGCGCGACGTCTAGAAAAAGGGACCCGTCCCCCATTGTTTGCAGTAGGAGTTTCCCCAACAAACTCTTAGAAAAAGGGGCACCCCGACACGGAAGCAGAAACAGCGAACCGATGAAGCATACCGTAATGAAACGGCGCGACGTTACGACGGGAGACACTTTGAGGATCGTCTTCTCCCGGGACCGATCATCTTTGACAAGACAGAAACGTATTTTGTTCGAAGAGTAGAGAACACTATTATTCTGGGGAACACTTCTCTTGGAAAAATATAAAAGCCTTTCCCCTTATCGCTCCGCAAGATTATACTCATTAATAATAGTCGAAATGTTTTCTTAGAGTGGCGATTAGGCATAGGTTTGGGTGAATACTCACTGCCACCTACATTCTACGATTCTTCGTGAATTTAGAAGAAGATTAGAAATGTTTGTGGGCTAGAGCACTGCTCGAATTTTCTCCGTGGTTCCGCGATTTTTGATGTTACCGTTCACCTAGGCAGCACTAATTCTAAGACCGGCGAATACTTTGATAAAGTCATTAATGTACCTATTCATAGAGAAACGCGAAACTTGGAGTGTAGCTCGTCTAAACTATGCCACAACATTCGCCCCGGCGTTAAACGCTCGAAGTGGCATTCGAGTAATTTCTAGCCGGTTCAATCTTCGCCGCGCAGCCCTCGTAAAGTAAAGACGTCTTCATCGCAGCAATAAAGCGGAAGTCGCGGTATTAGTAACTCGGGGAAATGTTCAATGAACTTGGTAGCAGGTGTTGCGCTACACGCCGTAACGAGTGATTGCGTATAAGTGCAGCATTGATTCGTTAATGAGAATCTAAACGCAACCTTGTCGCCAACATTTGCCAATAATGACGTCATCATCTTTATCGCGCAACGGCAATGGTGAGAATACAGTGAATGTAAAACGTGGTGGCAAGTTCTAAGCCTCTCAATTATAGGTACTAGGGGTATACAGTGTAGTTGTTGGCCACCTAAGTCAGAGGTTCACATAAGCGTTGAATTATAAGTCTTATTTTGCTATCTTTAAGAACACAATTAGTGTTAATAGCTTTAAACGACTCTAATAGTCTAGAAATAGAATTTGTTTAAAGAAAGAGTAGAAGGTTCCACAAAAATTTTACACAAAATACGTTTTCTATGAAAAAACATAGTTATTGGCCAGACGAATGCAATGATTGGCGGATCGTATGGCAGTTATTGGCCACTATTTCATAACCTATATGTAACATATATCCTACCTAATTCTTAATGCTTTAAGACCTAATTATGAAATAATGTAAATGTAAAAAAATGAATTGATTCGGTTAGAAACAGGATTTAAATTATTAAATAAAAATGGATATATTTTATTTTTTATGTATTTATTTTACACACAAAACAAAAATATATTTATTTAGCAGAGATCAACATTTGGTGTTATAATTTATAAGTATAAAAAGAAACGTACACATTTTTGAAATTATATAATAAAAATAACAAGTTTCTTAATCTTTAATAACTATAAACTACTTTTTGGCGACTTGAAATATCTTTCAACTACTTTTTAACTGTTTTTTTACCAACAATATTTTCTTTGTGCATAGTTTGTTGCTTAAAATCGTTGGTCTTACTTTCTGAATGACCCTCTCGTTTTCAATATTCTCAACATCGTCAATTTTTTCTTTTTTAACATTGAATTTCTTTTTCTTATTCTGTTGTTGCTTTTGCAACTTTTCTATTTTTTTGTTTCCTGTTTCTTTTTCTTTTGCTTGTTTTTTTTCATAATTTCGAGCTTCCTGGCATCTTTTTTTTATTTTCTATTTTCTGCTGATTTAATTTTTTTTCTTCATTCAATTTCCACTGTAATGATGTGATTGCAAAAGATGTTCTTTTACTATTTTTCTTGCCAGTACGTTTTAGCGTTTACTTTTCGGAAGCCACACTGCCTTTGCATATTATGCACATCTCTCACTTACATATCTCTTATGAAAACACGAGTTACCCGCTATACAGAGATTCGCTTTCTTAGAACAGAAAGCTCATTGGCGAAAGCTTAACTTTAAAAGTTACTCCGTTACCGGTCGTAGCATGATTATCGGAACACCCTGTATATACTTAAGAAGGCTTTGCAGATCGGTCGTTAGAAGACGGGGATCGTTTGCATGAGCATTACGGGGTCACGATACTCTTTCCCCCAAGTTCCCCTGGCCTCTTCTATTTCGACCGAATGGACTGGTTCCGGGGGATTCTGGGCCGCGAGCGCATTTACGAAAATACCCGCATCCGTTCTCTCGGAAACGAATGCTCCTGACGTGATTGCTTTTTTAATATCATGATCGAAAGTAATGGGAACGAAGGCTGATGGTAGAACCGGAGTAAATTCTGATCGAAAGGGCGGAGGGAAATCTATTTGGAGCATGTAAGGTATAATACCTCTCGTCTCTGACAAGATAACGGTGGAATATTGAAAAGGATATGGAACCGCGAAGAATCCTTGCCGACCTCTGTACCTTTATAAGGAATTAACCTTTCATCTACAGAGTAACACCTCGCCGACTGTACAACGTACGTGTAGTATGGTAACGGAAACAGAGTGGGGAAAGCTGCTTTGCTCTCAGAAGCAACTTGAACAGGACCACGTTAGTTGCATATTCATCATTTTCACACACACACACACACACACACACACACACATATATATAGTTAGCCAGCCTGCCACTTGATGGCTTCAGACAGAATAGACTACGATCAGAAGTGGGTAGAGAAATTCTGGCAGTAGTACATACTGAAATAAGTCAGACGGCGAACAATCTGGTCATGTTTCAGAAAAGCAGACACAACATTAGCTCTTAGAATATTGATATGCAGTTAAAGATGCACGTGTACAAATAATACCTGGCCGCAGTGATAAAACTTTCCGAGCTCCGTGTGTTTTGACACAGTGCACGCTGAAGCGAAAAAGTCGGTCAGAGTGGTGACGGGTCTGGGCGGCGGAACGCGAGCGAGTGTCACGGAAAAATGACAGCGGAGGGCTTGTATTCGCAACGAGTGTCAGGAAAAGTTGCCTGCGGTTATTTAAAGCGATATTACGCGCTGCAAAGGGAAGAGCGTTCGCGTAGAAACAATATTGTCCTCGTGTAATTAAGCGCAACTTCGCTTTGCCTTAGAGTGGGGGTGGCGGGTTAACGTTGGAGGGATGACTTGCAGCCTCCGCTGCGTTGTGCCCAAGTATAACTGCTCTGCCCGCGGCGTTAACCTTTATTGATTCATGCCGGCTAGTTGGGGCAGCCAGGATGCATGGATAATGACGGGGGAAAGAAAATAGCGCGATGTCGGTGTAACAACTACAGCCGTCAGTTCCAGCATACGTCGCTCGCCTACCTGTTCAACATAAAGTCTACCGAGTTCTGTGAACGACAAATATTATTATACAGAACCATTTTCGAACTCTGCTTCCCAGAGGTAGTACTTTTAAAACAATCTAGTATAGCTGCATCTGCGATTAAATTTCTTATTGAAGCAGATGAGAATCCAAATAACAAGCTGTTCAGTCTACCAGGAATTGAAAATGATACCTGACGGTCCACAGATTTGAATTTCATTCGCGACCCCTCGGGGCGCCCACTTTCTCGATCACGTTTTAACAGTGCTTCACGTCGATGCGACACGGGGGCGCGCGCGCGAGCAGATGGGCGAAATTTAATAAAACAATCCACGCTGGCAAGGGAAGGAGGGAATGACACAGCATCGGTGAAATCGAAACCTATACCTGCCTGGCTCGAAACGCCCGACTCGTTCATTCGTCTGGCTCGTTCCGTGTACTCGGTGAGTGACGCTTTTGAGAGATTTCTCGCGATTCTAGGCTGGCTGACAGGCGGAAGAAATTTGGCCGGGATCGATTCCCCGGCTACCGTTTCTTTTTCGAAAGCACTCGAAGCAGGAACTCGAGGGCGAAGAAGTAATAAAGAACCTGTCGGGAATTCGGCGGCCATTCTTCTTCATTGGCGTACTCCATTTCCCGCGGTGCACCACAATCTCCCGCGGTGATATCGTTCTCCCTTCACCCTTTCCTGCGCACTCCCAGCTCCTCTATCCCGTCGTTTCCACCGTCGTTTTCCCTTTCGATCGCCCCTGCCCATCCCTCTTCCTCCCTATCTCTCGAGTATCTCTCAGCCACCGTTCCTCGGCCGAATAGATCGGGCTCCTTTGAATTCTCAAGCGTCCTTCATATCTGTCCCCGCTACCGGCGCATTCTCTTTAACGAAAACACGTATGTACACTCGGCAACGAGGCCGTTAGGAGCACTGGCTGCGAGAGCCTTGCCCGAAGAAATTCATCGTGCCGTAATAGAATCTCGTTAATCTGTTATCGGAAGCAAGATCTCGCCCTCTTCACAATGGTAGCGTTTCCGCGCCTCGCGTTGCTGTGCCCTTACAAACTTTTAATTAACACCTTTAGCCCCGGTGAACGACAGTGGCAGGAACGATTGGAAAATATTGATCTTCCACCGGGAGAGGAAATTTCATCTTCGCGAGGGACGAGAATAAATCGCGTCAGGTTGCACGCGCCTTCGATATCGCGGGTAACGTTCGGAGAAGAGGTCGTAAAAACGGTGCAGCGCCGAGTTTTACAATCGGGTAACTTTTCCACGTCTAGGGGCGCCGGCGCGCCATACAGCCACGCAAAATTTCTTGTAAAATGCAAACAAAGCCTGAGTAAACGGTTTACAGCGAAACAACAGCTTTCGAGTTACTCCATAAAGCCGGGTTACTCCAACGGGAGCTTCTAGATGGATTTCACTGATAAAACGTAAATTCCAACTTTGTACCTCCAACGATCCTCGAACATTCATCAATTGGTACGATGCTCCTCTTACCAGTAAAGTGGAGTGATACTGCATTAACGGAATTAAACAGCCCTGCGTGTACGTGGGTAGCACAGAAATAACAATCGGTACTGCACACGGATATTCAACCATTATTCTAGCATCTGTATATAAAAAGGGACGATGAAACTGTTGCTGGAGACGCAGAAAATTTATTATTTGAACTACTGGGGGGCTTCCGTACGCCGCGCCATGCCACAGCGAACAACTAGTTGCACGTACCGTCGTCGCGGTCGGCCCCTTAACTGCAAAAGCAGATTATGCAAATTTTTTCGGCTGGTCATTCGATTACTACCGGCGAGACGTGCACGCGGCGGCGCCCAAACAGACCGGCCGTTTAATAGGTTACGTGCATACTATGCGAGCGTTCAGCTTCGCGGCCGTCCGCTTCCAGCGAGAGCGAATTAATCCGCCGTTTATCCGGCGAACGCTGGCTAGCTGCACGAATAACATTTCGTAGGGAAGTTCCTATAGGCGGGCTGAAATAAAATCTCCGTAGTGTGCCATCCTAACCGGGGAATAATGAATGTTAAGCTCTTGAACCATGAATACAAATTAATGCTAATTATGAATACTAACGAACCGGCGGGGCAAAGCTGGGGGTGAAGGAGAAGCGATCGGTCGCCGGAAAGATTTCCGCTGAATTCAGCAACGGCCCAGTCAGCATTACTTTTCCGAAGGACGATTGAATTATCGTCTTCGAGGCTACATAGACGTCGGTAGAAACGCTTGCTTGTCTGTTCCGCCAAATATGACGAATCGAGCGTGTCGCGGGGACGGATATTCCAGTTACGATCAGACTGTAACTATCTATCACAATGCGTGGGAAACGAAAACGGAAATTCTAAAGAAAACACCGTGCACGGGATCAGCGATCGAGCAATTTGCGTGGAAATCCCAGCGAGAATCCGCTCAGAATCTACCAAAGCTACCCCGAAACTAACGACCCTCCGTTGCGCGCGTTACCTTCCTGTCCTCTGGGGAGGAAGAGAAAGAAGAGGATAGCGACGAATTAATCCGCGGGATCACTTTTAATGCCGCGGCTGAAAGGGCTGAGGCGGCCTTTGTACATTAATCAAAACCGCCCCCATCGCTCTCGCGAGCAAACATTCAATTTGGCCGCGCGAAAAAGTTTCCCACCGCGCGGCCACGGCGAATTCAGATTCGCCCTCTCGATTCTGGACACGTGGCCGCGATTAAACCGTACCTGGACGGCCTGGCCGAGGATGTTCCAGCGTTAAAACGCGGTAATTGAACGGGCTCGCCGGCCACGTCCGATCTATTCGCCTTTTCCACCCATTGTGCCGGCATCCAGAGCAGGAGAACGAATCCGTTTCCGGCATTCTCCCTCCGTTTAATACGCATTCGGCTCCGCGGAAGCGTGAGACGCCAGCGGACACGTTACGAAAAACTTATCGTTCCCTTCCCTCCGAGCCTCCCCTTCCGCTCCCACCGTAGGGCCTTCCGTTGCTCACCAGTCCTTTCAATAAACTGCCTTTATGCAGTTTATCTGCCCAGCGCCGTGCGTCCTGTTGGCTCGGCGCGCGCTCAATACTCCAGCAATATACGTACGTACTCGCGTTGCTTGCGAAACGTACTGCTGCGTCGACGATTAAGGGACGCTTCTTTTTCGAACGGAGAGCTTGTAGGGTTGGCTTGCAGAAGAGGCGCATGCAGTCTGTTTGATACCTGTTGATGTGCGGGGGAACGAGGTCGCGAATAGACTGCATCCGATTTTAACGTTTGTGTCCAATATAACGGCCACGAATTGGGTTGTGAAACTAGAGGGCATTAGGAAGAAGAAGCTATAGGGACTACTATTCGGTGGAACATTCTGTTTCGGACTGCTGCACGGGTGGAAAGCAAAAGTTGGACGCGCACGTAGAAAATTCGGGTAATTTCGACCTCATGGCGAACTTTCCGGCGTAATTTTTACTAACGCGCACGAGTGACCGTCAGGTGCTGGAATAAATAACTTCCACGTGCCGTTATTAAAAACAAGGTTCTATTTAAAAAACTAAGGAAACCACCAAATTGCAGCCATACCGTGCATGACCCTACTGCATCAGAAATATAGAAAGAAAAGATGTTTCCGGTTAAAAAATTAAATGTAACATTTGCCCCTCGAAGGCACTGAAATCTAATAAAGAAGTCTCTCTAGAAATCTCCACTAAAGGAATGCCTCTATGTTCATGACACTAATTGCATAGTTCGACAGCCATCTGGACTTGTAACATTCAATAGCCGTTTCTTATAGGGTAAAAGACCCAATTACTGTCGCCCTATGCTGTTTTACTTAAAATAAGCCTTAAACCATGTGAATTCATACACGAAAAAATTTTAACATACATTTAAAATTGTAATTTATGCGAGGAAAAGCAGGAATTAATTTTTTCTTCTTTAATTTTGATAAGATGGTAAAAAGTTTTAAGTTGGTTACGCTGTTATTGTCACTTGTCATTCCTACCATTTCACGTGCGTGCGCGTATTGACATAACCTTGTCCAATTTCGAAATTTTTGACAACGTAACCGTACACGTTTTGTAAGTACTATTGTTAATATTTATAACAGAATGTACTTTGACATCTTTTATTAAAATAACAAAATTCCTATGTTTATTCTCGTTTACTCCTTGCTGAACTAGAATTTAAAACTGACAATAATTGGGATGTCAGTAATTCGATTGAACACATATCACAGGTGACAGTATTAGCTCCCGTCATATATTTTTTAAATCAATAAATTTATTAATAAAAATAGAGATTTTAAGAGTCATACAAATTTTTTTCTTCAACTAAACATATTAAATAATAATAAATAAATAGATAAACTTATGCCTGTGATCAATAAATACAAAAACTATGCGATACTGTCAGAATCAATCCTTAACCTGACAGTAATTGGGTCTTTTACCCTAGGTTTTTCAAAATTCGATTTTGAAAAGAAACTGCAAATTTTCAACTTTGAACATCTTTTGTGTCGAAACAGTAATAGTTATTCGGTTGCTTGTTCCGTCAAATTATTCTATGAACCCTCCCGATATAAGTTATTAGTGCATTATGAACATTTAAATATGTTTAAACAACGATCAAAGGGAAAAGAACACCCGAAATGCACCCATTTTTGTAGATATCTTTAAATTTATTTCCAAAACTAAGGGTCCAGAAGAAAATCTGACTACTCCGCGCGATGCAGCAGACATTTTTCCTTCAGAAAGCATCAACAGAAGTGGTAAGTCACGTTTTGTTTTCAATACAGAAGCGAAACAGTTTGGCAAAACGTGTGGCGCCGACAGTGGTAGGTAGTCACGCGCGTTAAGCGATTGTGTTACGCTGAGCGCAGTGGATCGCTCGCCGCTCCGCCGTTGACTACATTTGCTTCGTAAGTCACAAGGGGATCGGTACTTTATCTCGAAGGGACACGGCGATCAAGTCGACGATGCCGGTCCCCGTCCCTCGATCGTCCACGTCCCTTCAACATCCGTTCGTTAACCGGGCGGAAAGGGGGACGAAACTTAACGCCTCTACTCCCGCTGCCTAATGGATTCGCGCGAAATTATCTTCGCGGAATACTAAATGAGCGGTAAGGACTGCCGTATAATTCAGGCTGATCGTGGATATTAGGTGTGCCCATTTAACGTCACGTCCCTTCCCTCTAAACGTGGCATCGCAGCTTCCGCCTCCTTGAGGAACGACGCCAGTGGAGAGTGGTCGGCGTCGCGTCGCTTTCGGGCGCGGATAAAACGAGAGGTCGAGGTGGTTAAAGACACGGGCAATCGGCCAAAGCCCAGGCCACGGTCTTTTGAGCGTGCTCTGTGCCCTTAACTGCGGCTTTTGTCGACCCGACCGACTCTTACTTCCTGAATTAACGTGTAACGCGGCCCACGGAACAATCCGTTTTACCCTCCGCTGCACGTCGTGCAACAACTTTCCGAGCGTTCCGATGGACAACGGGAGCGCTCGTCTAATTACAAACTGTTCGATCGCGTGCCCGCCGAAAATATATCCCTATTCTTCTGCGCCGTTATCTCGGCTGTCCGAGTTCGAACACGACCGAAGGAGTTCCTATATTTCTGGCAGGGTTGTAAATTAATCGGGTCCCATCGACCCAGTGGCAGCTTCATCCTTGACTAAAGCGAATAAGATGTTCCACGACAGGGCATATTGATAATACATTCATATCCTGTGCGTTGCGGTAGCAGCTTCGTGCAGTGGATCGATATAAATTTTCGTTTCTCAGAAATCATATTTCTCAAGTACTAGATAAGTGTCTTCTAATCCGGCCCTTCCGAGAGGAAGAAATCTACCCGTGTCTCTCTTTTTCGAGGCAGGGTATTAAAATTAAACTCCTTGTCACGTTGAAAACGCGCCTTTACTCCTGCACCGTTCCCTTGCCCGTGCCGAGCTTTGCCCGTCGCGGGAACAGACGCGGCCCTCTTTGTAATTAATAATTAAATTGCCGAAAGTTCCTGGTCGAAAGTCCCCGACTATGCGATCGTGACGATCCCCGCGTGGGGGAGTCCTTTTAAGGCGTAGAAGCGCGGAAGATGACTGGCGAGGAACAAAGGCTCGCTGGATGCGGAAGAAAAGCGATAGAACGGGCAGAAGGGCGACAGAGGGGAGAAGGAACGTGGGGGACGGAAAAGGGAATTGCCCGGGGAGGTTGAAATAGCTGGAAGACGGAAACACGACGGGGGAGAGGCTGCGGACAGTCAACGACGATGAGATAAGGGACAGAGAAAGAGCCTCTGAGGGCTGGAGAAAGAAACGAGGACAAAGGGATGAACCGGAAAAGAGAAAGGGACCGAGAGTCAGAGATAAGACGGTCGAAGTCGGCGGAAACTTTAGGAACCGACAAACGCCCCGGAAAAACATTGAATCGCACAAAGGCTGATGATGATCTCTTCGACGAGAGTACCGAGCTCTCCGCAGCTGGAGAGGGCCGATTGTTATTCCCTGAACGAGCGGTACATATCGGGACACGCTCGAATACGTGCTTAATTATAACTTCCCTTTAATTCCACTTTCCCCCTTTGCGAAAATTGCTTTGTCGCGTTGGGCAGACGAGGCTCGCTGGCCCCTCCCCCCGAAACTTTGGCCCCGGAGTTCGCAACTGTTCGGGTAGTTACCGTCTTCCAAGTAGCAGAGTAGATAAGCGTGCAGGTGGTCATCGTCCGAGATGTGCTGATGTAAATATCTTATTCGATGTTCCCGAATCTGCAAGCTCTATGAACTCATTGGCTTAAGGGGTTAGGCCACCTTGGACGGAGCAAAATTGCAGTCATTTTCGGCATTTTTTTTAGGAAGATAATAAAATAAACAGAAAATTTAATATGAAGCCTGTTATTATACAACTCTCGCCGGAAAAAAATCGTATTTTTTTTCTTACAAAATGGCGGCGGTAGAGCCGTGATACGCAAGATCTTGTGGAGCGACGTTTTCCACGGTGTTGAATCTCACGGCTATACCGTTTGACTTAGAACAAAAAACCAAAAAGCTTTATTTTCTGCATGCCTAAAACTATGGAAGTACGTAGCGGTTTTGCGATATCTTGAATATGTTCTGTGCAATTGACACTTTTATAAAAAAAAAAATGCACTTTTTCTCTCCATGGTCACCAGTTCGAGACAAATTAATGTTTCTGGATTTCCCTACGTACTTCCATAGTTTTAGGCATGCAGAAAATAAAGCTTTTTGGTTTTTTGTTCCAAGTCAAACGGTATAGCCGTGAGATTGAACACCGTGGAAAACGTCGCTCCACAAGATCTTGCGTATCACGGCTCTACCGCCGCCATTTTGTAAGAAAAAAAATACGTTTTTTTTCCGGCGAGAGTTGTATAGTAACAGGCTTCATATTAAATTTTCTGTTTATTTTATTATCTTCCTAAAAAAAAATGCCAAAAATGACTGCAATTTTGCTCCGTCCAAGGTGGCCTAACCCCTTAAGGGTACAGTAGCAATGGAATAGAACATACGTGCATGACCCTTTTTCATTATTCTGATGTGTAAAATCAATCTTGGTTTTTATTAACATCCTGTGTACATCTGCCCGATGTCATTGCTGAAATCAGTGACGGTGAATCGATCGGGAATCCAGAGAATATCGCGAATGACTAGGTCGATTAGTTAATTTACGTTCCATCAGAACGGTACGTCTACTAGCCTCGCTGATGGCGACGTTAAACGTAATTAACGACTGGCCTGTAAACGCGTGCTACCCTTAGGTCGTTTCGGCCATAGGCTACTGTCGAAATTGCAAGTTCCAGATACGCATTTATTGCCATAGTAAAATCTGGTCGTGTCATCGTCACGGCAGAACTTGAATTATCAAGTTTCCAATCTTCTTAGATCATCGGCACGAAGGGTGCAAAGATTATAGTAGAAACTTCCGTCGAAAGTTCTCCCTATTTTTCGGGGGCGTACGGCCATTTCGAAGCTCCTGCCAATTCTCCACTCCTCAAATAACAATGCCCCGTCATTCGGTTATAAATTATAGCATTTTTCCTCTCCTGTTTTCGTTAACGTTTAGTGCCCGCACATATTTATGGACCCTGCTATCCACCATCAATTAATTAACCGTGAAAACTGTTACGCTCAGATTCGGGCCCTCTGTTTACCCCGATTTTATGCGTCGGATTTACGGTGGTTACCAGCATCGCGGTAATATATCACTGTTTTTCGAGGAACGTCGCTGGCAGTATTACGGACTGGGAAGAATCTCATCCGTAAAGATAACAAATGCGGTGTGACTTCCGACCGCCCATCCCCCGCCCCGCTGGCACCCCGTTACACATTCACCCACTATGCGCGTGGCTAAAAAAGAGTAAAAAACACATATTTTGCACCGCGATATTTCACCAGGGTGGGTAACCACTGCACCCAGTTGCATCGAAGATCATCGTGTTGTCGGTCGATGAAAAATCCGACGATATTTTTCTTCGATACAGCAAAATAGTATAGGTCCCTTTAGAACGATATTTTCTGCCGGGTAATCTCGATGCGGTAAATTGAAACTGCTCGCGAATATTATTTCACCGGACACGTAGCCGTTGCTTGTGATTGAAAACTATATTTAAAGCATACAACTGATTTCATGTGACAGAATGTTATTACAGATCGCGACGCAGCGTCCCATCGGTACCGTTCCAAACGAGTGCACCCATTTATCATTGAAATACATAAATAAATAAAATCCCGATTTCGGGTGGCGGAAAGTCGGCCATCCGTCAAATCGTCGGTCATCGATTTTATTGCGCAATGCTGCGACAACACGGTTTGCGGTTCTACCGAGGAGCACGAATAACGACCAATCAGCTTGGCATCGATAACGCTCGCCAGGATCGTAATCGCGAGGTCTAACCTCGCACCCGCTGGGTTTGACGATGAATGACGCGACTCGATCAATCTGTCTTCAAATTCCCTTATTCATCGATCGAATACGTGGATGGTAAATCGAGAACAGACCCCGGAGATGTCTAGTAACTAAGTAATTCAGGGATCTATTGTTGTACACTAGCCGAGTTTCCTGTGACCTACTGGAAAAGTTCACCATTGCACATGCGATTAGATGTTACCATTAAGCAAATAATCACTCGACTGCACAACCTACGGTAACCCCAAACGACCCTTCTCTACAAAAAGTGGATCGACGAGCCTCTCCCTCTCTATGGACAGCGTATGAAATAACCATAACGTTGCCCAGCGATACCGCGAACACACCGTGCACCTACAAATGCAACATCGTCTACATATTGATCAGAGAGCCCCTGCTGCTTCCATATATTCCTAGGCTGGAAGTTTTCCCGTCGAGCTGATGTAGCGATTTGTCAGGCTGCCCCATGCACAGCTCCCCGACTGCCGCCTAAAAGCGTATTTATTTATCTGTACTCGGCAATCTACTAGAGTACGCCAATTTTTCCCCCCAGGAACTGCTGACGTTCTAATTGATATTAGTGGGCTCAGGAGCTGGTCGATGGCGCGTTCCCACCTAGGTTTTCACGCGTGACGTTCCGCCGCGATTATGTGGCGAGCTGGGTTCATGGGGTTACCAACGGAGCGCCGATCGTCGTTCGACAAAGGAGATACGGAACTGTCAAGATCATTCGCCGGTTCGTGGCGGGGGAGCAATTTAATCGGTCCCAGGGATCGATCCGGCTTTCGAGACAATCAAGCCGCGCCGCTTTTCACTTGAACGTCTAATTTCCGACCTGGCCCCCGTGACGATGCCACGGTCGAACGGTAATTAAAGCGACATGTTGGGATTGTTTGGCACCGTGGACGCGTTTCGACGTCGAATTCGTGGCAGCCAGAAAAAAGGTCGTCCCGAGAGCCCCTGGGTCGAACGAGGTTGACCTTATTTCTGGATCGAAGACAGATTTGACAGGGGAACGACAAGGCGGGGCGACCAAGAATCAGGTCGCGCAAAATTATGGACGTGCTTTACACGAGCGTTACGATTGTTCCTCCTTCATCGCCCAATTTTCGGATGTTAATTACGTTGGAAATCTTCTTACTACGCTTTCGCAAATTGGAGAAAACTGTAATCCGACGGTTTAATTGAGTTCCTTTTATACCAAGCTTCTCGGAATTAAAGGTATCACGGTGGAACCAGCCGAATTTGCTTAAGGCTATTCATATCGTTTAACTACGTTCTATTAGAAGATGAAAGTTTTGATTGCGCGGAAACTACCTCGAAACACTCTGCTTGCCCTTCCCGCGGGAAAATTTCAGGCCTGGTTGCGCGGCTTTCCAACGAGGCTAAAAAAACACGGTTCCCAAATTAATTTTAAAAACGACCATTTTCGCGCACCGTGCCAACCGCGATGCTGATGCAAGGTGAAATATGTTCGAAAATCTATATTGCGGTAGAGGAAACTGTCGTTACGATTTCCACTACGATATTTGCTCGAATACCGCACGCTATGCCCATATTAAAATTTGATCCCTCCGCTTAAAGTTTCATCTGCCTATTAATTGCGTGAAATTATCCTGATTAAATTGTTACCACTTAAAATGGAAATCGTGTATGATACAGAACCGCTCGATACGGTAGACGATCAGCACCCACGTCGATGTATAACTGCTATTTCCGCGTATCCATTTTGCGAGCAATTCGAAATCGCAGACTGTGCAATGCCTTTAACCTATCGCTTTTGTCTGCCTCTCCGTGCGTTCAACTTCATCTTTCTTTGTTACCGGCGTCACTGGCAACGCTTTTCGACAGCGGTGTATACGAAAACAAAGGAACATTTCCTGCTCGCCAGCCTTTGCTACGAAACTGAATTCCGCGCGGATCAGCGAGGAATACATACTCCTTTCCTTGCCTTGTCTTTCATCCACTCTGACGACGTCGTTCTATAACTTACCTATCGCACAAGGCAATCGAAAGTCCCGGATGATAATGTGGAAGGAACATTCAGATTGCTTTGAAAGGGGCGTGGGGCAGACGAGGCACCGCTCCGTTCTCAAACGTTACGCGATTAAATAGCATTCAGTACGTGCATAATATTAAGTAGCCTGCTGAGCGCACGATCGTGTAAGCTTCTTATAAATTCGTAGAGAATTCGTGTGATCTGCTTTATGACGTTTCTCTACTTTACGTACAGTAGATTGCAGCGATAATTTTGTGTGTGGAACGTTTAATACATTGGCTTTTGGCGAGGTCGTACGTTGGCAGAGTTGGGCATTCACTAAATTAAACATTATTTAAACAACGGATCAAATAAAAGTTACTTTAACTTTAGATTATTTGACGAATAAAGTTAATTCTTTTATTCGACACATGGCGAATAATTTTTTTGAACTTTTATTCGTAATTCGCAATTTTATTTAGATAATAATTTTGCCCATCTCTGTACATGGGTCGCCAAAGTCAGAGAAATGTTCGTGGGTTTTATCAATTGGAAGAACGAATCGACGTGTGGAGTAGTGAAACAAATGAGAGGCAGGAACAGCAAAAAAAATTTCACCGAGATAATGAGGAGAGAAGATGTAACGAGGTTCGAGTGCGGTGGTTATACTACTGCGGCGCGTAGAAGAATGAGGAACGCGGCAGTAGAATCTCCATTATGTGGACAGACAGGGAGACGTGGCTACGGGGACAAGGACCTTTCCAAAGAATAGAACATTTATCTTTTCGACTGATTTTCGTCACACAAGTGGGGATTTGGACTGCAAAATTACTCAACGTTTGTTCAATTCCCCTCTTCTCGCGTGTAATCACGCGTAAAACACCCAGGAAAACTTTTCACGCTTCCCTTTCCGAATACCTACCAACCGATTCAGCCTCACCGGCACGCGGGCACATTAATATTAATGAGCGAGTCTGGGAATAAATTTATCCACGCTCCGCCGGACAAAAAACTTTCAAATGTGTCGGAATTTACAAGTCTCCACTTTCGCGATTTCCGGGGCCCCCGCCGATCGTATGAAAGCATAATGCATAAACTTTGGCGCTCGTTAGTGGCGGCTTTGATTAGCTACTCATCAAAATGTCCCACTTCTGTCCATTAAACACTTTTCAAAAGCTCCGACAACACATCAGCCCCAGATAGCCATGATTGGGTATTTCAAATGGTACCCAGTCCATTTTTTCGCGAGCCTTCAATTCACGGCAACACAACTGGATTTCCTCTAACAATTCTTTGCGTAATGCGTCACGTCACTCAGATACAATCAGTCCATAATTCGGATACGTAGCGCCGAGGAGAGCACGATTCGTTCTAGTCGAACCGGGGATCAAGTCTGGCCGTAATCGTGGGATCGCATCGGCGAAGAGCGCGATCCCGTGACAGTTCGAGATGAAACGACTACTCGTGCGGGCCTTTTGTTATCTTTCACGAGAATGGATAAGCCATCGAGCGGGCTCCGCCGAGGATGACGCGCGGCCCAGTGCGTTCGAGGGAGGAGAACGCAGAGGAATGCGACGTTGAATAGGCAGAATTAATGGGAACGACGGACTCTGAGGTAATAACCAAGAGCTCTTGCTGGCCTAGCCATTGTTGTTGGGCTTCTGATACCACTCGCGTTTTGCCCTCGACGAAAAATCGCATTAATCCCGGCGAACGTAACAAACGTGACGGGAAGTTACGGGCCAACAGTTGCCGTTCCTGTTACAAGCTTCGCGTATTATTTGGGGATTCGCGAGCGACACGGAACATCGAAGGTTTTGATTGCAGTAGGCAGCCACGTGGAATATTAGGATTAGGTGTGGTTTGTTTCTTGGTGGTAAGCTTCGGTTCGCTCACAGACGGTGCAGGAAGATTAAATCTCTATATTTAGTGGAAGAAATATAGTGGAGACACTGAGGAATATTCAAAGGAATAGTTTCTTTCCACATTCCGCGTAATAAATTATTACACCTTTAACCAATTTCACCGATTTCGTTAATGCATCACGATCAGAATTACAGCGAACAGATAAGCGGGTGAGCATTTGGAACGTAACCCCGTAATGACGCCCCTATCGCAGAGAGGCTCCGAGCGGCTTTCAGGATCCCGAATCGATTCGTCGACGCAACAGTTTCAATTGAAAACCAACACCGGACAACTAAAAGCGAACAGTCGCTCGTTGGCAATATAGCAGGCGGAGCTCGAGCGGGGGAACAGTCGGTGAGCGTAAAACAGACGTACGCAACGTTAACGAACGCGGCAGCACGATCAATCTTACTTTTAATTTAGCGCTTTCATCTTGGCCCGCGCTTTCACGAGCGATCCAGGCGATACACACACCGACGCCCTGTGTGCCTAAACTGCACTCGAATGCGGCTCACGCTCCGGTTACGTGTAACCGAAATGGAACGGGACAAAAGGCAGGAAACGAGAGAGCCAGAGGGATTCATAGAGCGTACGCGTGCGTCGGCGTATCGAAATATTCACTGTTAATCTATGGGAAAACCTCAATTTCATGCTCCTTCCATTTTCACCCGAACGGCACGTTGGACTTTTCGCCCAGTCGCGGGGTAAATTTTTCTTTCCCCTCACGGTGAAATAATTCGCCTGCCGGTAATTTCGCTGGGAATGGATTGGACGCTGACTGGACACGTCCTATCCATCGGGCATTATCGCGGGCGTTGACAATGTCGATTGCAATACGACTGAATATCTGAAATGGCCGCGCGTCGGGTCGCAGCCGTCGCTCGTTAGCCTCGAATCATGGAAAACAGAACGTCCGCGCGGACGTGAAATTGCTGGCTTCGTTTATATTGTTTTACAACTATCCCCAGGCCGCGGCTGTGAGATTGCTGAATCGATCGACGATTTCAGAATGTAGTCCCCCTCGCTGGCATCTATTGTAGTCGATTCGCGAAATCTTGGCTCCCTTTGTTGTCCACGGACCGCTCGTTCGGCGAGCTTCCAATGAGAAGTGACCACGCGAGATTTCTGCGATTACCAGCCTTCCGCGTGGAAATATCATAAAATAAGGATAATCTGATATCTCAGATGTGAAAACGTAATGGGACAGGTTCTCCTCATCATCTAGAGTCACTTTTGTTCGATTGATAAGAGCCATCAGTCATGCTGCGCGGATCTATTTTCTATTTTTCGGCATTCACACGCATCGTTATCGGTGAACGTCGAAACCGAACGAATTAATTCAAATGAATAATTGCAGTTAATTAATCACCGCTAGGTTATTCCCTTTGGGACCACCTTCGATCAGAAACTGAGTTTCAGGTGCGTACGTGGCTCATCGAGTAAGATCCGAACCGTGAGTAATCAGAGTTTCAGTTGTGTTCTGTGAAAACAATGTTGCCAGGCGAGAGTCTCAAACATTCTTGTTCTTCCATTCAACCGTGGAAATTATCCTTCAAAAGACTCGGGGCTTTCACCCGGAAATCTTTTACAGCATAAACAACATTAATGCACGCTTGCGATGGGAGCCATGGTCGCTTCGCAACTACGCGTAGATGAACAGGGGAGCGCGAGAGGTGGTTGGAGGTCGCCCCGTCATCCATCTTGCAAACGTGAATATGAGTATCAGCAGGGCGGTGTTGTTTTCCGCGGCGCGAGCGTTTTAAATAATTAATTGGCCGGGCAAAATGGGACTCGCGGATATGAATTCGGGGCCATTCGTTAATTTCATGGTTCATTTCGCACGCTCTTTTCCGCTCGCCCGTTTCCCACCGGCGGATCCACCCGCTGCCTCTCTCTTCTTTTTTTCATTACACGACACTCGCCGTTTATGAATGTGACGGGCTATCGGGCGCGGGCGCGTAACTCTCTCGCAACAAGCGCGCTCAGCTATTATGGTTTAGCAATTGTCCACGATCATCGGCCAAACTGTAATTTTTCGCCACCTATTTATTACCCCTGGGACTCTGCTCACTCCTCCACGCTCCTCTCCTCGCTCCTCTCCTCGCCCCTCTCCTCGCCCCTCCGCGGGGCTGACCTCTGGAACGGGCGTTTTTCCCGCGAAATCGCGCCATTCCCGGTGAAAAACACGTCCGTTCGAACGTGGGAACGCGTTTGTTCCTCGCGACGAGTCAACGCGACCGCGAATACACTTCAGCGCCGGAGCAGACAGCTCGGTAATTGTTTATGCGCCCTCAAACGAGCTCGAAATACGTTTACCCCGCCGCAAATGGGAATCTTCATGCAGGTTTCGAACGCGTGCCCCGCTACCACCTTTCTTCATTATTCTACCTTTCCTTTTTTCCCCTTTCGCGTATTTCCTTTCTGCAAGCCGCTCTTTCGGGCGGACGTCCCCTGCTGCGGTATCAGCTGCATAGCCAGCGGCAGAGGCTAATTTCCATGGTCAGGAACGCTCCACCGGCTACCAGCCATTCAAAGTCGTCCGACAACTATGCCGAATAGCTGATGATCGCGGCGGTCGCTCCATTAATTGGGTTACGTATACCGAATTTGCATCCAATTAGCCGAGGCCACGCGTGCCTCTACCTTGAAGATCGGCTTTTAACCTATCATCTCATTGGCCAGGCCGCCACACCCATCAACGACCATCGTGCAACGTCCTTAAGATTGTAATTACTTATTCCGCGAACGAATTCCGTGACGGCTCGAGATGCGAAGTACCAACTCCCTTGTAGTTACTCCAGTTCTAATTGAGTGGCCGAGTCCGACAGAGAACCCCGGGTATCTTTGAATGTCCTCGGAGATGGGACGCAATGAAACGAGAATATTAATCTTTCGCGTCGTGATTCTACAAAGTATTCAGCGCCGGACTTTCGCCGCCTCCCATCTCACGAAACGAGACTGAAATAATGACGCGATTTTGCATCTCGTAATAGAGTATGAAACTTGCTCCCGGGTTCATTCGAATTACAAATGAAAACAAGCTACATTCTCAATTTTCACAGATTTCGCGAATTTCTATAGGGGTGTGCGTAAGAATTCTGTAATTGCTGAAGGAAAGTTATTCCTATGGAAGAAAGTAGTGCACAGAATAGATTACGATGGTCCTTGTCATGTTTTCTTTCAAAGATACCTACTAAGTCGTGAAAAAGCCATTGATCGCAAGTCGGAAACCTCAATTTTCAATCGCACGCGTGCTCGTGAAACACTGCCAAAAGCTTTCCAGCACGCTGCACGGATAGAGCGAAGATTAAAACAATTGTGCACAGAGCGAATGCTCTCGTTCTAATTTCATTTTTGCCGATTGCTGATTCCATTGTTGTCTGTAATTGTTTTAGAGGAACGTATTGGCGACGCGCGTGCCGGTTTGTGCTCCAGGCCACGTCCCGTAATTTTGCAAAACAATTCCGCTATTTCTAATCGATTCTTTCTCTTCCACGTTCCCGGCTGGCAGCCGCTAAAAACGCTTTGCATGGCTTTCGGTTTTAACGCGCTGGCGCGCCCCTCGCTGGCCACATCAACCGGCGGATGCGCGCGGAATATGTACATACTCGCTGCGAATTAATGGTCGTAGGTTGTCGACATTAAATTGTTCTTAATTACCGTTACGGTCAACAACGATTATCACCGTAGTCCCGACGTCGCGTTTTAAAAAAGGAACACTGCCGCTTACCCACGGGGGTGACCACAACCGCAATTTAATAATGGCTTGACGATAACGCTAAAAGAGACGATGAAGATTGTTATTTTAGCGTGTCGCGTAGCAGACAGAGATTTTGTTTCTCTTCTGGGGCGTCGAATGGAATTCTCATTTTAGGTGAAATTTCCAGACTTAGGAAAGATAGATAATGTATACATGTACAATATTTCAATTAAATGCTCTGTGAAATAACCGAATATGAAACTGAGTTCTACTATTAAATAGAAGGCAAAGGGCAGAAGGTTTGTCGAGGCTGTGACTAGCCTCGGGTGAATCTGGTATTAAATTAAAAGGTTCAAAAGGGCACATCGACAAAGGCAATAATTGCGCGCGATGTTCAATTGCAAAATCAAAGGCGGGAAAACTAAAATTTTCGTGTTTCCGCTCCCCTGATCCGAAAACATTTTTGCTTGAAAATAGAAATTAAACTTTATCCACCGAATACACGCTAACAACGAGAATCCAGCTACTGGATCGAGCAAACAGCAGCTTGTTTTCATGCTTGATGCGTTACGATCTATAAAGAAGAGGAGCTCCAATCGCCCTTCCATTATTCTAATATTTGACTACCGTACACTAAAAAACTGATCGAGAATGCTGCCCGGATTACAACGTTTCCACGCGTGATTAAAGGAAAACAATCGAAATTTAAAAATATGCTCGAGCCGCAGAGAGACTGCGAAAAAAGTGCTGTTCTCGAAGTATCAAGAACGATTTACGAACGCTCCATTCGCACACAGGGAATTGTGTTTTACATACGTAGCTGTGTACATGTTGCGAGTATTATCAATGGATTTATTTAATCACCTGAACTGCCTGAACAAACGTTGAAGCAATTGAAAAATATCCGCGGCTCATCGATAGAAATACAGCCGTCGTGAACATGGCCTTCTCGGACGGGAGACCGTTTATACAGCGAACAGGTCGGTCTACACTCTACGTAAAGCGGAAAGAATCGTGGCCACGAAGACCAGGGAAAAGGAGAGAAATTAAGCGACGAACGGCGGCCGGAAATAAAAGTGAGTCCTGGGACGGGTTTAAAGAGACAGATGATGGATAGAATAAACTTTAATTAAAACCTCGGTTTTAAGGGGTGCAGGAAGACGGGACATTAGGACGGATTAAACGGGAACGAGAACGGTGTAACATTTTTAAACGGTGAAATTAACTGAAATTAAGCGCGAGCTCGTTGCCTTATGAAGGAACGTGTTAATTCGTTTAATTACAGTGTTTCGTGCTGCAACGTATCGCGACACGTAAACATTGAATTAATGGCCACAGAAAACTGAAACAAATGTAATGAATTAGCAAAATGATAACGAGTTTCCTCCCTTTTCTCTGCTTCCTTTTTCTCGGCGGTGGAATATGGTTCTGGTAAGTTTACAGATGGTCGCCGAAGCTCCCGGAGACTTGAGAAATCCGGGGAAAAAATTACATCTCGTTTCAGCGTGGCCCTTATTCTCTCCCGCCGGCCGCGTGTAAGGTAAACGGGAGCGTGAGAAGGAAGTATCCGCGCGAGTAAACTTCTACAGACACGTATCCACGCGTGCATTGTAAAGAATATGTTCCCCCGGACGGGGCTTAAAGCTCCTGAGCTCGCCAGGATTACTCCGCCGGCGCAGGAATAATGAGAATTTTTATTCTGAAACGTGGAGCGGCGCGCTCAGAAAAAACATTTGTAACCGAGAAGGAATTGCGATTTAAACTGCTGCTTGTTGGGCAGTCTCGCAATAATTGTGGCCCTTGGAACACGAAGCTTTCAGGCTGCTTGGCTCATGAATATTTTAACGAAGGACAAATAGGTGAGGATGAATAGCGTCGCCGAGATCCTTCGCCGATCTAGCAGCGATCTCTGCTGATTTTAATATCAAACAACATATGTACATACTTCCTTCGCGCTGCCGGAAAATCGTTGCTTCCACAGCGATTCACCGAAATAACCAGCCGCCGCCGATGACAAGCATGGGCGTTATCGAGATGCCGTGAGCACGCATTACTTCGAGGCGTGTTCGCATTGAAATTAGCCAGCGAGGCCGTGGCGCCGTCGTATTTTCCGGTTGTTCGTGCCGCCTGTGTGCAGTGCTCGCGGACCAGCGCCGAAAAGTTCGTGGAAAGCCTGCAACCGTTGCTATCTATATATCTTGGAATGTCGCAATTAGTTGACGTAGGGAAGTACGGCAGAAGTTGCACAATCCGGTAACGTAACGTACATTCCCCTTTGTCGCAATTTGTTCGCGCGGATAGCGTGACGAGCGCGTGTCCCCGCATTAGTTTCAACTTCGCTCTGCAATTTCCATTGGCCGTGGTTCCTCCTCCAAAAGTCCTTAAAATACTGTGTACCCCCGCAGTCGGCAAGATTAGCAAATCTTAATTCATCGGGGGTACCGAGCCAGTACCATCCCGCGTTCAATCCGATTCCAATTCAGGCGAGTACAATACCGTATCTCGATCCAATATCTATCTTAATCCTAAGCGCGGTTCCAGGCCAGGCTGTGACAGACGAACGAAGTGATCTTCGCGAGTCTATTCCCGGTGCTAACCCTCGCCAGATACCCGGTCGTTACATCGGCGAGGAACTTAATTACGAAGAATTTAATGCGAAATCGAAGCGCGTCCACGAGGCAGGATAAAAGCCTCGCGATCCCTTTTCCGCGGAAGTGCTGGCGGGTCTTCTTTCTCCGCGCGATTCGCGGAACAGGAGGCTGGCGGAAGGTCGGAGCGGCGCGAGGGGGTGTGTGCGGGGCACCAATGCCGCATAAAACGCGGGCTACGTGACATGAATAATTCCGGAGCGCGTTAAAGCGTCAGAATCGAGCCGATCCTCGCAGGCACACGTTCAATCTCGCGGAGGTGGCGTGCGTGTTCTTGCCGCTCTCGACGATCAATTAAATCGAGTAACCGTGCAGATTCGCCGGGCTGCCGCGAATAAAGGAAAACATTCGCCCGGTATCGATTAATCCGCGTTACCTCGCGAGGGGTTCGGATGGCGGATGGTGGAAGCGCACGCGGACGGAAGGAAAGGAGGCGCGGCTATTATTCATCCGCGACAGCTTTTCCGTCGCGAGCAATAGCAAAACGACGCTGCGAACGATCCATTAATATGTTCGCTTGTTGCACGCGCTCTCGCCCGGCCCTCGCCTCCGCGCCGGCACGGCGTTCCTCCTTTATCCCCCCGGGCGTCGCCGTTTTCCCGAAGGAATGGATCTCGATACGGGCACGTCGACGTGCCTCGCGAAATCGATATTTCAAAAGTAACGAGCCTGTCCGAGGCCCGGTGAAAACCGCCGCCCCGATACGACCTCGCGCAAGGATTAATATTCAATAACGAAATGCGTCAATGTCGAGAACAACGTTTGCCGCCCCCGCGGAGGAGGAAGAGGCACGGTCCCGATGCCCCGACAGGTGTTGCCGTTTTCTTTAAGGGTGCTCACGGCGCACGGTCGTTTTGTCGCAGGTTGTAATTGAAAGTCTCGCGACGAGGTGATTTCGATGAGAAAAGGCGCAGAAGTGTCCCGGCTCGCTGTGAGAAGAAGCTTGGAAGAAGCACGTGCTTCGTCTGTGCATGGTGACTCATCGCAGCGGTGTAAACGCAGCCTAGCAAATACTTTGAATGCAGAGGAGGGACGTCACCGATGGAGGGTAGGAGCGAAATTTAGAGAAATTCGAGGCGCCTCCGGGGTCTCGAGATACGAGTTCCATCGATGCAGCCATTGGCGGAAAAAGGTGCCGCAATTAGTTTGCTTCTGGTTTTAATTAGCGCATCCGCAGGGGGAAAGAAGGCGAGCCCGCGTGTGCTGATAAACGTGTGGCCGGGAGACCCGTAATTTGTAGAATTTTAATTAAATCAAACGCGTCGATGCACACTGCCCGGAGACTTTTAAAGTGATATTTTTCGTCCGTTTGTTGCGTTATTACGGCTCCGTTTACCGCCTTAATTGGGCCCGACACACAATGCTTTCGGCGGGTTCTATCTGCGCGATTCTCGCCGAGGAAATGTTTTTATCGGCATCGAACGTGCGCGCAACCGCAGCAATAAAAATGCAGCAGAACCGCGGCGTTTCGCTGAGTTAATTTGAAAGCTTGTTACAGGAACAGTAAAAATGATTTACCCCGCTAACAGCGAATTCCCTTTGGTAAGATTAATCTATATTCGAATAAATTGCGTACACTGTTAACGTCACAGCGCTCCCTACCTCGAATATGTTCGCGCGCGATGCTTTACAACTCCGGGCTGATTGTGTTTAACGAGAAATTAAATAAATTCAACACCGGCCACGCATTTATGAGTAAAAATAACGAAATAACGAGGGGAAGGATTTATCGTGTAATGTTCGATTTAATTTAACAGGGATTCGTAACGAGTTTCGGAGAAACGAATCGGAATTCGAATGCCTCACGTTGAAATGTAATTCGCTCACCCAATTATCAGATTTCACGTTGCCGGTCTCGTGTCCGAACCATGCTGCACTGACCTGAGAACAGAAGGGTCTACGATCAAGTAGATACAAGTAACGCTTCTCATCGAAGGTCAAATATTCGAAAAGAAATCTATTAAGGGGGGATTAGTTCGTTGGGCTATATAAGCGATAATAATGCTTGAAATGCCATCCTGCTAACCACAGGAAAAACAGAAACAAAAAAAAAATAATGAAATGTAACTTTCTACGAAAAATCATTATTACCAATTGAAAATACACATATTTAACAAATATTTTATGGTCCCAGATTGAAAAAAAAATCGATAGTATGGCCACAGCATACGATAACGTTAGGCTCTGCAAAAAAATGTACAAAACGGGCGCTCGTGTAACTTTCCATCATTTGCTCCGAATTGAAAAATTCGAACGGTTTCTTAAAGTATATAACAATAGCTTCAGTTAAGCGTACAGATTTAAAAAAATATTATTTTTTGAAGAAATGGCGGACTTAAGAAGAAATCTGGAACAAAAAGTATCAAAAATCAACATGTCTTTTCAATGTTACGATTAAATGAATTATTCGATCAAAAAACTGGTACGCTTAACTGAAGATAATAGTATTACGAATATTCCCTGAAAATTTGAAGTGAATCCGATAAAAATTGACTGAGTTATCGATGCGCCCAGTTTGAAAAAGGTAGTTTCGAGATAAACGCGTTTAAAGTTTTGACAGAAGTTATTTTCTTCAACTCAAAGATCGCAGCTGTATACGGTCTCGTCATGGCCAGTGATTCTCTACCTAGTTCTAAACAATATATAAGCTCATAATCCATCTTATTAGATACATTTGGATTCTTGGATATAAAGATTTCGGGCTATTGACACCAAGTTACCTATGCGTGCACTTGATTCTGAGCGCTGCGCTACCTATACAAAACCTTCCATATCTCCCAGACATTTTCGAGATCCACTTTAAAATTATTCAGGTATAATCTTGAGACCCCAAGCATTAAGAAAATGCAAAACAAAAAAATCGAAAAAATAATTTTTTCACAGTGGCTTCCCCCCTTAATCTGTCATAATCCAAATTACGAAGACATGCTTCCTTGATATAAAGTTATATTGTACAAGGCTTATCTATACGTCTATCTGGCCACTACACAGTCCGGCACTTTCCATCCCGCCCATACGTTGCGCGGGCTGAACAGCCACAAAGTTAAAAACACATTCCACCGTGTAGTAGAGAAAGAAACTGCATTACTCATGAAGTCAGCCGAAAGTTGGTTGGCCGCGGGTGCTTCAAGTAGAGCCCGCAAAAGTTCGGCCCACTTCCTCCGGGGTCTTTCGTTTTAGCCTCGCGTAACTCCGACTCCGTCGTTGGTCGATTGTGCATGCAGCCCGCAAAGTCGCGCAGCCTGCAGGAACACACACGCGTGTACGCCGCGCCCGCCACCTAATTCCGCGAATTCTGTAATCTTCCAGGACCACGAATACGGTGGCGCGTGTGTAGCCACTGGCGTCTGCTAGCTCGCATTTGCGTTTGTTCCGTGTATCGGGCGTACATATTCGCAAATACTCGGAGATCAAAGCGAACGACAGAGCGCGACCCAGCGAGAAGTTACGTGGTGAATTTTCCCCGGGAGCCTTGGCTGGCTGACTGGCAAGCTGGCAAGCTGGCAAGCTGGCAACATCCCGAATTCACGGGGACTTTCGTTTCTCGGCAAACACAGCGTCGAGGATCGGACAACGTGCGAGGTATTCCAACGGCGGCGAATAAGTGAATAAGGAACGTTTATCCTAGCGTGGCGCGGCGATAGAATGCGGATTTTCAATTTCTGCGGGCGCGGTTACTTGTTCCAGGCCGATATTGCCCCCGGTTCATTCCGAGCCCTGTTCCCGGGCCTGAATTTTATTTAAAACGCCCGTCAACGGCCGATCGTTCGCCACGGCACATTCCAATCGACTCCATTTCCCGACAAGGGTGCGATGACGGGGTTATCCCGTTTAAATAAATAAATAAATAATAACAATAATAATAATAATAATAAAGGCCTGGGAATCATGTAGACGTCGATACACTCGCGAAACCGAAAGACTTGGCTGTTAAACTGGAACGGTTCGAATGTTCCAATCGCGTCCGCGCCTCTTAAGGGGACTAGGCAGTCAGAAACTCGTTTTTTTTTGCATTTTTCGAAAGTACCACCCTTCCCGATTAAAATGCCGTTTGGTTTATGTTAAAGTTCGCAAAATTGAGGATTTTACAGCCGAAACGGTCGAGCGCGCCATAAACCGTTTCTGCGCGCACGCAGGTAGACTAGATTCCTCTTTCGAAACTTTAAGCGCGTTTTTCTCGGAATCATATTTCCTCTTCGTTTTGCAGTGATTGGGAAAAAACGGAGGTATCAGTCGATTTGAAAAAAATTCAGTATATATGAAACATGTCTAGTTACGACCTGGACCTACGCATAAGTCTGTAAAAACTCCTGGTTTGTCAAAAAAAAAAATAGAATGCCTCTTTTCCCTGGCGAAAAGTGACGTTTCTTTAAAATTTGCCGTTTTGCAGCCACCATTTTTATAATTTTGATTTTTTTTCTTTTTCAATAGGTTCGGGGCAGAATAGGGGCCACGGCAAAGTATAAATTTCAGAGGATATTTCACAATTAAATTTCTTACGACCAGAATCACTGCAAAATTACAGCGGCTCCAAAAAAAAACGCCTACATATCAGACGACTGTAGCGCTGGCATACATATGTATATAATATTCAAATCATTTCTTTTGTACTGGTTATAGTAGGGGAGAGGCTTGCAGGTTGCCACTGCTTGCAGGTTGCCACCCCTGCTGTATTTCGACTTTCTAGCAGTGTCATATCCTCAACTCTGACTCACATCGACGTTAAAAGAGTAGGTGTCACTATTTTATAACCTCTGGAGCGGACAGACGCAATAACGCTGTGTTTGCTGAGCGAAGGGTAATATAGTGTTTGTCAAGAAAGCTTAGGGGTAGCAACCTGCAAGCCAAAATTTCAAGGAGACAATTTTAGATACTTTCGATAATTTGCAGTATAATTTTTATTTTTCGAGAGTTTGCATGATTTGTAGCTCAGGATTGTAGCTCAACACTTCCTCTTTCCAACTTATACCATAAATCAACGATACGTTAATTTTATGACGAGTTATGATAAAAAAAGCTTAGGGGTGGCAACTAGGGATTGCAAATTTACCGACATTTTCAATTACCGGTAATTCCGTAAAATTTTCAATCAAAACCGGTTTACCGATAATTTACCGGTATTGAAAATATAAGAGTAAACATTACAAAAAAAACTTTTTTTAACTCTAATCGAGCATTATAATAAATATATGCAAATAAAACTATTCTGAATATAAAATATGAAATGAGATAACACAAAATAGATATATTTGTGTAACTATTGACAATACTTATTAATATGGATCTTCACCACGAAAACAATGAAAAGAATCTTATCTTACATACATAATTAAATATTTTTTATTTAAGATTTTTTTTAACAAATAAGCACGCAAAAAACATATTTTGTCTAAACTTTGGTCTCCTGATCGCGATCTAATTTTTGTACAAAATAATCCAGCCAGGGATAAAGCACTCTCAGATTCTACACTTGTTGGTCGGATAGTCATTAAGAAATCATATGCCATTTGTACCTATATACTATTTTCTCCTTACTTTTTCTACTTGAAAATACGTCCATTATTTTGATGACTTGATTTAGATTTTTAGTTCTCTTTTGGCTTAGAGTTGATTCTTCATGAGATACTTCGGTTTTCGTCTTTATTATTAATTGAAGTTTTTATCACTGATAACGATGTAGACCGAAATAACGAACGCATATATGCCCTATATTGATATACGTAATTTATCGAATTACCGGTAAAAATTTGAGGGTATTTCTCGCGATTTACCGGGAAACCGGTAAACCGGGTTACCGGTATTGCAATCCCTAGTGGCAACCTGAAAGCCTCTCCCCTATTAATAAACATTACCCAAACGTACTAGTCACAATTTGTGTTCATCTCCTTGTAATTAATTCGCAAAAAATACTTGATTTTCGAGCGATCTGACTGCCAAGTCCCCTTAATTTCAAGAGGGAACTTTTAGGTGATTCCGCAGATAGGTAACGATTTTGGTTTTCAACCCCGAAGGTTCAAAGGTTCAACGATCTGTGCGCTATGCGCATTCTGTACATTCTGGAGTATAATTCTGTGATCGTATCGGGTACTGAAGTTGTTGTAAACAGCCAGTTCCTAGACCGTAGGAAATGCCAAATACGGTGGGACGGGAATGAAGGAAAAGTAAGCTTGCCTGCCGTTACTTCTGCTGCTTTAACGCGCCTACGTGCTCGGAGCCGCGCATGGAGCTCGGTAAACAGATAAAACGTTTTAACGGGGCTTGACGAGCGAAATTACGATTTCTGAATGGTGCCGATTTAAATCCGTCGTGCGGGGAATTGAAAATCGATAGAAAAATTCGCCGGCAAGCGTCGGACCGCGGGCTCGTGCGCGCGGCAACTCTCGCGGCTCGCTATTCTCTCTCGGATCTGCTCTCGCGGAAGCGCATTACGTATGTTCCGGAGGGCGCGAATTTTTGCTCAGACATTCAGCACTCCGACGGCTTAAATATTTAATTCGAGTGGGTTGCGTCGCACGCTCCACGCGGAGTGCTTATAATTCACAAACATTTGCCCCGCGGAAGTTGAAGTATGCGCGTATCGCGTGTGCCCTGCGTCGAGTCTTCACGCTATCACGCCCACGTAAAATTCTCGCGGTACCGTGCTGCCGCTTCCGTCCTTAAGTCGTATTGTTTCCTTAGCGTGAAGTGGAGCGTGACACTGCTGGACTCCAAGTGACCTACTCGAGCTACCACCTCGATACGGCAACCTTTCTCACAGTGAACGTAACATATCGCATTAAGTAAGTAGTATCAGAATGTTGAGTTCTTATGGGAACTGTAAGTATCAGTAGGTACCATGAGTAGTTTACTGAAAGACAAGCGAATCTTTGGATGTAGAAATCAACACCTCCCCGCTGGGTTAATTCAAAAGCGCAGAAACGCGAAAGGTGGAGCAGCGTGGAATGCGATGGCCGAGTAATCGTACACTTGGCGTCTTCTTCGAGGGACCATTGCCAGACTGAAAAGTTGCTCGCGGAGGCGCAACGGCGTGTCTCAGCCGGCTGGTAATGGAGGCTAGCCCATTGCCATTCCTACGGTGTCCGTTGCAGGGTGGGCACTTGGCGGAAGTCGTCCAGCTTAATATCGCAATATCGGCGTGATTCTGCGTCGCTGGGATTCTCGGGGGTAACCGAGGCAACCCGCGCAGGATTTCACGCGGCCGTAACCCGGTGGCCATCGTCGGAAGGGATACGTCGCGCAATAAACGCGGCTGGTCGGCAGAGAAAGAGCAACAAGTATCGAATCCCAGAGCGACCTCGCGGGAAAGTACGCCTCTTCGCGGGATCCATTTGAAATCTGGTCGATCCGCGTCGCGTCTCCTCGACCCAAATGCGCCGCGGAAACACTAGTGGAGGCCGGCGCGTATCCGTGACGACGGTGTGCGGCATGGCGTGACACGTAAACGCGGTGTCCATCGTGTCGCTGCAACACGCTGCCGAGACGGATGCAAGCCGACTCCCGGCTGCACCGGCCGGCGCGGCGCATAACGCGGTCGGTGCATACGCCTTTGTACGGACAGGCCACGTGCATATAATCGCGCGGTCCGGCCCTGCAAAATGCAATTTGCAGCCGCGGATACGTGCCGAAATCGCGGCCGTCAACACAGACGTGCTCGCAGCCCCGTTGCCAGCAGATTGCGCTCAGACGCTCAACATCGGCGGCTGCCGTCGGGGGGATACTACTGTAACCCAGGGGTACACCCCGATGTTCCCTGTGGCTTGGATTCTGGCAGAACGAGATGTTCACCGTGAACGAACGCTGTGACAGGACCGACGGTTCACGCATAAATCACTGCGAAGCGCTGTTGCATCTCTGTGCCAGGCGGCGGATGGAAGTTTAAGGTGAGGTGACGGTTTCGAGGGAGAGTGGTACCATGATTTACGGTGGATCCGGATGGGTTAATTGTTACTGTTGGATTCTACAGCAATTGTATGTTGTACGGGAGGAAGGATTCCAAGGACCTGAGAAGTCCTAAGGTTCGTCACTGGACGTTTTTTTAAACAAACAGGCTATTTAAGCATAGGGTAAATCCGGGAGACGCGGTCGGGCCGGAGAGTTGGTCGTGTCGCTATATTTCAGAGTCTATACGTAAAAATGCATTAAAGTGCAGACCAATTACTTCTCTAGAAGCCAAATAGTTGAATGAATAGCGTTATTTCGCTTCCTTCTGTGTTTATCTGGATTTATAGGGTATAAAACGTAAATTGATGTTACATTTAACCTCTTTTGTCAAACAGCAGTTGTACAGAATCGAATTTAAAATATACTTCTAAGTTTATTTTCCTTTAATGTTTGGAATAATAAGATAGTAGAGATATTGAGGGACAATGCAGCCAAAGTATTTGGCCATATTAACTCTTCCTCTCAAAGCTAACGAGAAGACCATGTCTCGTTGCAGAAAGGTGAGATGGTCGAGTTACGATTTTTTTATTATTTTTGTTTATTTTTTTATTTTTTATTTTTATTTTATTATTATTTTTGTTTATTTAGTTTATTTATTCACTTTTGTATTCATTTGCCTTGCTAATCGCCAGTAGGTAATTCACTTTTTCTTTGATGTGTTCTTTACTTGTTTAGCGTAAACAAATTAAATATCAATGAATCCGTAGTTGTATTCACTCATAAATAATTTTGCTTTATCCTTTGTTAATTTTCCATGAATAATTATGTGAGTGGTCTCTGCCAACGACGAAAACCATTTCTCCCGGCACCTCGGGAGAGGTGGTCAGATGTCATGACTTCAGTTTTCAACCCGATTTACAGTAAATATTGTCTTAATGCAAATATCGATCAGTTTTTCTGAATCGGCATAAAATTCTGAACATGTTAGGTTTGTTCTGATAAAATAAGTAATATCTATATTAGTTTTAATAGCCATTTTATATTAGGTCGACCGCGTCTCCCGGATTTACCCTACCTGTGTTCTTCGTTTGGATAAATTCAATGAAGAATTCAAAAGAACACGAGTACGCGAAAACGCTCGAAAGCAACACACGGGCGGGGTAGCAATATGTGGACACGAAATGGGCAATCTGAAAAAATGTCGTTATTATTGCATCGCACAGAACGAAGTGAAAAGCGAAGCATGGATTTTCAATCAATCGATCGGCAAAGGTATAGCTTTCATTTAGATCGTGAAAGGATAGCCAATGCAGACAGCCTGTGCATGGAATAATAGTCGAGGATGTAGCCCAGCGACGTGCAAGGAAATCAATCAGGCGACCAGCGGATATTAAAGAGCTTCGAGTAATTATGGCCGCGCTGTCGCCGAGAATAAAAGGAGACCGGAGCACGCAAATTAGCTCTCGGATCCGCAAAACTGGACTGGATTCTAAGCGAAGTTAGCGAGGTATTACGTTTGAGGTTCAGTTCCCTTTGATAGGGAGCGAGGGTCCTGCGACTGTACCTATAGCATCGTTTTCACTGGGAGGTACCTACTTTGAAGAACCTTGGTGTACGCGACGAAACAGGATATTTGCTTCTAATTGTAAGTAATACGCGTCGCGCGACGATTGAAGACAACAAAGAGGCGGAACTTGTGAAAAAGATTATGGTCACGATAATAATGCAGTACCTATGACTTACAATTAAGGGGGTAGGTTACCCTCAAAATTTTATAAAATTTGTTTTTAGGATTTTTGCATATTCCGCTAGTTACATCTTTTCTACGTATTTTAAGCGCAACCGGGCCCCGAAATTCAAAAAAATCGAAGGGATTACAGAGATCGGATAACGACAAAACTGTATGTCCAACTTTAAACGCGATTTCCCAGAAACTACGTTTTCCAAACCGGTGAACATAAGATCTCGAAAACCGCTCCAACGATTTGAATGGAAATTTACAGGGAGGTGCAGGAAACTATCCTCCACACTGTGTCGGGAGCACATTTTCAATATAAATTCTTAAAAAAAAAAGATAAAAAATATTTTTCCTACAAAAAAAAGGATAAAATCATATTATTATTATTATTATTAAACGTCTTTATTGCAAACAAACAAAACAAGACACAGCAAGTAGCAAACAGAGAGAAACATGACAAATGCAAGGGCGGGGTTCAGTTAAAGACTGTTTTTCAACCCAACCTTAAACGAGAACTTAACCTAGGCTTAAAATTAATACAAGAAAAGTAAAGAAAATAAAAGAAGAGAAACGAAGATAAGACGAACCGACCAGATCGCAAAATGTGATATGATTTGTAGAAAAATTATAACGGATGAAGCAGTAGGAAAGATTTACAAGAACATTTGAAAGAGGACGGGGTCGGAAGAGCGCGGATTTCGGAGGGAAGCGAATTATAAAAATGGGGGGCAACATAGGAGAAGGAAGCACGAATACACAAAGAAGCACATATACATTATACATCAACATAAAAATTGTATTAATTTGTTTATCAAAATTTTGCTTCCGACACAAGATGGGGATTGTCTTACAGATTATAAAAATGCCTTTATACTTTGTGTTTTAGGTAATTCACCAGTCCGGAATCGTGTTCACCAACAGACGGTCCATCGCGTACACGCTTTCGCATTTATATTCATAACTTTTTTCCGGTAAATATATTTAAAATTTTCTTTTTGTGCATTAAAGTCAACGAAGTGACGATTAAAAATTAAATAAAAAATTATCTCTATATTCATTTATTACTTCAGAATACACGTTTGAACAGGGGCCAGATTTTGAGCTGTTAAGGGTAACCTACCCCTTTAAGGGGGGAGCCTGGTGTAGCGGGTCGAAGAAATCTATTTTTTTTTTTGCATAAATCAATAGTTGAACATCACAATAATATGTTCCCAAAGCCGCAAAACGAAATTCGAAAAATTAAAGCGGATATGGTCGGTTTTGCTACGGAGCGCCAGGTTACCACAAAACTTTAAATGCGTTTTTCTCGAAACGACAGTTTTACAATCTGCGGGCAATGTAACTCCAAAAATATTCAACCAATCGACTTGACCTTGTACACGGATATTTGTGAACATTTTCTTCATAGGGCTAAATTATTAGTATAATGATATTGTTTAAATAAATAACTTTTTTTACACATTTAAGGCAAAATTTCGTTGGAAAAAGTGAATTTTTTTTTCAAGAGGCCGCCATTTGTTCAATTTTGCATCTTTTAAGTTATGAATTTATACGATCTGTGCGTACACTCATAAACTAAACGAAAATTGTTCGATTTTTGGTTTTAGATGAAACCAAAAGACGCTACGTTGCCCGCAGTGTAACAATTGCGTCGCCAACGGACTGGGCATAAGCCCTTATAATTTTGTTATTTGCCGCTCATTTTTAATAAAATTTTTTTTTTGTCTTCCTTAACCTGATAATACAATATCCTGAAAGTTTCAGAAAGATCGATTAAATACTTTCTTTAAAAAAAATTCCCGAAAAATGCCTCGATTTCCAGCTAGTTACACCAGGCTCCCCCCTTAAGTAAGCACACGACTTTATGCGCTTTCATTTACTCACGTTTAACGACCTTTTTTTAATTACAGTTGCTAGATCCTGTTCGTGAGTTAAGCAGAAATCGATACTTTCTCTGGAAGCCACGCACGATTCATTCAGTAATAATTCAAATAAATCTTAATCAAAACTTAGGCTTGCAAGCGCAGGCGTGTGAATAATTAAAGACTTAGCGATGAAAGGATAATAAGGCCGCTTACGAAATCGAGTGCACCGTATGTTCACCGACGGAATAGGAAAAGTCCATCCATGAGGGAAGAGGATAACCTAATTAGTGACAGAGTTCAGTGAAATAGCCTGCGGTGGAATAAAATTAATCTATCTCGCAAGTTATTTGAGGGATAAAGGAGAAGAACTGGAAAATTCAAACGTCGAGAATGCATTAAAGCGTGTCGGTAAACCCTGTAGGTACATTATTTCCAACGGATCAAACTTATTTACAGTTTACGAGTTTACTCGTCGTCGCGATCTCGCGACAGAACCCATTGTCTTCGAACGGTTTAAAATTGATTACGCTTTGAAACGCTACACTCCGGGGAACCGCGGGCCTCAATCGCGACAGCGACTTCCGGCCCAAGGGAAATCGAACGACGGGAACGATACATCCGGCCCAAGATGGCGAAGGATTATGAGACTTTCAATACGGACTGGCTATTGTTGCGAGCAAGATCGTTAACTTCGTAATGACACAATTGATAAGGAGGCTGCTTCGCGTCCCGTGAGCACGGGTCACTGCCCTCGAGAGGAGGAGAGCACGTTCTATTACGGTTCAGTGGTTCTCACGTGGTGCTTTCTTTCTGCAGTCTGCAGCTTTCGCTTCGAGCACCAGAGAACAATTTACTTCTGCGTACAACCGGGATACTTCTTTCTCTCTTCTACGTACCAGTTCGTTTAATTGGGTAACTACCACCACGTTATCTTCATCCCTCAAAGAAGCAAAAAAAGCTAATGCAGCCCAGTAACGAGAATCGTACCTGGCGTGATTCACAGTCGAAGTAATGGCTTCGAGCAGCCAGTTGATTTCGCTGCGACTGTAGAGATATTAACAATAAAATTAAAGTATATTGGAAATTATAGTATAAAATGAGAAACGCGGAATACGTTGCATTTTTGATAACTGCATAGTGCTGTTAGCACGCGATACGCCTCGGGATATCCTACTACATTATAAATGCTGCATTATTAAAAATTCCTGATAATCTCTCGCGTATACAATATCTCGTCGGGTTTCCAGCACGGTGCACCCTATATGACCAAGTCATTTTTCCCGCGCGATGAATCGATTTCCGTGTAATCTATGTCACGAGAGAAACGAGAAGAGATGGGCCAAGAGGAGATAGGGTGATAGATTGTTGAACTCCTCCTAAAAGGGGCTGCCACCCTGCAGGATCGAACATGTAACATTCCGCCTCAAGAGAAGTTCACCTTCACTTGCAGAGTTTCTTGACTTGTCTGTCCAAACGACAATACAGTTATTGCATATTTTCCAATTTACCTAACTCCCGTTTAAAATCCCTCATGAGGACTCTATAGTCTATACAATTTCATACCCCCTTCACTACTACTTCAAATCAATACGAGTCCAAGATCCAGTGCTGTATTGAATCAAGGTCTCAATGTCTCTCTGTGTCCAAGTCACATATACTTCCTGATCTCCAAGTGTCAATGAAATAAAGTTTCCCAGCTTTTGTTTGACGTCCATCCATTTTACTTGAAAAACACCGCGTGCGTATTAGCCCCTGCGATAGCTTCTTATCCCAACAGCAGGCAGTACCTCTCGAGAAAGGATCAAGCACCGTCCATCCGCTTATTCAGTGGCTTAAACCGAGGCAGAAGTAATTCCCCGTTTCGCGATCGATCCACGGATACGCCAATCCTCCGTCTTCCAGCACGTAGGAATCCAGAGACGAATAGAAAGAAGGCTGATAATTTAATTCCGCGATCTAGCCGGAACGCACCGTGGATCGGCTGAATTATGCGAGGTGCGCAGCGCGCCTGTGATCGCTGTGTGCTCTTATGGCGCGAACAAGCACGGCGAGTTACGAGCGACAGAACGGATTCCGTTATCGATAGTACAAACCGAGGCGAAATCGATACGCGCCGGTATCGACTCGGCTCGATGCACTTGGCTGCGTTTCACGATGCACGCCACCGAATTGGTCTCTGGCCCCGTCCGTCTACTTTCCGCCTCCTCTTCCTTTGCTCTTTGCCAGCGATGAGCTCGAGTCGCATTGAATCACCCCGCACATCTGACGCGAGTCTCCAGTCGTATTCGAGACTCTCGCAACTATCGAACAATCTTTGGACATCCCGAATATCTTAACGCCAGCGGAGCGTCCCAATGGCTTTGACAGTATTCCAGATTAACTACCGCGTGCCGTGTCCCGCGCTGTTTCCCAAGTGGATAAATAAATTTTCAGGCCAGAGCCACCTTCCCCTTCGCTCTGTCTTCCCTCCCCCAGCTACTATCCGTCCCCATCCGAACTTCTGGCGCGTTCGACGCCCCGTTGTCGATTCCTTTATAGTACAGACGGTCGTTTGTCTCTCACTTTTTCTGGCATCCCCGGAGCGACTTGATTTACGCGGCCGCCGATCCTCCAGGATAATGTACGCCGTTGCAATTGGAAGAGTCGGGATTAATCCCGGTGACGGATGAGGCGCGAACGGTAAAGATAATGCGGTCCGAACCATCCCCCGTGTCCCCTTTCCCCGTTTCTGCAGATCCTCATACCGATATCACTCTCTCGTCAGGAGATAAGTGGCGCTAAGCACCCCCCTGGAACATCCGAGATCGCGACGCCCCGATAATTCGACCAGCAATTTCTTCCCGCTATTTGTAACCATCTGTACTCTGTCGACCGGCGTGACCGCCTCTGGGAAACAGGGATGTATCGATTCTGACGATTGGCCGCGTGGACGGACGTGTTCATCGACGGCTGAAGAAATATCGCCGAGCATACCTACGTGATAAGATTCACGGCGTTGGCGATACAGACTTTCGCAAATTACTTTATAATAGTAAGGTAATAGGTACTTTTCCAACGGACACCTGGCTTGCTTTTCATCTGAGACCCACGAATTTCTGCGTTCAATAAAGATTGCCTCTAGAAATTTAAATACAAGTCCGACCCTGCTTAAAAACCGCTTATCCAGCCTGCAACCTCCCATTCTCTGATTGCTTTTCCAATATCGAGGTATCAACATTTTCCAGCACATAAAGCTGGAGCTTTCGGCTAGTAGACACTGGAATCAGTGACGGTAAATGGAAGGAACGAGGCTTCATTCTTTATTTTAGGACAGCCAATTATCAGCTTGCGTAATTTCAATCGCCTTGCATAATTTAGGCGCTCTTCTTAGTTTCCGCGGCACCATTCCCTTCAATTTTCCACGCACACTACAGGCTTCCCAGCGTCAAAGACGGAGCAGCGAGACGAGAGATGGAAGCTACGTGCAACTCAAAGTTCCCTGGGAAACCGAAGATGGAGGGGTACGATAAATCGGAAAGAAAGAGGATGCACATGGTTGGTCGGGGAGCAGGTGAATTCTGTTCTTGCTCGTTTCGCTTAGATACTACCACAACTCCTTCCATCGGCCCTCCTTTCCTCGCTACGTTCCTCCAAAACGATTCTCGTTCCTTTTCACCCCGTCGATCTTTCCTCTGCGCGTTGTTAGCACGATTCCCCTAAGTTTCGTCGAAAACGAGAAGTCGTCTTTATTTGGACGTCACGCGATGAAAAATCCTCGCGTATGCACACCGTGAGTTACAAACGACTGGAGAGTGAAAATGTTATGCAGAAAGCTACTCAAAATGACAAAAAATTAGTTAAACGCAGTACGGATCCCATAATTTTGTGATCTTTATTTTGCAAAATATTACCATCCCATAGAGCAACTCTTACATTATACAATTATTAAAACTACCAAGGCATAGTTGCATTTTAGGCTTAAAAAACAAAAGCTACAGAAAATTTAAAATAATGTTAATTATACTACTCACTATTATATAACCCATTAAAAAATATTATAAAACAACAACAAGAAATAAAATATACCTGTTCGAGAAATTCTGCATGCCAACGCCATCTCCTTGGCCCACCGCTAATTAGGCAACGGCAACGACACCCTGACTCATGTGGAGCGTCGATCACGGCCCCTTCCATCGCCTTACAATCGATGGAAGGGGGACTGCTCTTGCTTCCAGGAAATCGAGCCGATTTCCTGGATCCTGGCTCTCTGTTCGCGACCACGGTTATAACAAGTACCTTTGCTACTAGTCCAGTGAAATTAGACGGAAATCTGCACAATCTTCGGAATAAATCCCAGCAAGCTAAATTTTGGTATGGGCCTTTATTTGGTCGTTTTAAACAATATGTCAAAAGTCCCCATCGAACCGAGTGCCGCTAAAATTTTACAGAGGGTTGAAAAAAAAATAACAGTTTTTCGCGAATATCTCGTTATCTAGCAGTTTTGCGACAAAAATAGGTCTCACACAATTTATAATCTAGGAAATTCTCTACAAAAAAGGTTGTATGAGTTTTTTTCGTAGGAGTAACCATTTTCATGTGTGCCGGGTTACCAAGTTTCAACCCCCATACTTTTGACAAGGGAAGATCCCGAACCCGGAAATTCAGAAAATTATGAAACTCTGTAAATATGTAGCGGAAGTCCTGCTGAGTACAACGCAATTTCGTTTGCTGCCCAAATTCACTCCAAGAGGGTGCAATTGACCCCTGAAATTTTTTTTATTTTGTATAATTACTCGCGAACTGTAGAAGATAGAAAATAAGTGTGCAGGAAAAAGTTACTTCTCTTAATTAGGACTAACATTTGGTAAATTATAGTTCTTACAGTTTTTACGGTGCGTGAGTTATAACACAAAATCTAAAAAAAAACGGATTTTCAGGGGTCAATTTCACCCTCTTAGAGTGAATTTGGGCAGCAACAAAAATGGAGTAATACATACCTATATATCCTCTACTTATCCCCAAAGATTAAAGTTTAAATTTGTTCACTCGAAGGGGGTGAAATTGACCCCTGAAAATCCGGCTATTTTCCGATTTTGTGTTATAACTCACGAATCGTAAGAACTGTAAGAACTATAATTTACCAAATGTTAGTCCTAATTAAGAGAAGTAACTTTTTCCTGAACACTTTTTTTCTATCTCCTACAGTTCGCGAGTAATAATACAAAATAAAAAAAATTTCAGGGGTCAATTGCACCCTCTTGGAGTGAATTTGGGCAGCAAACGAAATTGCGTTGTACTCAGCAGGACTTCCGCTACATATTTACAGAGTTTCATAATTTTCTGAATTTCCGGGTTCGGGATCTTCCCTTGTCAAAAGTATGGGGGTTGAAACTTGGTAACCCGGCACACATGAAAATGGTTACTCCTACGAAAAAAAACTCATACAACCTTTTTTGTAGAGAATTTCCTAGGTTATAAATTGTGTGAGACCTATTTTTGTCGCAAAACTGCTAGATAACGAGATATTCGCGAAAAACTGTTATTTTTTTTTCAACCCTATGTAAAATTTTAGCGGCACTCGGATCGATGGGGACTTTTGACATATTGTTTAAAACGACCAAATAAAGGCCCATACCAAAATTTAGCTTGCTGGGATTTATTCCGAAGACAAATCCTAATTTCACTGGACTATACGCGCTTTACTTTGCTACGCGCTTCTCTTGCTGGCGCTTTTACTTCGCTTCGACTACGCCGTTGCTTCGTAATCGCTTTCGCTTGCTGCTTGGCTTTTACTTTGCTTAATCGCCAAGAGTCGCTTCGCTTAAATAATTGTTATTGCTTAAACATTTGTAGTAAATTAGTCAATAGTGTTTATTTCAGTGACTTTGTACATAGTTTGACTTGTAACGAACACCTGTGACTGTTTAAATATAACGACTCTTAGTGCTCCAAATTCGGTGCGTTGCTCCGCTTGTTAAATACATTTATTCGCTTCCTTGCACTGATCCATCAGTAACTTTTAGTAACAATACCCAATAAAAATAAAGCTACTTTTCTTTAACAATTGAAATAGATGTCGGAGAAAGATTTTCGAACGGGCGTACCCGAGACTCTGACTTAACTCTCCGACGCCTACGTGCGTGCAAAGATTCATATACTTTTAACTCGCGAACTACGAACGATCACAGAGCGCGAGGTGAAACGCGTTTGTTATTAGACGTGTAAACGTGGCGCCTCCGTCAACGATAAAATACTCTTTACGGTCCTGTTTAAGTCTTTTTCTCAAAGTCGAGCCGCTGCCGATCGTAAAAAGGGGGAATTCCTTTTTTGGTCACTTGCCCGCGTTTTACAGGAAGATCGAAGAATCCAAGACGCTCAAAGTGGCACTCGTGGAAAAATGGGCTGGCACGCGGCCACCCATAAATAGTTTATGACTCGAGGAGGCTATACCTTATAACAAGGCAATTCTGTTTCGTGGCAATTCTTTTGGAAAGGATAAACCATAGTCCGATGTAATTCCAAGGGTAAATATGCGTGAAAGGGCGATCCAATCCAAGGGAGATACACGTATGTACGTATTACATAAGTATGTACATTCGACTTAGAGTAATTGTGGGATAGATGCCGCACTTTTATGCGGGATTGATAGCGTACCGTATCGAAAGGTACCTAAGTCGACTAAATGATGTTTTTAATGTTAAAAATACAAAAAAGGTGTTTCAAAATAGATACCGTGATAACTCAAGGCAAATTATTTATTTTTTAATGACAAATCTGATAATCCAAACATATTTGTGGGCTTTTTACTCTTTTTTTCACATTTTATTTTTATTTTATGCGTAATGAATGTGTAAGGAAGAAGAAAAGACAATTAAATTTAGAAAAGCAGAAATAATATCTGTACCTATTTATTTTTCCAATGCTATTGTATTTTATAATTGTATAAATTAAAAAGATGTTTCATTTTACTTTGCTTTTACTATTTTTTTTAAATAAAAAGTTAAAATTAACAAGTTTAAATGGAAAATTAAACGTTTTTCGAAATGCGGCACCACTCCCGTATGTGCGGCGTCACTCCTAAAAAAGGATATTTTTAATTTCAATTTTTGAAGGGTGACAAATATTAAAATTTTGATATTCTTTAATGATACTAGTAGCACAAGATGTTCAACTAATAATATGTATCCTTGGAAAAAATTTTCATTGCAAAATTTACACACGGTGACAATTTTGCGTAAGTTGCGGCAACTCTCCCACAATTACCCTATTCCCAACAACTAGACTGGCTACCAGAGCGCTGCGACGGTGTTTGTTTAAATCAATGTAAAGCGCCGGCTAGTATTTTCTCGCGCCTTATTCCTCATCGTGCTCTGTTTCCCTTGGACGTGCACACGCCAATCAATTTATGACACGGCGCACCGAGGCGCTGTTTATCTTCCATCGAGGCGTTTACGTTCTAACGGAACTGGAGGGAATCCATTGAGTCGCTCCGAGGATAAAAATAAAGCATCCTGTATCTATGGAGGGAAGAGCAGAAGGAGCTCCTAAGCTCTCAGTGAAACGCACGCGATGATGAAGCCGTGTTGATGAGGCAGCTTCCACGTGATAATGAGGACAAGGGCGACGCGGCGTCTATCGCGCACATTTTAGTCCAGAAATTTTCTCTTGATCCCGAGTTTATCGATCAGTAGAACATCAAGGCGCTCGCAAAGCCCTAGATGTGCTACTTAAGGGTGTAAAGACGGTTTCACCGGAAGCTAACGTCCCCGATGACGATCCTCTTTCAAAGATGCTTTCTGCAGGAAAATGAAATAAATTTCAGCACTATTATCCTTGGAAATCAATACTCCAGAATCCATGGATTCAGAGATGCCTGTTCCTGGCGACTCGCTTGGTACACGTTACTAATTACTGCGCTTCGATTTCCATCGGCGTCATATTTTCACGCACGTATCTCGGCTGTATAATAATTAATATTTGCAGAATTGATCAATCGCTGCGCGATGTTATTATCACTGGCATATTATTATTTCATATTAAAACTCGCAGCCTGCCGACTGCCGTGACTTTGTTTCCGCGCATTGATTAATTAGCCAATTAACGGCCATGTTTTCGTAGTACAATCCTGAAACGGAATTATTCGATAATGATCGAACGAGGCTGGCTATTCGTCTCCGTTTCACGTCCGCGACTGTACCGGAAGGTTCTCCATTAATCCCCAGAAAAGCGGAAGAGATAAACGAACGCACCAGCTCGAGACGAAGAGAAGCGAGCACGACGGGGAGGGACAAACTGCGAGGAGTTTATACCCTTTAAAAATGAAATTCGTTTCAAAGTTTCGTCCGGCGATACGTTATAAAGCTCAGCAGCAATCTCCCAGAGGATTCGATTTGCCACGGATTGTAAACACGTGAAGCCTCCTACAGGATTAGGACAATTGCTTTCAGCAACTGTTAACTTTTAAGCTTCCTCCTTATACTAGGTATGTGTATAATAACAGATTAATTCCATCGATTTTACAAATCGTTCAGATTCATCGAAGCTCTATTGTTAAATCTTGACAGTAACCTCTGCCCTAGGCTGGTGTAGATTAGAATGGCCTGGACTAGACCCTAATTACCGATAAACTAATTTACAGTACTGGGGACTAAACTGGACTAGAATACAATGAATTAGTTTGGGTTACAAGAAACCCGACTAGACTAGATTAGATAGGTTTAGGCTAGTTTATACGACATTGGACTACACCGAAGTGCAGCAGACTGGTTTAGCCTAAACTGAACCGTAGTCGACAGGCTCCTAGAGCACGCGTGCTTTCAGCAATCGACACGTGACAATTCAAACGAGCTACGAGCGACAATTTCAAAATAGTAGCAGAAACCAGCCAGGATTGTCATAACGATCAAACTCCACGTTGTTCCCCGTTCAGATACAATCGATTTCAAGCAGTTCCCTCAGAAGAAAAATCAACATCGCCGATTCTCTTCTCACTGTACCCGCATGGACGGTTGGATTTTAGTGTCCCCGAAGATATAAGAACCACTATCTTCCTGTCCGCGAGATCGCGCGAAACCGTTCGAAACGCGACGCGCGATCCTCGCGAGGAGCCAATATCCGGCCTGCGGTCGGCGGCGCCTCGGTCTCGGGGACGCCGCGGCCAGATAAATGATCCGAAATTGAAGGGCGAACGGTGTCCGCAACTTCGATCGACGTGGATTAATGCCTGTATCAGGCCACGGTTCGCGAGTACCGAGTGAGTTTCCGGGGATCAAGCGAGGAGAAAGATCGAGGCTGGCAAGGGACTCTCGCAGAAACGTTACCCGCGCCTTCATCGCGCTGCCCTAGATACGTCGTGGATCAATCGGTAAACGAACTGTCGCGATCCCGAATACTCCGCAGAAATAGGATTCGCGGCAAAGTGAAGTACGATAGTATACTTTTACAGCCTCTGGCTGGGATAACGGTCGGGAAATGTGACAAACTGCTATATATCTCTGGATTTATATCCGTCCGACTGGAGGATAAGGATCGGGAAAATTTGGTCTGCGCGGTACAAGCGGCTGGGGGGGGCGAGAACGCGGCGGATATAAGAAAATATAGAACGGTTCGTGGGGAGACGTTTTATCGACGTGTATAAAAGGAGAAGCGAGAACGGAAAAGTGTATTACCGGGGCCCAGCATCGACGGAGGAACAAACGGAATCGGCCTGGCATCCTCCGGTCTCGAGAACAGTTCGCCAGCCGGTTCCAGTCGATTGTCGCGATAGAGGCGAGAGAGCTACCGGCTATTTGGTCGAAAACGTTGGCAAACAGGGTACAGTGACACGATTACGTTGTCTCTATTGCAATTGAATCGTGTTAGAGCCGCACTGGGGGCGAGTACGTGTGGTAGGTACGTTTGTGTGATGCGTGAAGCGACATCCCTGACAGTGCCAACCGTCAAATGTGCCTTTTATCCTCTACTAGGGGGTAGGTACATTGGTCCAAAATACCTGTTACTATGGCGCAAAGCTTTGATAACTGCACAGAACGCGACCCTTCATACACGAATAGGAGATGGAGTGTATTTGCCGCATTCCTACGTCAACTACGAGGAGCTATTTACTCGTGTGCCGCTGTGAAGCTGGATTTTCTACGTGGCATTTCCCGTGAATCTGCCTGAGCCCGGAACCCAATTGATAAGAACCAAGCGCTCGCCTGAGAGATGCTCGAATATGTCCCGTTGTCTGTAATATTGTCGCGGTTAGAGTCTGAATGCTTTCGAATGCCGTCTCGGAGGGCATTGAGCGAGCTGTGGCAGCCGATGCGTGAAATAAGTAACCGCTCCGTGAACGGGGGTATTTGGAAACATGGGATCAAGGGCCACTAAGAGAGTTTCAGTGACTATCGGAATCCCTTGAGACGGTCTTTATTTTCTCCAACTAACCAGCGGTCCTGGAAAGCCGTCTGCTGAGACCCCGGCACGGTTCTATGGTGGATGAAGGTGATGTTCTTTCGGACGAGGACTCTTGTTACGCGTAATCCACTTCTGCTTACAGAATTCTACTTAAAGTATCCACGATCCTCCTGGAACGCAGACCGAGCCAATCGTCCAAAAGTGACGGCATCGTTATTTATGTCGCCGAATATTACACGCTACGTTGTCGCTCGAACAACGTACATTATTGAGTCGCAAGCTGACAGAAGAAAGTCATCTTGTCGAAGAAAGTTGCGACGGCGGGGAAGCCAAGGAAGTAACCGTTCAAGCCTTCCTAATGCTACATTATTATGGCTTGCCAATAATAACGAAACTGGTGTTTAATTACTTCAATTCTAAGGACTATTCGTGGCGCTTCTCTTTAAAAGGTAAGTTCTTAGCGCACACCACCGTTCGTGACCCTTAACAAAACCGACACCAATCCGCAGACCTTTTCGGTCTCGAGTATTCTTATCGGGCTTTCGCAGGGGCAGATAACAATGCGCGCAAAAGCGAGCTGTTAGTTCACGCAGCGAAACCCAAGACGTTCTGGCCGGGGGCATAAATTAGCGATTCCAAACGGTCGAAGTACACGTCGCGTTGCAATATCGATTGCGACACGCACGCGACACCTCGCACGCAACGAAACACAAAGCAGAACGGAACGGTTCGATTAGAAAAAGCTAAACGTTGGCTGTACAGTTGAAAATCCCACCGGCTGACAGCAGTAAACCGAAAGAAAGAGAGAACCAACAGAAGTGATGCGGCGGAAAGGGGCACGCGATGCTAACGGGTGGACTGATTAAAGTTGCACTAGAGGTTTCTAACAAGCAGAGGCTTCCTACCCAATGTTTAAAAGTCAACATAACAGAGAATATGGTAGAACTGAAGCAGAAGTTACGTGCACATAAGGGAAAGGGTTTGCAAATGAATACTGTATACCTGGATTTTCTGAATTCTTTTACTCGGAAATTAACCGCTCCCAATTTGTCACGGCCGCACAGCTCCGCCACGCTGATCCAGCGAAGCAAAATCGAGAGAACGCGCGTGTGCACGCGTTTCGACCAGGCGCTACGCCTGAACGTGAATGTCCTTTTCTACTGGCGAACCGACGCATACGGCTGCCTCTCTCCATCACCGCTGGCCCGGTTTCTCTGCTCCCAGCGTGTTTCGTCGCGCCACCCACGGATTTACACACGACGGAGGAATGAGTAATGCCTAATTTGCATTTTGCGTGTGACTTTGTCTTCGACGTTACACGGAGTTTATTAATAATGCAATGGACGCGAATACGCCAGCAACGCGCGCAACAGCGTCGCCTTTTTGCACCGTGGCTGTGGCTAACGAACGCGAGACAGCCATCGTGTGCGCGCCACTTTTTTTCTCCCTGAAAAGCATGGCTACGCTCATTTCCACGGTAATCAGCGGAACGGTCTGCCAGAAGTAGCTGGAATTTCCATGACCCGGGTTCCAGCGGGATTCAAGAAATTCGCGGTTTAATCGAACCGCCAGCGATGGCCGAAAGAGATACGCGCGAATGAGCGACGACGCCGACGAGGGGGCGAGGGGAACGGAATCCGGCGGCAAGTTATTCGCGAGGATCGCGTCTGAAAGGAAACGTATCGGGGGCGAAGAAAACAATACGCTGCACGGCGATAAAATGCAAATTAAACGGCGGCGAAGCTCTCGAATGTAGAGCAACGGGAACGCTCGCTGCCGACGCGTGTTGCACGGGCAAAATAAAGGGGAGCTGCGAGTGCAACCCCCACGGGTGACACCCTGGGCGAAACACCCTCGAAATGGAAAGGGAAATCGCGAATTTCCTCGCTCCGCGAGTCGCCAGTTTTCTCGTTACTTTCCATTCTGAAAGCCTAACGATGCGTTGCACTCATTTCTTCCCCGGTACATTTCACGCCATCGTGTATCAACGAACGGCTGTATGGCCCAGGCTATTCGTTTCAATGCTGTGGTACGTGATACCTACTTTCAAGATGCGCTCGTCTGTTACAGGATTGGATGCAAATGGAAAACAACGTGACCCTTGAATAAACGTTGAGCGCAATGATTTTTTTTAAAGAACCCTCAGAAACCACACGCCCTATGTGTCTGTTTCCCCAAGTCCGACCACATTTGAAGTTTCGCGTCAATAGTGAACGTAATTTGGTGAGGCGCGAACCTCGTGCGCGCCAAGAGGCCTAAAGGTGCTCTCGAAGTGTGCATCTCGTTATTTCGTACCCGATAATTCGTCGAGCAAATTGCTGCACAGGCTGTCGCGGGTGCTCCACGCTTTTATTCAAAGCAGCTTCGGCGAATCTTGAAGCGCGCTTTTAAAACCGTCCGCGGGCCTGTGAAAAAAAAGTTTACGTCACTGTGCTCCAATTGGATCGTTATCGAGCTTGCAATTTCCAATTCTCGGCTGTGCAGCGCGTACACACGGCTGTCGTATTCATCAGAGAGAGGCTCTACTTAATTGGATTATAAGTCTGTGCCATCAAAGCGGAACAGTTCGCGACGGGAGCGCTTTGACTTGCCCGCGGAGCCGTTTCTAATTCGCGAGCTGCGGGATGACGGCTCGCGCGGTACAATCGATAATAATCCCGATTAAATTATTAATCCGCGAAACTGCCTCATTCGCGTGCACAGCGACAACGGGACCGGGCGAAAGAATAGGGAAAAATGAACGCCTCGCGTCCCAGTTTACATTTCATTTTCGTCCCGAAATTCGGCGCGTCTGTATACCCGCCAACATTCCATTCGCCGTTTTGTCCTTGTTCACCGGTCGCAGTGCTTCTCAACGCCCCGTTTCAATGCCCCGTCGCGATCTATTAAAATTATGCAAATAGAGCAATGAGTAGGCGAGCGTAATGAAAGCCCCCCGCGAAGCACGCCGAGAGCCTGCGCGCCCAAATCTTCTCCCTCCTGTCTGCCAAAAATATGTCCAGAAGGAATATATTTGTGAAGCATTGGTGGTCAACAGTTTATCAGCGAACACGTTCGTAACCCAAGGAATGCTAGTGAAAAGTCTGGTATTCCCGATTGAGAGGCAAAAAGAAGTTTGCAAGAACTCCCCGAGTTTTCTCATTACGTAATTTAATCGTTTTTCGTCCTGCCTGCCGCCCTCGGACGTTTTTGCCCCGCGCGCATATACAGCGTTTAGTTGGCTCGAAGGAGGATCGAATCCACGTGGAGGATCGCCAACGTTACTATTTAAAGCGCGATCGGAGCCGGGTTAATCAAGCTCCGCCATAGAAAGAGAACAGCCGAAGGGTCAAAGTTTGTCGAACCGATAAAAATTTACGAGCGAAAGGCTGAGGAACGCTGCTCCACTTTAGTTTGTTCGACCCTCGTTGACGTGAACTGTCCCATTCGCCCCTAATTCAGTCCAGTTTTCTCCAAGCTTTTCACCCTTCCGTCGTCGCTCCTGTCTTTTGGACCGCATTCGCTTATCAGAAAGGACAGACGAGTCGTCGTGCTTTGTACCTGGCGAAAATCAGATACGAAAAATTGCCCGATTGAATGGCCAGCGACTGAAGGGAATTATTAAAATAGAGTCCCTGGCGACCCAGCACAGTAAACGGAATAAGCTTCAAGAGCAGCGAGCGCACATTCCCTTGCACTTCAAATTCCAAAACTGTCCCTTATTCTGCTTTGTTTCCAGACGGACCAGCTGCCTGTTTCGGGCCACCCGTTGCGCCCAGAAAAATAGAACCGTAGAAACGGGAAAAGCTTTTTCCTCTCCCATTGGTGAAAGTCGGAGGTGTCGAAAGCACCCAATAACACACAATCGAGAAGTCGACTGCTCCTGCTCCCGCCACTCGATATTCAGGCAAAATGGAACGCGGCGTGGGTGTGTGTTATCGTTCCCAGCCGCGTTACCCATTTTATATCCATCTCTGGAATACCGTGGCACACAGGCCATGCTATACCCCGGTTCCGTCGTGCTGACAAAATGGATGATAAAAAAGGCAGGCAGGGTCTACGACGTGCACTGCCACAGCCACCTACCGCGCTGCAGACTGCGAAACACCGATTTCAACGCCATGATCGCGGACCCGCTAGAAGCGTCCGGCCCATAAAGCTCTTTTTTCCGCCGAGTATCGCCGACCTGTCGGCCACTGTTCAACGGGCAACCCTTTAAATCTATCTTTCCGTGGAATCGCCCATATCTCTGGCTTGCTTGCCAAAAATGGCCAGCTGATCAACATGGCGATACCGCTGATTAAATATAACCGCGTAAATAACACGGTGCTCGGTAAATACCATATTGCTCGGTAATCAGATGGATTAATATCGTTCGCAAATAACCGGACGGTGAATCGCATGTACGCTGGAGAAGGGAATATAAACGAGAAATGTTTAAGTCGCACCGTAACTCGTTAATAAATATGCAACCCGCTGGGCAACGAATGCACGAATTCGACAGGAAAAAGGACGCCGTTTCGTTCGGAGCGATTTCAATTACGGCCGATTGTTTCGCGCTCGTCGCCTCGGAAAGGACGAGGAGCACGGCCGATCGACGAAAGTGTTTCAGCCAGATGATCGAGTCGCGTGTCGACAGCCTGTTTGCGGGCGAGATTAATCTTCGCGTTTCGCAGGAAAAATTCGATTCTCACGCGAAACCGCACGCACGAACGAGCAGATCTGGTCGGTGTACCGTTGCACTGGCCGCCACTTCGTGGCATGAACTTTCGAACTCGATTCCAAACTCCCGTCAGCCTTTCGAGATGGATGTATCAACGCGCGAACTCGTTTGTCGGCGAACAGGTACAGTGGCAAGTAGGTATATCCGTAGTCGGCGCGATAAAGTCAGTGCACCGTGTTCCCCTCGAATTCCACGAGTTTAACTGCAGTGGCGCTCGCTATATCCTTTCCCCTCCATCATTATCTCGATTTTAATATAACGCGAAATCTAGCACGATTCCGAATCAACGCTCCCGAGATTTACATTGCAACGGTCCGCTGTAACTTGCAGAGATATCCTGAATCCCGCGTTACGTCGGGAAGGAAGTCCCTGTTTAGATCGTACATACGGCGAACCGACCGGAAGCGATAGCCAAACCGCGCGAATATGATCGTTGAATTTCGTCGGCAGCGAGAGATTAGAAATATTTTGCCGGACCATTCCACGGGTCACTCGATCGATCACCGATTGGAACGCTACGCCCTGCTGACGTACGCAGAGGTGACGAAAGTG